>JAFBJR010000175.1:4411578-4653812 GCA_016785285.1 Brachirus orientalis
GGACCGGTACCGGTCCGTAGATCAATTGGTACCGGGCCGCACTAGAAATAATAAATTATTTCCCTTTAATTTATTATCTGATTATGAACGGGCTTTTATTTTGAAAATTAGTTTATTTTGATAAATGACCGGATTCTTTCGGTTACATCCTGGTCACTTGAGCTCTAAAATTTATCCCACAAGCTAGCAAAATGAGTAATAAACAGACAACTTTGGACAGTTTCTTTGAGAAGGGGGGAAAGGCCCAATGGAGAGACAGGAGAAGAGCCTACGACTTCTAAGAAAAAGAAAGCTTCTAACAGGCAATACCGGGAGTCCTATTTGAAATATGCACACCTAGCCCGCTCTGCATCATATGCGGCGACCGGCTCTCTAATGTAGGTATATTTAGATAATAGTGAAATAAATGT
The DNA here is from genome assembly GCA_016785285.1 of Brachirus orientalis. Classification (NCBI taxonomy): domain Eukaryota; kingdom Metazoa; phylum Chordata; class Actinopteri; order Pleuronectiformes; family Soleidae; genus Brachirus; species Brachirus orientalis. The sequence continues at coordinate 4,411,989 of JAFBJR010000175.1, forward strand.
GGAATTGCTGACTAAGATGTTATCAAAGACTTTGAATTTATACTCATGTTATGTTGTTCAGTGTTACAAGGAAGCTGCTAATAAAGTTGCATGCGAGTACACAGTGGATTCACGTTTATGATTATAACACCCCCCGGGCCGCAGTAAAATTGTAAAGCTTTAACCGGTCCGCAGTGATAAAAAGGTTGGGGACCACTGGCTTAGACAATCAAAATCTAATTTTTAAGGGATATCGGCTAATTATTGTTCTCCTCAAAATCCCCCAAAATATTGAGATATTATATTTTGCCCATATCGCCCACCCCTGTTCTGCCAGTTGAGGAGAAAATATACTGTACGTGCGACCATGCTGACTAACAGGACCAGAATAACCTCTCCCCACCTCCCTCCCTCCTCCCTGTGTCTCTGCCTTCCCTCTCTCTCCTTGTTAATGGCTGTATAAGTGAGAAGTAGAAGCCAGGGAGTTGATTGTGATATCCCAGTGGGCTGAGCGGCAGATGGACCGTTCCACTACCCACAGTGCCTGCCCATCCCCATGCTGACTTCACTGTCTTCATTAGCCGCCTCAAAAGGTTACGGCCTCATCCTCTCCCACTCCTCACCTTCCTGGCCTTTTCTTACCATGTCACCCATTAGCTCCCACCTCCATTTACTTTTACCATTCAGCTGCTGCTCCTCTGCTAGCCTCCTGGCTCTTCATTTTCCTTTTGTCCTTCTTAAGATGATGTCTCTCTCTCCTTCTCTCTCTCTCTTACTCTTTTTCCTGCCATCCTCCTATACCTCCCCCCTGTTCCCAGCATCTCTCCTCAACCCCCTCCCCTTACCTGTTGCTCCCAAACCCCACTTCTCTCTCCATCATCCCTCCTTCCCCGTCCATCTGTTTCTTTCTACTATTTCAGCCAACTGACCTGGTGCATGGTAATACGGGGTTTCCCACTGGAAGTTACCATTGTGGTCCCTGACAGGTGTGTTTCTGTGTGTTTGTGTCTACCATGTATGCTGCTACAGGCTTTTGCTCCGCAGCAGAGATTACTGATGGTACAGATGACATTTCAGGGTAAATGCATGCCTGTCGCTGACATGGAATTCAATGCTTTCATTCAATGATGACCTTAACCTTGGCCATAAGTGTGTGTGTGTGTGTGTGTGCGTACAGTATGTGTATGTGTAGATGGTTTTGTGAGCCAGTGACAGTGTGACTAAGTCCATGTGGTATAAAAATGCATAGAGAATGAGCTGCCATAACTTGTTCTGTCTCATTATAACACCTCTTAAAGGCTCTGCGGTCACAAAATGAGCTATTTTACCTGCACTGTTATCACTTATCCCAAGATGAATAGGGTTTTGTGTGTGTGCGCCTGTGTGTGGTGTGTGTACAGATGTGGACTGAAGGGAATTCAGAGCTGCAAGTCAATTAAAATGGTTGTGCACACTTGTCTGTGTGTGATGTGACAGCACTAAAGACCGTATTGAAGTCTTTCTGGCAACTACAAAGAGCGCTGTGGTGAAGACCTCATGAGAACCTCCAGATCTAAGCAGCGCATAGATGACAACAATGACAGGGTTTTTACTTTCAACACATCCTTTTTGGTGTGTTCAGACTACAGGAGGAAAGAGCAGGTGCCGAGAGGTAAGACAGAGAGTCATTTAAAAGGAGAGAAAAAAAGTGGCGACAGGAAGTAGTTGATATGGCAACATGGCTGATTTTTATTACTGATTTCCTCAATCATTTTGTTTCTGATTCCATTAGTAATCTATTATTCACACCTGTTGCAATACCAGTTTTGTTTGATTATAAAAGACATTTTCACAGAACCATTGCTGCATATTGTGCACACTTTGAATCTGTCTTGTGTGTTGCATCATTAAAAAGATTAGAGCTGCAACTAACGATAATTTTCATAATCAATTAAATCTGTTGATTACTTTCTTGAGTAATCATTTGAACCATAAAATGTCAGAAAATGTTGAAAAATGTTTATCATTGTTCTTCAAACCTGGAAATAATGACGCTCTTGGGTATTTTGTTTTGTCCATAAACCAAAATGATTCAGTTTGAATGATTTCTTCATCATATGGAGCAAATTAATAAGAAAATTTTCACATTAAAGAAGCTGAAAAATCTGAAAACTTGTTACTTATCTTTCATACATCAGTGTAAAACCCACTTCAGTAGTCACTTTGTGACCCCACGTGTTACCAACACTACAAAAGCCAGGTTCCTCTCCTCCTGACTCTCTTTTCCCTCTGGTCCTCATACGAGGAGGAAGCATCTCTCTCTCTCTCTCTTCTTTCTGTGGTCCTCCCATGAGGATGCCAACTCCTCTTCTCTCCCCAGTCCTCCTGTGTGGAGAAAGGACACAGACATCAGCTCCTTAACTGAAGGTCCTTCAGTACAGAGCTAAACAAGCTCCCAGCAGCAAGATAAGCACCCTCTCTGCTGATCTCCAAACAGGCCTGTTCTCCTCCCATCAGAGGCAGTGGCACAAGAACCTGCCTAAGTATCAACCAAGGACTTAGGGCCTTTAGCTCCAACTGCAAACTTTCTGAAGAGGAACCTGAGCAACAGACACCAGAAACACAGTCAGCCAAATACAGTTTCTGGACCACTGGACAACACCTCAAAAGGATGCTTTTTGCATCTTTCAAGGACTTGGTAACATAACTGGGCCTAGCATAGCATAACACGACTTGGTTAAGCATAGTCTGTTTAAATTTTAACCATGAAATATTATGTTAGTGATGTCCATGCTACTAACCTCTAATCTAACCTGGCACCTCATCCTACGAAAGTGGCCTTAACAAAGAAACACAGTAGCCATGCGGTCAAGAAGCAGCCATCTTTGACCCCGCCATCTTGTTGTAGTTTCTTTGTCAATCACCATCTTGATATGTCGTCTCTCTTCCTGACTTGACCGTTTGGTCTGTACACACAAATGTACTCTCTCTTTTTCTCTCTCACGCATATACACTGTATATAGTTAAATTTAATAGATATTGTTGTTTCAGTATTTGATATCTTATTTTTTTTTTTTATAAATGTTTCTAAAATACAGTTTGGTCTGAATAATATTGCACAAGTGTAAATATTGCCAACCTCTTCCCAGTAGAACTCCATTCCTTCAATTCAAGCTAACTATTGATGTGGCTTTGTGATTTATAAATTATTAAGTTAATTATTAATCATAATCCAAATTGGTAATCGGCTAAATTCATGAGACTGAATCAGTAAATTGGCTTAAATCTTTTCCCTTCTATCGAAGGATGCTGCCCCGAGGAACTTTATTAATATTAATATTAATGTTATTATTATTAATCTGTGGTAGCCAATAACTGTTACAAAAACTCCACCAGAGTGATACTTAAGTGTTTTGCGTAATGTTACCACAGTAGTCTTGCAACATTTGTGTAAAGGATGAAGGAAATTATTAATAATGGTATATATCTAAGGATTAAATGGAGAATTTGGCGCAAACTTATAGAATTTTGCCATTTGTTTCTGTGTGTCTTTTTATGTAGGGTGTGAAATTTTGATTTGACTGGCTTCTCAAGAAGCAGCTGTAAAAGCTGGTGAGAGAAAGCGAAACAGTGTTAGACAGAGGGCTTGTCTCGTCTGATCAGGTGTGCTTTTCTCATGTCTTCAACATCCAAAAAAATAAGATTAAAAAAGGCATCATAAAAACTTAAGAAAGGATGTGCCAGCCCTGAGGATTGAGGGAGGCATTTGTGGACTGGATAATAGAATATAGAATGGGAAGAGAGAAGGAATGAACATTCATTTATCTATTTTTGAACAAAGAACCAATGTTAAGAAGTAGGGTTTAGTCCTGTGTGGTATGTAGGGTTTGATACCCTCTAAACCCTCCACAAATTTCCCAGTTACCAACTAATGTAATAAATAATTATACAGGGGAACAAGAGGAAGAATTCAGCTGGTAACAGCTACATATAAATGATCACCACCATACAGCCTGCTTTTATAAGTCGTTGGCAGCACAGTGTTCAAGTTTAAACAAGATGGTACAGGAATAATACATGTGTAATCCATTTGGATGACAAAGTTATAAAATAAATGAATAATTAATCAAGCCATGAAAAGAAAACACCGTTCTTGGTGGTGTGCGGAAGACAGGCATCGTTTGAGCTCTGCGGCACCTCACCTCACCGATGCTCAGACACTGATACTCTGCAGATAGGTGAGACGAGTGAAGGTCTGGGCAGTTTTAATCACCCACTGCAGAGACTCCCTGTCCTGGGCTGTGCACATCCCACACCAGCTTGTGGTCTTTTCCGTATGGATGCTTTCTATCGCTCCTCTGTAAAGGTTACCAAAATTCAGCACAGGAAATGAGCCTTAAGTTTCCTTTTGAAGTTGTCATTTCATGAGCATTCTTTGACGATGATGACCATTTCTCTGTGATGTTGATTCTCGGGAACCTGATCCTGTCCAACTGTCCCATTTCAGCTTCACTCATCTGTCAGATAAATGTGCAAGTTGATTGCCTGATTTAAAAAAAATATAAATAAAATAACAGCTTCTCTCTTTTGCTGACGTCTAATAATCTATTAAAAAGCTGCAGTCATGGGTGGGTAGTGGGAACAGGAGGGGGCTGAGCACATAACCCTGGGGGGCTCCATTATTGGGCAGTAGAGTGAAGGAGGTGTGAGTGCCAGTTCGAACTGTCTGGGGTCTGTTTGTGTAAAAGTCCAATATCCAATTGCAGCTGTGGTACTAATGCTCAGACTGCTAAGTTTCCAATCATTTTCATAGGGAACGTTACACTGAATGCTGAACTAAAATTAACAAATAACACTCTGATGTTATTTTTAGGGCTGTGTAACAGGGATGCAACAACTGGAAGAATCTGGTCGTTGAGATGGGCAGGCGTGTTTATTGTGTTTCCTCTTCTGCCAGTCACTTTATGTTTGCCTTTTTTGGGGCTTAGAGGATACTACTAATATAACTAGGGTAGCAACAGATTAAAAATAAATAGATCAACCAGTAAATATTTTGACATTTGATCAATAATCAATATGTGGTACTTTTATGATTTGAATATTTTCTGGTTTCATTATTCCTCTATGACAATAAACAAAATATTATTGGTTTGTGGACAGAGCAGGACTTTGTCGACCACTAACTAATTAATTAAATGATAGAATAATCAACGGAATAACTGATAATGAAAATGGTAATTGCAGCCCTACATAATAGACTTTAATGTGACTCGTTCACATGCCCTTTTTATGCTATTTTCAAATTCTGTTTGAAAAGCAGCAGTTTTAATTTTGTTTGTTCTTGCCATGCTTGTCTCATCTCAAATCCAAGGAGGTGTCGTATAATTAAAATCCTTGCTACTGTTAACTATTTATTCTATTACCTGTGGTAGCAGGCATTAATTATATTTAGATTATAGGTGAGGATATATAGGATATAGGATCTTATTTGCAGTATATTACACACTTGCACAAATTAATAAGTCTGTGAGATTGGGGAATGACTTTTTTCTAAAGACACTGTAAACATTATGATAGAAATAACAAGTGTTAAAACTACATTTTTAACTGAAAAAGAAGCTAAAATCTCTAGGTATTTATCTTTTTCAAATCTCCCCCAAAATCATCGTATTTCTTAACATTGTCCTCACTTGAGTTTGACTTCTTTGGAGAAAACAGTTGCTTGACAAGACAATGGATGAGGTAAAACTGAGCAGGTAAAAGAGAGGTCAGAGTAGGCTGGACTGCAGTGCAGTCTCACACCCCTTAGTAATGCAGCTGATGCTCTGTTTTCTGTTGTTTTCCTGCTTGATGGGACAACTAGATAGGAGGGTGAATGGGGCCAGCAACCTCCATGATAGGTGGAGGTAGTCAAGGCACACCACAAACTGACTTGTGTTTTCTCATCGATCCCAATCATGCATGAATGCACACACACACACAGATGTTCACACTATGGGGGCTGGATAATAATCTTCATTTCTTGGAATCTGTGGGAGGACCCGTACCCAGATATTGGCTCATTTATCCTGTTGCATTGTGGGAGGCTGAGAATGAGCAGAAGTATCTTTTTTGGTTCATTTGTGGTGAGTGGTGTTTGTGTGCGTGCGTGTGTGCGTGCGTGTGTGCGTGCGTGCGTGCATGCGCAGGCATATAGTTTTTGGTTTGTGTGTGTATTTGACTTTTGACAAACGAGGCTGTTTTTTTGTGCCACTAACTCTGTAAATTTGGAAATTTGTGTCATTTTGTATGCGACCCTGTGTGTGTGACCCACTGTGACTGCGTGTGCGTGTTATTTTCCAGCTCAGTGTAAGAGGCAGGTGTTGGCGGAATGCCAAGCCCAGACTCTACCCCCAGTAGATGTAGTCTCAAATGGCAACCACAGATGCTGCTGCTGCGCACAGCATACCCATACACACTTGTCAAAAGTATACGCACACACCTTTTCACCCTCTACTAAACCTGCTTTCTGTGTTTTTCATTATGTGCCTCATTTATTTCCTGTGTACGTAAGAGCAAGAAAGAGAGAGGCAGGAAAGTAAGTGTTGCTGGAGGAGAGTGTGTGACGGGCAGCTTCAATAAATGACGGACTTTCATGTCTCCTCTTTGGACTAAGTGAGAGTTTCAAAACTCGAAAATCCTTTGACTCGCACAGTTTCAGCGTCACAGAAGGAACTGTGTCAAAATCATAGACCGTATATGAATAATGGAGGTAGACTGTGCCAATGCTACTTTCAAGTATTTAATCCAGCATGACATCCATTAAATTAGTTTTGGTCTAGACAATTAAACAAGTTGTGTTTTTAGGTTTTAGGTATTCTCTTAGTAAGATCTACCCCTCACCTCGTCCCCAGCTCCACCCTCTTATCCACACATATTGTGTATTGGGTTCAAAACACCAAAAGGGCAAAGGTTTCAAATCAGTAGTTCACAAACTAATGGGTAAAGTTGAAAACTGAGCGCATTCTCCTCTCCTCAACCCCCCTTTTTTTTGGTTATAATAAAACTTTGCTACCAACAGTTTACAACCTTTTTTATTTGTTTATGTGCATGGCTGGTTAGCAGACAGATACACACAGTGTTTTAATCACTGTATATACAAACCGATACACAAATGCCCATAAATTGTAAATGTCTTTTTGTTTTTACTTGCATTTCTGTTTCTTGTGCTATATATTTAAGCTTTTTCTTTCAGGTATCATTTCTAAAATTCCTCTAGAGGGAAATGTCCTATAAATTTGTAGAGAAGTGCAGTAAATTAATGTTAATTCTGTCTCTTTTTTCTCTCCTTTTCTGTGTTTCTCCTGCGCTGCTGCTGTGTTGCGGTGCTTTGTGGTTGGACACATCTGTTCCCTTAGGTGAGTTGAATTTTTCTTACCGAGCAATTCAGCACTTAACTATGGAGACACACTGTATTTGAAGGACCTTTGTAGTGTGTTGTGTTGCATTGGCGGGGTATACTGTGTACACTGTTTATGATCTGTAAATCACATTTTTTTTCCACCATAAAATCCTGGCACATCATCAATTCAGGAAGGTCTAAATTTAATTTTGAGCAACCGCTGTGAATTAAAGCAGTTATGGTCGTGTGCTCACGCTGCAGTTTACTTATATCCACTGGCTATTAAGTAGCATGTGTCCCGTTTGCCCTGTGATCAAATGATTTATTCAGTCTCAAATGCCCGTCTACCTTAGTTGCGCAGGAATCATAGTCATGATTTAGAATTGTGATCACAATATTAGCATCATTAATTCTGATCATGACTTTAGGCCTGGACCAGTCTAGGTCGCACAATGTCTTTCAGATTAAATCAGTTTAGAGCAGCCATGCTGACCACCTGAGACACGTGTGACAGGCCGCGTCGTTCTTCCACAGAACGGAGCTCTCGTCTATTTTCTACATGAGCTGCATGGTTAACAACAAAATAGAGAGTGAGAATGATCTTTGACTGCTGTTTCACACACAACACTTTCTCTACCCATTTCAAAGTAAAACCACTCTAGCGTTTCACTGAATCCATTTTTATTATGAAATGTTTGCAGGACAGCCGGATGCACGACTTACTACTAGGGCTGTCATTTTTTATTTGAAATTCAATATTACTTCAAATGTTGGGTGTAAAGTTCACATTTGAACTGTAATGACCTGTTCGGAAATGCTTTGCTGCAGTCTCCAAGACCATTTGAAGTAGAACCCCTTAGGATCCATATCCTCTACTTCCTACTAGAGTCCTGGCATTTAGTTGAGTTTTCAGTTGATGCCTTTTCCACTTTATTTTCACTGAAACACAAGTTGTTAATGAGAGCTGCCATGAAAATCTTTGCTGTCAGTCCATAATGAAAGTACGTGTAAAAAAAGTAACCCTGAAAATGGAAAAAGTTCTCCAAGGTTATGTACAGTGTCTTTGTGGAATATATTTTTCTTGGTATTTGGGTCTCACAAGGCCTTGGCAGACAAAACAGTAACATATTACTTGTCAAGGTTTTGTTCATTCGTTAATAACTGCAGTGTTTTTTTTCCTACAAGTGTCCATATCACAGAAAACCCAAGGCCTTGTGTTTGTAATAGGGAATGTAATAGGCCATGAATATTCCAATATTTGATTATTCATTGGATCATAACAGGTCGATCAGTTAATATATTCAGAATTATATTAAGGCAGAAGCAGTAAGCAATTAGGAGACTGCATGTGAATTTGCAGTTATAAAATTTAAGTTGAGTTTTTAAGATTTTTCTTGAATGAATCTTAAAGCCGCTCCTCTAAGCTCAACATGTTTTAAATCCCGCAGAAACGATGAAATTTACCAGGCTCTTTGACTGCATCTCGTTACTGCTCTTCTGAGCTCAGCATGGTTTGAACCTTGCATTACTTTCATTAGCTCACATATGCTTTAGAGTTTAGAACATTAAAATATTCAAATAGAATTTTAGCTGGAAATGCCCTTCCTTTGTTCACAACTAGGTTCCGATCAGCAACATCATTTCAGTTGCTGCATTTGTCAGAGTGGCAGCACTGAAGCACTGAAGCACTGAAACACAGCACCTGTGCTGTGTTTCTTAAAGAGGCTTTAAGTTAACGTTATCATTGACAGTGAGCAGAAACCTTTCAGTTCAGCATCAAACTCCATTCCTTTACTTTCTAAGAGCTGTCTCCAATTGTGGCAAGCAGCTCAAGCATTTACTCTCATTATGCTTCTGTATCTATCACCTCTTTGCTAATGCAGAAGTGAACATGCTCACCAGTTGGCACTGTAGTTGGCTGAAGCTCTTGTGCTCTAGCGACCATACATCACCTGCTCCTGCAGGAAACCGTGTTCTTAAAAAACTCAGAAGCAGCTGGTTATTAGTATTAGCAGCAGTATGTCTTTCCATTAGGGATGAGGATTGTTAAGAGTCAATGAATGCGGGAACTTGATGATATATGTATTTTTGTCACCTTTACACTGTACTGGACAGTTGAAGTTGTCACGTGCTGTATAATGAAATTTATATGGAGTCTCTGGAGTTTCAAATCTAAATTAATTGATGCACAGGGCATTAAATTATGCAGCAGAACAAGTTGAGGATGCACACTGAATCATTTCAGCTATAGACTACTGCACTGAAAAGTACAGTGGGCAGGATTTTTTGGGGGATTATTGATTATAAATTTCATTATAACCTTCCAGCATAATTTAAATTAAGGGATCTGAAAGAGAGCTGCAGAACTGTTTACAGATCTTTAAACACATCTGTCCCATCACAGGCACCTTTTGACCTGTAAGATCACAGGCCAGTTTAGTGAGGGTCCCCGAATGACCAGTCTCTTACTCCTAGGTTTCTAGAACAAAATAATATTTAAATGCAGTATAATTAGTGGTACACTAATTACAGTGTTTGTTCTTAGAAACTTGATAGATGTTGCTAAATCACAAAAAAATGTATTTTTTCTTCCAAAAGTTTTTTTTTTTCTGACATTTTATGTTGATGACCTTTATGTATTTTTTATGACCTTTTGTATTGAAAATACAGTATATAAAAGCACTGCAGTGCAGACATAAAATGAAGGCTGCAGAGACAGACCATTAGTGTTGTTCAATAACTGGTTACTGAAGTTAAGCAATGTTTTGTGTTGTTTTGTTATCACTAAAACTGATATAGTGTATCAGATGAAGATTAAAAAAAGAAAATTAGCTAAATATATGGGCACCCCCCCAAAAAAATAAAATAAAATAAAATACACAGGGATGCATGATATTGGACTTTTTGCCCATATCCAATAACCCATACCGATCCCGATATTTATGCGTCTTCCCTACTTTCAACTACATAGGTCATTTAGTCTCTTCTGTAGTGAAACTAACATATTTTTCATACTCATATCGCAGCAGATGTGTATATATATACATTGTAGATATACAAGATATACAAGTAAAATTTGGCAAAGGATCTTGGCTTATTTGCCGATATTTGATAATATATTCAATATCTACCGTTATTGTGTCCGTAACATCATGCATCCCTAGCTTCCTAAAAATTTCTAAAAATTGCGTCAGTCATAGAAAAACCCATATTGGTCGACTTCTAAATACAATAATAAATCGAGACACTAAAATGTAAATTTTGAGTTATAACACATCAGTCTTTTTGTGGTAATGATTAATGTGACTTTGGAAAGTTTGTGTTTATTCATGCTTATGTAAATGACAGCATTGGAAGAACACTGTAGGAAGAAATGTAATTTAACTGAAAATGTCTGTGGCACCCAATTTGTATTGATTATAGTGTCATGTCTCACTGTGACATTGCATGCACAATTGCTACTTCTCCTGCGGAAAGACACAAAGCATCATCTGCATCTTGACAAAACCCACGTCGTGAAGAGTGGAGAATGAGGAATGACTCTCAAAGTGTCTGCTGTGATATTAGCTCACTGATTACACATATTTTCATAGAAATCCTATGCAGAATTATACCATAGCTTCTTAACCATTATGCTTTACTGGCATTGTAAAAGCCCAAATGCCCTGAATGTTCATCTATAGTCATTATATTAATGGCAATTAGTATTGACTTTTGCTGCTCACTTGCGAGTGGGCCAAATGTTTGCAGGGAATCACTGCAACCATCAGTGAGGGTAGTGTTTATGCTGACGTAATCTCTGTGTAGATCACACAGAGATTAGAGCTGTGCAACACAGATACAACTGACTCCTGTGGGTTTGTGCGTTGTGAATGCAGGCATGTGACTGGATGGCCTGATGTGTGTTTTGAGGGGACCATGCAGTGCTTTGGTTGGAAGAGTGTGTGTGGGTTTTATGAGGTGTGCTATACTGGACAGAGAGCAGGGAGAGACACCTCTCATCGTCTCTTACCAGACATTTGTATCTGTATGTGGGGGTGTGTGGATGTACAATAAAGGTGTTGGCATCCCCTCTGAAGAACATTATAAACAATTTCTTTTTAGCATAGAGAATGGGGTGTTATGAATTCACAGGCATAAAAAAATTGACAGAAAAAAACATATCGAAATATGTTTTGATTTTAAAAATGTTCAATAGTAATTGTTAGAAATTCAGAACCACACACAGTAACAGCTATAATAAAAAATATATACAACCATAAATGAACAAGAAACAAAATAAATAGCACAACTGCCATCTATAGGCTGACTCTTCTTGCCTTCCTTGATGCAAAGTCATCAATTAATTTCATTACATGCATGATCATACTCATGAAGAGTAGATGACATGGCTCTATACCTTTTATCTTTTGCTCCTTTCTCCTCTTCTATTCTCTTTTTCCTGAACGGGGCACCTGATGGCTTTGACCTCTTCTTATCCGTTTGTTTATTTGACACTCGGGAATCAGCACATTACCCATCCCCCAACACCGACAACCAAGTTAAGACTAAACCAATTCATCTCGTTTATAATGTATTTCTCTATTTAACCAAACCCTGAATAATATCATATGTGATAGATATTATTATTATGACTGAAATGTGACTTTGTCCTACTAACTGTATTAGTTGTGCACTATTATATGAATCCCCTGCTCCCCCCGACTGAAATGTGACTTTGTCCTACTAACTGTATTAGTTGTGCACTATTATATGAATCCCCTGCTCCCCCGCCCCCCCCTCCCAGTAGGTGAACCGATCCCCCGCCCCGCCACGCCCCCCTGCTTCCACAAACTCCCTGTGACTCTCTCAGCAGCAGCAGACGCACTTGATAAAACAGAACTACTACAGTTACTGCTTCAGCTAAGCCCTTAGCATGGGTGGTGCAGCAGTGAAAACTCAACCGAAGATCTACAGTGCCTACAGTGAGGGGACACAACCACAGTCAAACCCAACAAAAATTAGACCCCACCAAGAATTCTGTCGTCTTGAAACCAAGACACAGTAATGCACATTCGTAGTAATAATTAATAATAATAAAAAAGACAGTTTAAACTATGAGTTCATTGTTGAGTCCAAATAAATGCTTGTGCTAAGTTTTGCAGAACTTATTCCTTAGAAACTGAGTTTTAGAGATTATGACCTACGGATGACCACCAGGAAATGTGCAAAATAAAATAAAACAAAAAATAAGCCCGGTGTCATTTGTTATTCTGTAACATAAAACTTAACATGGCTTAAAACACCCAACACCGTGGGTGCTGGGTCCATTTGTATTCACAAGGGTACAGGATATTTTGAAACACAAACTTTAGACCTAAACCAAAATTGTACCTTACTTGAGTGGAATCCGGACTCGGGTCTTGGTTCCCGTGGGCTCAGTGGACCTGTGGAGACCTCGGCCATGTACCCTCTGGTGCTTTTGTTCCTTTTCTTTGTACATTCTGTGTCTTATTACCTTCTCTAGCATGTTTTCAATACATTATTTCTTAGGCTTTGTTCATTTCATTTGCCTCCCATGAATCCCCTTTTCATTCCTCCATCTTTTACCACCTCCCTTTTTTGGTCTCATCAATCTCACCTTTTTCTCTTCCCATCTCTCACACTAATCCCCTGAGGATGATATGGCTCTGCTCTCTGGGATCGAAAGAAACAGGGTTTAATACCTAAGTTTGTCGATGTGGCTGCATGTAGATGTCTGCATGTATGGAAGCAGCTTTGTGAATCCTATTGTGCATACACTGTACACCTTCACTTGTGAGCAACAGGAAGATATTGGTTTGAATATATATGACATTTCAATAGTACAGGGTTGAAATTTCATTTCTCTCACTGCCAAGAGGTGACGAAGTGGCAAGACAAAGACAGGGAGACTTGTATTTCAGAGTTGTACATTTCTCTCCCCTTTACCAAACACACATACGTTATTGGAGAAAGCGTGTGAATGATGTATGATGTCCACACTCCTTCCTATTGCTCTTATTTTCCACCAACCTGTGGTTTTGTGCTCTTGTTAGCAGGTTGATGACGCAGGAGGCGGAGGGCTGATGATACTACTCATTCTGTTAACTCTCCTCTTTCTGTTTTCTATCTTTCCCTCTACATCCATTTCTTCCTCCCTTCATCTCCCGGGTAGTAGAAATTACTTGTCCCCTTGCAATGGCGCATCATCAATCCCATGATTCATTGCATGTTGCCTTCATAATGGCAGTTGCTTTGATTGAATCGAGGGGGCGCGTGTGTTTATGTCTCTGCATCGGACACAGTTGCGTGTGCGTGAGAGATGACTTCTAAATGAAAGGTTTATTTTATTTGAACCTTTTAAAAGCACCATGTTTATCTGCTCTTCACTTCTAGCACATTGCTGCCTCTCTTCCTGTCAGTCTTTCTCACTCCATCTTTTTTAATATCACCCTTACTCTCCAGGCCTGAAGTGGTGTTAGTTTGACCCTTCCTTGTTTCATTTTCTTTTTAGCTGTTTTATCAGTCCATTTATTACTGAGGGCATATGCTGCAATAAATTGCGTTTTTGTTTTTTGGGGATGCACACAATTGGTAATGCAATCAGAGAAATGGAAGGACTTTTGCTCCCTGTTAATTCTCTTCCCACTAATGCACATCTTTCTCCCTATTTAGCTCTCACTCGCCCTTGATAGTTCAGCTCTGTCTCCTCATTTCATGTTCATCTCCAGGAATACAATTTTTTTCATACAACCAATTTCCGTAATGTTGTTTGCTTGAGCGCTTTATTGGTCTTTATTTTTCTGTTTGTCGTTTTTTCTCTGTTAAAGTCTCATACCTGTCCCTACGTGAAATTGGGATTGGAATCAAATTGATGTCTGGGTGTTCTCTGCAAGCTGCATACAGTATAAAGTGAGATTTGCAGCTGTACAGGTACTCAGGATCTCACCATCCTGATGAGAATTTATCAATCAATCAGTCAATCAAACTTTATATGCATATTTTTTATACACATAAAATGTAACGCTGGGTTCTTTATATACAAACATAAGGACACCCTCCTACACACACTATCACTTTCTATTAAAAACTATTCAGCAGTATAAAACGCACATTCATAAACTGTATGCCCAAAAAATGAGATTGAAACGGTTGCTCAGGTGACATTCTTAGAAAAAGGTGCTCTTAGAAAAAGGGGTGAAAAATGTACTTCAAAGCAAGAAGGCGCTCCAGGCAATCCAAATGTACCAACATTGAACGATTGAAATATTATTTAGGTTTTAAGTGTCCACTGGCTTTGCCTTTGCAGCAAGAGGTCCCAGGTTCACAACCCGGTTGGAACAAGGGGCCTTCTGCAAGGAGTTTGTGGTGTTTTCCCCGTGGTGCATGGGTTCTCACCAGGTACTCCGGCTTCCTCCCACAGTCCAAAAACATGCAGATTTGGGGTTAATTAGGTTAATTGGACACCCGAAATTGTGTGAATGTGAGAGTGAATGGTTGTCTGTCTCTATGTGGCCCTGTGATGGACTGGCGACCTGTCCGGGGTGTACCCTGCCTCTCGCCCTATGACAGCTGGAGTTAGGCACCACCCTGCGACCCTCAGTGGTCAAAGCGGTAGTGAGTGAGTGAGTGAGTGAGTGAGTGAGTGAGTGAGTGAGTGAGTGAGTGAGTGACCACTGGAGGAGGTGACCACATACAAACTGTACACTGACCTACACAGTTTATTGGGGACCACAGTCTGTCAATGTGGGTGTTGGTCAGTGTTTGTACAGAATCAAACCACTTGTGAAACAAGTGGTTTAGTTCAAGACAAGACATTTTCACCATTTTGGTCACAGTTTAATGATACACTGTGAGTTGGTTTAGCCACTGTCCTCTCCTTGCTCTCCCTTTTTCTGTCAGTGCTACCTGCAGCATCACAGCGGGGAGTCTGCTCTTCTTTCTGTTCTTCTTATCTTCATTTCTCCATCTTCAGGAAATTTAAATAAAAAGGCAGAGCTTTTCTGCGTGCTTTTGCATCGAGGTAAGACACATTTTTGGGGACGAAGACATCTGAGCTGGCTAGCAAACCAAAGGCGGTACTGTGGAAGCACGTGCAGTTACAAGTGAATGGGTAAACAGCTGAAAAAGCTTGATGGTTTGTATTATCGTATCATTCATTATCATTAATGTTAACTATGGATCTGGTGCGTCATTGAGACATATTTTTAGATATGCCTTAAAAAGTCCTGAACAGAAGACTTGAGAGAAACAGTTTTCATTGTTTAATCCATAATTCCTTATTCCACAATTGTAATTATTTCATGTTCTCAGCCACTCTTTTCCATCACATACAGTATAACATCTGAAGAGGATAATCTCTATATTTGGTTTACAGGGTTTTTATTGTAATGGCTAATTCATCTTAAAAAGAAGCCAACCTGTTTGGACCAGAAGTCTTTATCATGTTGTTTTTCATTTTAGATGGTTCAGCCAAATAAAATAAAATAAAGTGTTTCCTTCATTTTTTGCTATTTTGTTTGGCCCGCCTAGATCACATTATTGCACTGAGATTTAAATATATACTGAAGATAATAAAAAATTTAAAAAGTGGTATTTAGTCCAGAGGATAAAATAAATTTGCTAAATAAAGAAGCATAATTCAAATGAGATGGAAATAGCAATAAGTAAAAAATGGATTGAGTGGCTCAAAAGAAATTATGTTGAATACCTAAAAGTAAAACTGGCTACAATGCAAATAAGTGGACAAATAAATGAAAAAACCAGACAGAACGTATGAGTCTTGAGTCTGCTTTTCAAAATACTTTACTCAGATGAAAGCGTTTGTTATTCCCAGTGAGGGCCAGACCTGGGATGGGAGCTCGCTGGTAAATGTCCAGGGGCCAGGCCTTGATCCATGGGGTCTGGTATGTCTCAGCCTGAATAAACAACATGGAGTCCTCACCACATGGACTCACCACCTGTGGGGATCAGCATTGTGCTGTGGCCTGGTGCTATGTAAACCAGGCACCTACAGTAGCTCAGGCGTGCTGTTGGCTCCTGGCTTGGCAGATTAGTTGTAGAGACTTTTGCCGTGAATGTGCCTATACTGTGTTTACTGGCAGCAGCAAAGTGACCTTGTCTCATTTTTTACTTGGAAGTATATGCACCCTTGTTCACTAACATTCAAGTGCTGTAATTGTTGTCACAATACAGTAGTTGTCACAACATTTGAAGTGAAGTCATCTATTTTCACTTTCTTTACACTCATTTTAAATTGCCTCCAGCATTGCAGTGCCTGAAACTGCTGTCTTTGAGCTTGTCGTGCATCTCACACTTTGAAAATGGTGACTGTGATGATGTTTCTAACAGATAAAACATCCATTTTCAGAATATGATGAGAAATGTAACTTGCGAATTAAAGAAACTCCCCAATGTCACTGTCTTATTTACACCATTGATTGTATGGTCACGGGTGTTAGAATAGTACTTTTTTTTATTTGTGGAAAAATTCTTAAGGGAGAATGATGTTCATTAATTAGTTTAGATCTCCAAAACTTTTCTAGAGCACAGTAATTCAGTCCTTTTGTCCTGCTCTCAATTGAGTGTAATGCATTGAGGTGAATTTAACTAGAAAGACAGAGGCATGACATTCAATTATCTTATAATCATGCGATATTTAAGTATCTAACGTTATTGTTTCATTGCTGGTCATGATCCTTTTTTCGCCTCTTGTGTACCTTTGCCATATTTCTTTTCTTTTTTTTCAAGTGTTCGTGCAGAGAGTACAGTTGAATAGAAACTAATTTTGAGCCATTATTGTTTGGACAATGGTAAATATTACTGGGTAAAATGTGTCCCAAGATTAATTGCTACACTGCGTGTTTGTGAATTCACCGTGCAGCAATGATATACAAATCATTCAGCCTCAGGACCCATATTGGTATTTTATGTGAAATGTGCTAAATGTTCAGTTTTAATTAGGGCTGAAGGACTGAGAAAAAAAAAAAAATATATAAATATATATATATATATATATATATATATATATATATATTTTACTTGTATTGCTATTGTGGCATAATATACATTTTTAGGAGGTTTCTTGTTAAGTCAAGTCAATTTTATTTATATAGCCAAACATCACAAACACAATTTGCCCTGAAGGGCTTTACAGTCTCCTTAGACCCTCACATCAAAAAAAACTCCACAAAAAAACACTTGTACAGGGGAAAAATGGGAGAAACCTCAGGAAGCGCCACTGAGGAGGGAGGGGAAAAACATTTTTTTTTTTTTTACAAATGAAGAAAGAAGAAGATAGAGACCGGGAGCATTTAAAAAATCTGTAACATTAAAGATTATCATTATCATCTCATTCAGGGTGTGACATGTGCTGTTGCCATCTGGGGTCGGTTCCAGCTCCTCATGTGACCCTCAGAAAAGGACAAGCCATTGATGAAGAGTGGATGAGGATAATTATTTACTGCTATCTACTGCTAATTAGCGTTAGCAGTAATGAGTAGCTATATATTATATATCGTAATGGTTATTGTTGTAATATTTGAGCTGTGCTGTTGAAGCTCTGTAATCAGGGATACCTGTGAAATAAGAACAGAGAGAGAGAGAGAGAGACGAAGAGCACAAACTAGGGGGACGGAGAGAAAACAATAATACTGTCATGATAAAGAGTAAGTGCTGAGAAGAGGAAGGAGGGAGAAGGAGAGAGAGAGAGAGACAGATAAACAGAGAGGAGGCAAGAGAGAGTGAGAGAGAGCGCTCACTGCATAATGGCTGTTCCTCCAGCAGTTTAGGCCTATGCCAGCATAACTAAGCAATGGTTCAGAGTTCACTTGAACCAGCTCTAACTATAAAGCTTTATTAAAGAGGAAAGTTTTAAGTTGAACTTTAAATGTAGGGACCTTCCTCTCTGCCCGAGTCATCGCTGCCTTCTGCAGACCAGCCTCTTACCCACTCATGTTGGAGTACAGAACATTCTCTGTTCGAAGTGCCAATAAAAATTGTCTACTTCGTACAGTGTGCGTTGTGTGATGCAAGGCTGTCACCATTAAACTCAAAAACACTCACCCACCCATTCACTCACAGGTTTGTGCAGCTACTCTTCTGTGGACACTGCATGCAGCTCCATTCATTTTGACAGCCTAAAAAAACCATTATCCATAACCTTAACCTAGCCACATTTAAAATCTTAGCTTGTTATGACAAGACTTCTCTCTTGCCACAGTGAACATACAACTAGTACTAGAATGATGCTGCTGTCATTGTTAAATGTGGATGGACTGACTTGATTAAATGATGAGTGTCTTGTTATAGTCCTGGCTGTGCGGTACCTGTCTGAACTCATATCGGTATGTTCATCATAACTTCCTATGAGATGATCACACAAATATCTTTAGCGTCTTCTTGTTTTGTTTCTCTCTGTGGTCAGCATAAATGGCTTCTGAGGAACAGTGCTGTAGATCACAAGTTGAGGACAAAATTATTAGCCCCCTTATGAAAATGTTGTTGTCTTATAAGTATCTCCCACATGCTGTTAAACAGAGCAAAGACTTTTAACAAAGCTTTTTCAAACATCTTAATTTTATTTGGGGTGCTTCCATTATTTGACTTTGCACACAAAAATGAAATTATTCCACAAAATCCAAAAACTACCAGGGTAAAAATTATTCACTTTAAGAACTGACCTTTTCATTGAGTCATAACACAAACCAATGCAATGATGTGCTTGACTGTGTAATGCTCAAACCTTTAAAAATCAAGTTAAAACTGAGGGTTATCTCTGTTTCAAAGTGTCAAGAACTGGAGTGAGAACTGGGGAAGCTTCAGTGCATCTGAAACTGGGAACCTCGTCAAGGTGGAAGGAATCATGAAGAAATGAGAATATGTGAAAGCTTTGAAAGAAAACCTAAAGCAGTCAGCAGCAAAACTGGGTCGAGGTCGTTGCTTTGTCTTCCAACACGACAACGACCCAAAACATACGTCGCTCCTGGTGAAGAACTACCTCCAGAAGACCAAAGTGAGCGTTATTGACTGGCCCGCACAAAGTCCTGACTTAAATCTCATTGAAAATCTTTGGCGTGAACTGAAGATGAAGGCCCACGCCAGAAGGCCATCAAATCTGGAGGAGCTTGAGAGATTTGCCAAAGAAGAATTGGCTGGGATTCCTCAGGAGACGTGTTGAAAACTACAACCAACAACTGCAGGCTGTTATCCAGCAGAAAGCAGACACAATTGACTATTAGCATCAGGGGCTAATACTTTTGACCCTGGTAGTTTTTGGTTTTGGTGGAATAATTTCATGTCTGTGTGCAAAGTCCAAAAAATGGAAGCATCCAAAATAAAACTAGGCTGTTTGAAAAAGCTGTGTTAAAAATACTTTGCTCCGTTTAACAGCACGTGGGAGATACTTAAAAAAAACAATGACATTTTCAGAAAGGGGCTAATAATTTTGTCCTCAAGTGTAATTAGTTTGCCAGACGAACAGCACTAATACTACACTCCCATGTTATTAGTGAAGAGGTCGTTGGCTGTGCTGCTGAATGGACTGAGTTTAACCTGAGTTGATCTCACACAGTGATGTCATCCTCACTACTCCCATAATCGATAGCTTGTTGTGTCTGTGTTGCTGCCTTGCCAATCAGTCCTGATAAAAACCTGCCAAGTTAAAGTATGGTTGTTATTGACCATGTGTTTGTGTGGGTGGGTTTGTGTTTGTCTAAAAGAAACAGAGATAAGGAAAGTAAGAGGGGGAAAATTAGATTGTCACAAATAACTCTGTAATGCACACACACTCACACTCAGTTGATCTGCCAGGGTGTTTAGACCAGTCAATAGGCAATCAACTTGGTGGGTATGTAACAGTAGTAATTCCCTACATCCCTCTATTTGGCTTTTTGTGAGAATTAGAGTGCTGTCAGATAGCACAGCAAATTGGAATCATCACAGAAACACACACCTGTGTGCCCACACACATACACATACATCACACCATAGTCACAAATTGTCAGAGGAAAGGTACTGGAGTTGAGTTCAATGAGTCACATCAGTCTTGCTCGAAATTAATTTCTTCTTGAATTGGGTTTTCTAACGTTTGCTCTGCAGACAGATTCCTTGCAAACATTAATCTCGCCAGGTAGTTCAACTACTAACTCAAGACGTGGCTAGCATCGCTTTAAGAATTTCTAATTCATGTGCCTATAACTCATAATCTCAGAGCCAGCATCAGTCAAGGAGCAGCCACAGAAGTCAGTCCAAAACAGATATCAATAATCATTGAAAATTATGGATCAGTAGCAACAAAATCACGTGATAAAAAAAAAAACAAGGTGGTCACATTTTATTGCAAAGATATTCTAGACAGATAAGTCAGAGTAATTTTATAGCACATTAAACACCCTTCAATGGTTTTGTCATGTATTTCATACTTCATCTGCTGACTGAAATGAAAGACAATTTGCTTAAAAGTCCGCCTTGATAGAATGATAAAAGCTTCTTCCCAACATCTGAATGTCTTGTCTTAAAAGGAATAACAGAAAAAGACAATTGTGTTAAACTGTCATCAGACAAAACAAAAGATAACAAAGAGTACTAAACAATTATTTATGTAAAAGCTGTCATGTGAGATGTGATTTGTTCTCCCGAGGTTCATCTTTGTTGGGTCTTGACTGGCGACCACATTTCCCTCAGTCTACCTTCTCGTCCCCATCGCTACTTCATCTTTTCCTCTGCCTTTCTTTATCAGCCTCCTCCTACACCTAGGTAGGCTGCTCCAGTGTCACAGAGCACAAGTTAAAACACACTGCCTGTCTGTGTGATGAATTGGGAGGTAGAGAAAGAAAAGGTCACAGTCAAAGTATTGAGTGTTCGTGTTGATCTTTAACGTGTCTTGTCTCTGATATCAGCAGGTTAGCTGGCTGGAGGAACATGCGGGGGATTTAGTGTATGTGCAGCTGAGGAGTGGGTCAAACTACTTGTTACATGAGCTGACTGAGTCACATGTAATAGAAAAGGTCGTTTCCTGTTTCCTGTACGGCAGAGAACCAAAAGTAAAATCACTGGTAGCCTGAGCTGAAAACCTGTCTTACTCACACAGTTATGACAGAACCTCGTTTGTGTTTCTCTCTCTCTGCCTCACCATCATTTCCTGTTCTTATTTATTTATTTTTGCTCAATTTGTCCTGGTAAGGAAAGTCTGCCAGATGTCTGTAGTTTCAGACTTAAAGTTACCTTTGATTTTTGTACCTACACAAGTAAAGCAGGAAAGAAAACCGTTGGAATATGGACCTAGAGTCATGGCCAAGCACTTTGGTAAAAAGAATTCCAAGACGCACCAACGAAAAGTTTCCTCACCGTTCTACTCCTGACTTGTGCAGGGAGACGTGCTCTCTCTCTTTCTGAGTCACAAAGCTGCAGCAGGAGAAGACGCGTCTTCCTCACAGCGGCGCTTCTGTCAATTACCGCAGAAGTTCCATTTATGTCTGCGTTTACTTTCGGCAGCTTGTTTTTGAGCTTTAAAATGTGACAGCTGAGAAACTATCAGGAAAAATACCTTTAGTGTCTGATTCACTGCTCTCTTCATTCTGTGAAAAACAGGAATGGGGGTTATAGTGTTTTTGCTTGAATTGATTTTTAAATGTCATTATTTTTACAGTTGTTTACATAATAAAATTGAAATCTTGGTACAATAAAACTATCACATGCCAAATTGCCATACCAACTCTGTACCACCAATTGCAATTCAAGCATTTTTTTACCAATTGGCAACACCTACTCCTCACAGGTGAAAACTAGGCATATTTTAGAATCCAAATTATTTTTTTTTAATCTTGAAAGGCAGCTCACATCAAACCATGCTTTGATTTGCATCTAACTGCAACGAGCCTGCAGTTACTCTGGTGATATGAGCATATATAATGTGATCGTTCACTGGGCATGAAGAGGCCTGGATAACCTCAGTCCTCAGCATAGTAGACATTTTAACCACTGGTCTGTATTCAGATACAGCAACATGTATGTGTACTGTGGGGATAGGTTCTGGTCTGTAAACTGTGACACCCGATTAACAGGTAGCATTAATCAGTCACATAGCATGTGTGAAGATTTGTAGTTACTCAGCGGTTCACTTAGAAATCAAGGTTTGTTATCTTAAAGCTTTTAAAAAGGGAGTTGCTCCTTGAATTCTTAAAAGAATTCTTAGAATGTTTCCATGCCATTTCCAGAGAAATGCATCTTGGCCCTTGCAAGAACACATTAGGTAAAAACCTTAGTGGAGAGGATGGCTTTTTAAGAGGGTCATGAGTTTTATCAGAGGTGAAAATGGTGTTATTTTTGCCACAGTGGTAAAGTGCTACACAACTCACAGAGAAATCCTCTTTAGCCTGCAATGCATATCGTGGCATTACACACTTCTCACTGGTACTAACAACCAGAGGGACACATTAATCTGTTGCACTCGATTGTCTAACGCCTGTCTCTCAGCTTTAACTGCGAGACCAGGACCAATTTCTGTTTTTAAAAAGGTTTCACACAAATTCAGTTCAAATCAGTTCAGTTCAATTTCATTTGTCGGGCACAGATTCATAACATATATTATCACAAGGGACTTCACGTGGTAAGGTCAGGACATTCCAGTTGTCATAGAGAAACCCCACACGAACACAACGAGGAAGCACTTAGCAACAATGGAAAGAAAAAAAAAAAAACTCCCTTTCAACAGGAAAAAAAAAATCTCTAACTGAACCAGACTCAGAGTGGTCGGGGTAGGAGAGAGGACAGAAAGGCAAGGGGGAGTTAGGGAAGGACAGGTGGGTGAAAAGAAGAATGGAAAGGAGAGATCGAGACCAGGAACAGTTGTGTAACAGTAACAGTGTATTTCAAGAAACAACAAAAAACTCTGGCTGTCCTTCCAGTTAGGTTTCTTCTTTATTAGGTGTACATATTAATTAACACCTTTACCTTCACCTTTTATAAACTGCCTAGCATTTACTGAAATGACTGATGCCTGAGCAACTTTGTATCCAGAAATTTAAATGTAGTGTCTGTGAAGGTTCACAGTTGTCTTGCTTTTAAAATATGGCTTTGGCTTACAATTTATTTAACAGAGATGCTGATTACAGCTACTGGGTTTACAGTCATTCTGTGCCCATTATCTTTGAGATGTTTTGAACAGAGGGTTTTTTGTTTTATTTTTTTTAATCTAAGTGTCTGTCTCATAAAAGCATTCTCCAAGTGTTTGTGGATCTGGTCATAGTCTCTTTGTATCTTGTGGATTTCTTGTGGTTTTTATTCTTTGTTTGTACTTTTTTTTATTCACTGATTGGTGTCCTTGAGTGCTGAAAGGTGCCTATAAATAAAATGTATTATTATTATTATTATTATTAGAGATTTAGCCAGGCCATAGGTGAACTCTGTTTAAGTGGAAGGAAATCAAAGTGTAGGATTAAGAAGCGAAAAAGGAGAATTGACAATTGACCATGTGTTTGTCATGGATTGAGAATAAGTGAGGCTGGGCAGAGTTTTTTGTTTGTTTGTTTTTGAATGTTAAATAGAGCTGAGCATTGCAGTTATGAATCATATTGCTCATTTCATCCAAACAACAGTCCAAAACCAGAAGACATTCAATTTATATGAGACATAAAACTTGGACAAGCAGCAAATCAGCAAAATTACTTAGGAACCAAAAAATGTTTGATATTCTTTCTAGTGGTGCACAATTATTTCTCTTAGCACAGCGAGATCTTTTTAAGGTTGAGCGGTTATTTAGTGAATGTCGACTCGGCATCAAATATTCACTGATGAAAACATTATCATTCATTGTTTTGCTTTTTTGTGTCTGTCTCACTACCTTTTTTGTAAGTTGCAGGTTATCATTCCCACATAGAGACATGGTTCAATCATGTTAAAGTGCATGCACTTGTACACAGCCCCTAATGTTAACTGTTTTCCTCCAGGCTCCTACGATGCGTCTTGTTTCTGTATTTACAAATGTGGTTGCATTTTTATGAAAACCTGCCGAGTGGACGTTCAACTGTGGTTAAGTCTTCTCTCCCTCCTGTTCTCCATTTTTCCTTCTCTCTTGCCTTAATTGCTCCCTTCTGATTCTGACTTGGATGGGTCCCTTCCCTTCTTCTGCTCTCATCTCTTCCTGCCGTCGCCACATCAAGTCGCATTCCTTCTCCTGACCTCTCCACATGTTCATTCGTGATTCACTGCTCATTAGATGGTGGATCCATAGAATCCACAGGACATCTGCACTAAATTAAAATAGAGAAGATGGGCAAGAGGAAGAAAATAGAGGGTGATGTTGTTTGTAAAGGATCGGGATGAAGAAAATGAGGAAAACAAGCATGAAAGGCAGATAAAATCAGCTGCAAGAGGGAATTTCAAAAGGACAGTGAAAGGAAGAAGAAGCAGGCTTAGTGGAAAGATAAACTGTCTACTTTAGCTGGGAGTATAGATAATTACTCCCTCATAGTTCCTTGGGGATGAATAAATGCTATGAGTGCAGGTACTGATTTAAAAAGGAAAAAGAAGCGCACAGCTAGTTTTTATGATGCTGTGCATGGAATGAATTTGCAAATGGGAATGTCTATTAGAGCTGCAGTGTGAACCAAGATAAACACATCTCAACCTAAGAGGCACTGGGTCACATTCACAGTGGTTTAATGTCCAACAACTCAGGAGGCCTTCTTTTTCCACAACCAATATATTTTGGTCATATTTTAGTAACCTAGTAGGCTCTGTTTGCTCACATTTAAATTTGCTTGAATTGTTTTTAGTTTCATCATCTTAATTCCATCAGTACAACAGCATAATAGTCCCGCTACTGTTCTTTTCTCTTTTGTGAAATCAATTACGAGCATTTTAAACTTTTATCAAAAAGACAAAAAGAGGTTTCAGACTGCCTCTTTAATATCTCTAGAGTCTGTCTAGCTTTCCATTCCCTTACAGCTCAGACACCATCTTTTCTAAAATGTGAGAGACAGAACTCAGCCAATTGACTAGAGAGATAATGAAGTACATCCTGTAGTGTTGCATTCTGAATAATCTATTCAAGAGAATAGTCTATGCTACACTTGACATGACAGATAAATGGCAAGAGAGTGGTTTGTGTGTGTTTGCGTCAGGGTGTGTGTTTGACAGTTTCTGGAGGTTAATATACGCCTCGTGTAACGAGAGGGAAATTGCTTTATGCTGTTAAGCCCTCAGGCTAAAACATCACAGTTATGAAGAACAAGAGTTTTACAAAGCCTTCACTTAAGAGGCTGCCACACACACACACATGCAGTTTTGCACATCTATTCTTCTTAAGACTCTGCATTGACTCATTTGGACAAAGCAATGTCTCAAACCGTAATCCTAAACTTAACCTAACCACATTTCAGATCAGCCCTGAACTTAACCAGTTCCTCAGAAATGAGGTTCTGCCTCATTAGGACCAGATTTTTGTCTCCATGAGGACTACTGGTCCTGACAAGGCCAGTGTTTATTCCAGAAAGAGGCAACAAATAAAAGCACACACCCAAACAAGTGTATACGTTTACATGAGCATTACCCTCTTCCATTTTGTGTTCACTCAGTCTCTCTCTCTCTCTCTCTCTCTCTCTCTCTCTCTCTCTCTCTCTCGCTCTCTCTCTCTCTCTGTCTCCCACACTTTCTGTGTGTGTATGAGTGGAGCTGTCATGGAGCAGATTGTCCAATCTCTCATCATGGCATGGTCGTAGGGTCACGGGGGAGGGAGGGTGGTTGTGGGTGACTTGATGTCTTTGCTGATATAAAGCCCTGTCAGTTGGAGACAGGACCTGTCACTACGTGTGTGTGTGTGTGTGTGTGTCTGTGTATGCGTGTATGTGCTGCATTTGTGTTGTGTGTGTGTGTGTGTGTGTGTGAGAGACTGAAAGACTGGTAAGTGCCTACATCTGTCAGAGAGTCGGGACTGTGAAGACCTGATTGGAAGCAGACTAAAAGGTCAAAGTCAAGAGTTAGATCGAAGCACTGAGAAGTATCTGTTTAGCGATTGAGGTTTAACACATACACACGTAGAAGCACATCTCATACAATCAAGGAAATGCTGTAAATCAATG
The DNA here is from genome assembly GCA_016785285.1 of Brachirus orientalis. NCBI lineage: Eukaryota > Metazoa > Chordata > Actinopteri > Pleuronectiformes > Soleidae > Brachirus > Brachirus orientalis. Next base: position 4,438,407 of record JAFBJR010000175.1, read on the forward strand.
TAAGAATAAAGAATGTTGCACTTAGTCCGCACTTACAGCTGACTCGGTGGGTGCCTCTGTATGTGTGTGTACCTGCATTTGTTACCTCTTTAGGACCTTTTCTGACATAAACCTTGACCTTATAAGGACCAGTAGTCCTCATGGAGACCAAAATGGGTTTTAGGGCTAAGATTTGACTTATAGTTAGATTAAGGTCAGGATTAGACATTAACAGGTTATGTTTAAAGGTTAGGGATAACATAGGTTTATGCTGTCCAAATGAATGGAAGACGATGCAGTGTCTTTAGAATAGCTTTGTCTGCGAATGTGTGAACCTGTCTCGGTCTGTGTGTGTTTTGTGAGTGGTGACGTGTGTTTGTGGGGTGCATTGCAACTGTACCATTTATCTCTGTCTCACCTTCACTCCAGCATCCACACTTAGATTGCACCTTATTACCTGTCTGTGCAGTGCTGTCCCGAGGGGCAGCCAAGGGTTATTGCTGCTCAGGGAGCTGCTGTGTGTAGGTCAGAGCAGCACTGGCCCTCTTGTGCTGTGGTGGCCACAGGAGTTGTGCCTCAAGCTGCATGATGAAATCCGCTGAGAATTCCTCTGACTTTTATTACTCTATACTATTATCAGGCTCCCCACAGGGCCTTGAAAACCTTGAAAGTTTGTGAATTTGGAAAAAAAAAAAATTGAAGGCCCTTGAAGGTTTTTGAAAGTTGCTCTAAATAATCGTAGGCCATTGAAAGTACTTACATTTTTGTGCAAGAAAGTTGTTTGTTACGAGGCCACCTACAGTTTCATGTGCCCTGCATTGCTTGATCTACATAGACAAGGCCTGCACAGAAGAAACATTGAGTCACACACTGAGACAGTGTGGACACTGTCCACTGTCTCTGTCCACTGTTTACGTGAGATTCCATGCAGAACATCTTAAGCTGTGTCAGCACATTCAGTCCTTGAATATGAGAGAATGTCCTGGAAAGTCCTTGAAAAGTCCTTGACTTTGATGTCTACCAAGGTGTGGGAACCCTGTATTATAATAGTTTTGTATTTGTTTGTTTTTTTCAGTCTGATGACACCATAGTGGTCATAGTTCTCAATTAAATATTGAACATAGTTCAATATTTTTACACACATTTTCTTCTGTTATTAGTTAGTTAATATTAGGTTGTCTATTAAAAAATATCCGTCCATGTCCATGCATTTTTTTAATCGAGATACCGGAAAACATATTGTACCATACAATCTGTAGTTTGAGTCTATGTATTGTAAATCTATGCATTTTATTCTTAATACAAAAAAATATGCATTGATTTATAACAAATAAGAGGCAGTAATAATTATTTCAATACCATTATAAGAAATAAAGGCCAAAAATGTGTGAATGATTCTATGCAATTCAGTATTGCATAGATCACTGTAAAATGCAAATAAAATTCAGCAACGACATTTGAGCTGAGTCATGTATTTCGTTGTTGTGGTTGAGGAATATTTGTCCCACAGAAGGAGAATTATGTCTTCGAAAGTGAAATGACTTGAAATGGCGACGTAGTAAATACATCAGCACAAATGTGTTGTTAACAGCTTTGTTTCAATATATAAAATGACCTCATTGACTGATTGGGACTAATATCAGGTTATGATATAAGTATCAGTAGCTGAAATATGGATAACAGAAGAAAATCTGTTCTTTCAGTGTTAATATAAGTTATGTTGATTCTAAGTGGAGCTATCCAACTTGTAAACGGATATGATGTTTCCAAAGACAAAAGAATCTGTGCTGCCGCCGTGTTGGCTTTCCACCAAGACGAGATATATCATGTCCATAACAGCCAGCTCCAGATGAGGTCTGGCTGCTCTGATAGCAATGTGGCCATAATATGCTTTTCTTACAGTTTCACCTTGACTTATCATTCCCTTTGTCTTTTTTCCACGCTCTTTGCATGATAAAGATAAGTTGTGCTCGTGAGGCCTTGATGCAAGCAAATGTTAAATGTTTCAAAATGTTCCAGTAATTTTACGGGACAGTTATCTTTCAATTCACCAAGAGGCAGTAACCTTTGCCTCTGTCTCTCTTTGTCAGTCATCTCGTCAGCTCTCTTTTGAGAACGACTTGATGGTTGACATTTAGTGAATCTCACTTTAGAATTATTATTACTTTTTTATGGTAATGTATTTGTCTGCTTTATATGCAAAATGAAAATGTTGTCCCTGTCACCAAAGCTCTGCTTCGGGCACCCACACAAAGCTGGAGTGATTCCATGCAGTATTCCTGCTGTATGAGCCTCAGTCTGCTAAATATATCTCAAAAGTTTTAGCAGTTCACAGGTGGTGTGATTTCCTCTGCTCTCTGATTCCACTTCCTTCTTTAGGAAAGTTTGAATGGCATGTCTCTCTCATCACTCCACATCTAAAATACTGTAATTTGAGCAATTATTTGGTCGTCGACTAATTTATTTTCCGATTTGTCAGTTAGTCACGATTATTTCTGTTTATTTAGAATAAACACTAGTAATGTTATGAACATGAGCAATAAAAACAGCTACTCGTGTAATTCACTACACTTGACACGTGAACTACCTAATATACAGCTTAGATGAATACTTTATTGTAGTTGGTCAATAGCGACATTCAGTGTAACAGACCTTTGTTGTGTATTACAACACGGAGAGTCTTGTATGTCAGAGCTACAATGGAATAATTTTCTAATAATAAATTAAATATATGTGGAAGGAAACATAGAGACACAGTGGAGGAGCACAGAGGAGAGTTATAAACCACTTCAGGACTCAAGTGGAGCTAAAAACATTTGTTTTTCTTTGTTGTTTCAGAAAGAGGTTGGTGTGCATAATGGTAGAAATGGACCTACTGCCCCCACCACTTCCTGTAGGGTATTGCAGTTAATGAATACAATTTTCCAGATGCAGTGTTTTAATTAAACAGGGTGGCGACGCACCAACAATAAAATTACAGATCAATTACGGTGATTAATTATTTGCAGCACTATTTGAGTATAGATATTTTTTAATGCCAGTGAATCAATATTTCCCACATATGAGCCAGCACACACACGCACATACATACTAAATGGCGACAGTGCTTCTCTGGTTACATAATCACCAGGTAGTGAGATAATGTTAATACTGTGCCGTGCCTGGGTTTACCATCAGAGAAGGGTGCTAGCATGTTAATGCTCTCTACCGGACTTGTAAATGGAGACGCTGTGGCACCTTCCTCTTTGTTTCCACTATACATATACTATATTATATTACCCATAGTATATTACTATACTATATTCTTCGTGCTAGCAATTCATATAGGCTGCAAGCACTGGGCTGATGGTCAGTGAGTGTGTGTGTGTGAGAGAGTTGAATGATGTTGTGAAGGTATGTTGTAAAAAAACATTCATTGTGGGGCGATCAGTGCTGATTCTGTGGCGGCCCACCACACATTGGTCAATGTACAGGAAAGACTGTAAATAAAAAAGTATTTTTATCAGAAAAAGATCCCTCCACTTTATATCATTTAGATAATAGTTCTGTAAAGACTGTTTCTCCCATACATTAAATAAATTCACAGGTGAAACTCTAATGACCAGCCTGATCTAAAATTATAGTTTATTATGTAAATTGCAGGAGTTTAAAATGATGTAATTTATTTAATGTTTGCTGGACCTGATTATTAAGCCTTTAATTGTCATGTCCTAGGTACAGCAAAACCCTAAACTCAGCCCTAAAAACAAACTCGCTCTTAACTTCCCGCCTTATTTTGTCCCATTTAGCTCTCCTTCCCAAAGGCTGAGCTTTGATTAATGCAGTCCTTTTCATTTTCATCTGTGTCAGCAAAGAAAGTCAAAAACGGGGTCAGTTGATAATCACTTGCAAATGTTTCTGGCTTCTGCTCAGATGATCATGCTGCCTCATTTTAACATGTATTTCAGCTCTTCACACAAACTGAACTAAAAGAAAGCCATTTAAACCTTTGCTGAAAGTTTGTCAGACTTTAATCAGATGGATCCAACTAATGTTAGCCAACAAGCATGGTTGTTAATACCAACACTGGCATCATGATGAATGGTCGCTGGTTAACAGAGCAAACCAGATATTGAGCAGTGGTGCTTATTTTTAGGCCCCCTCACAACTTATATTACACACACCTCAGAATATTTACCCCAGAGACGTTCAGGAATAAGAGGCACATAACGTAAACAAAACAGTGTATTGTTATTTTATCATAGCTTATGATTCTCCGATGGGTTGCGTACATTTCCTGCAAAAAATCCACTTAATTACACTTTCTCCAAGACATATTTCTAAAAAAACCTGTGAAACTTATAGGAGATGCTTGTGTATGATGTTGTGGTATAATTATGAAGTGTTGACACTGTGTCAGTGGAGCGGTTGCACACACACCGGGAGAACATACAAACTGCTCACAGGGAAGGATCTTGTAGAACTGAGTTCTCATTTAGATCTGGTGTTAAGATCTGTCCTGAGTGATTCGATCGCATGTGGACAGCCAGCAGTGAAAGTCTGGACGCCCCCTATCCATCCTGAAAACACTGTTCTCGTGGTAGTCTCACGGTGTTTTACACTAGTCAGCGCTCACTATTAACACTGATCACCATATGATTTCTTTTTCAGGGGTTTGATTCACTCAGCTCTACTTGAGTGTCTTAAATCTCACCCTCTCTGACACCCTTGCATATAATTGCACACACATACACACACACCAAAATAAACATGACTTCAGACATGTCTGTACAGTCCGACCTGTTAGAAACATAATTTTCTTCTTGCAAATGGTCTTGACGTCAGTGTTTCGACACCAGATCCGATCCTTTACTAGGTGGTCACAGGAGGATTTTATTATTGGATGGATCCAATCCAGTCCAATCCAACTTTATTTATAAACCACTTTAAAAAACAGCAACAGCCGAAACAAAGTGCTGTACATTAAATAAAATACTGAAAAATACTACCTAAAAGACAAGCAAGATAGACAAAACAATAACACATCTGTGCAGCAAGTGACTGGATGTTAATACCAGGTCTGAATGGGGTCTAAGATTCAAACCTGGGACCTGGTTCCTGTGAGGCAACATTGCTTAACACCACACCTCTGTGCTGTGTCTTAAATCAGAGTGCAGCAAGGGCTCTTAGGCATAATAATGATGACATATAAATCCTTGATAACTGCTTATGGTACTTTTAAGATTTAATATTCAAATCTAAGAATCATCTCTTTCCCAATATCTTAGTTTTTTTTGCTCCAGGACTTGTTGCAAAATAGATGATTAATCTGTTATGTAACACAATGCTGTAAAACATTTTCTACTACAGTTATGTATTTTGTCCTGAAGTGTGGTTTTCCTAAATGCTTTTGCTCAGCACAGTAAATGTGTCATTTTCATACAAGGTCACTCTCACATTATTTCTCTCAAATGGTTTTGTGAGCATCAAAGCATTGTTCTTCCAATGAATTTGCCGAAAATTTCACCAGAAGCCTTTACAGCATGCTCAGTCAAGAATTTAACTTGAATTATAAAAGGGTGGGATTTATAACACTTGATACACAATGTTCGGTTTTTGCTTTAGGTGTTGTTGAGGAGTTTTGATATGCAACAAAATCTCCTGAGGCAATAGTTGCTCTGTTCTCCACAGTGAAGAGGCTGCTGCAGAGCAGAGAGAGGGAGAGAGACTGCAGAGCTGCCAGCCCTCCTGCTGATTAGCTTGATTAATTAGACAGAGACTTTATCAAAGTGATATTTGGTGTTTGTATGCAAAGAGACCCACAGTAATGATGGTACTTGTGTTTGTGCTTGTTTTCTTTGTTCTCCCTCTTGAATAAACATCCATCCTATCTCACTGTCGTCACCCACATGATACTGATTTACTTTATTGTGGTGGTGGTGTTTTTTTTTTTTTGTTTGTTTTTTTCTTTTTTAAATATTTTCCCTTCAAGTTTTGATTTCAACATCACTATTCAACAAAATAATTGTCACTCTCAGCTGCGCAGCTTGGAGATTGTTGTTGTTTTGTTTATCAAGCTGAATATCGACTGTCATAATAACTATCCTGTGGAGAGACATACTTACATCAACACCCGTGGACTCCTTTTCTCAAATCACTTTTTTTTCCCAAACAGCAACATAACTTGTCAGCTTGTACAGTTATTTTGAGGTGTTTTTTTAATAGATATTGATGTTGATATTGATACTGCTTATGGAAAGCGATGTTTAACGATATTATTGATTTTACACTCTACATTCTACAGGATGAATGAATGAATGAATGATAACATTTACTGGCTGCATTGATTAGTTGACATAATCCTCATGGTCAGTTCTAATAAATCAGGTTGATAAACCATAAATAAACAATTTTTTTTAAAAAATATAAATTGAACTTTTAAATAAAACCAAGTCTTCATTTGGAACTGCACCAAGTTGAATGCTCTTGTTAATACTTTAATAACCTCAAGCTTCTGGCTTTGAACCATAGTAAGGGGTGCTATGCTGATTAGCTTTGCTAACATAGCACTGGTGCTCTTAGCACAGCTTACTTGCAGGCCTAGTTATATCAATACATAATAGATAAATAATAGAGATTAACTGAGCAATTTGTCGTTAGATGAGTAAAATAAATGTAAAAAATAATTGCTAGATTTATTGTTTGGGACACCACTAATTTAGAATATGTAGAATTCTCTACATAGAACATTATAGAATAGATATATGCACACTATAATTATAAAATATATAATATAATTTACAGTAAACTTGGCATAATCTGCCCTTGCTGACCTCTGCTGTCCACTGATGAACTTATCAGTGCTGCTTGACTGATGTTGGTTGGGAATTGCAAAGTGCTGACATAATGTTATAATGACAATTTGTTATAATGAACAAAATAAATGTAATATAAATATTGCCATCACGGTTCATTAATTAGATGCTTGTTCTTAATACCTATCTCTACTTCTTGGCCCATGAGAACATTTTTGGATATTATCCATTTTATTGATAGGTGTCAGCACACCAAAGACCAGAACCTTCAAATGTTCTGGACATTTTCTTTTTAATCCCACCATAAATGCTCTTGTAGGGTAAACAGGAAAGAAAGAGCCAGAGAGCATGAGTGAAATGAAGAGAGAATAAGAAAAGTGAAGATGACAGATGAGATTATGATTAATATCTTCCACTTTAGGCACATCTCACTTATGTCAATTCTCCTCTTTGCAACAGCTTAGGTCCTTTCTGTCCTCTTCAAGCCAAGATTTTTATTTATTTTATTTTTTTTTGCCAAAAGCAGTGTTGTCATAAGCAAACAGCAACAACACAAATGCACTGTAGCCGTGTGCCTGTGAAGGAACAGAGGCTACTGTTGTATGTGTTTGTTTATCTTGTTTGTTTTTAATGCGTGCAGATAAGCCCTTCCATCAGACAGACTGGCGGAAGGGCTGCGTGTGAAATTACTTTTTCTTTCCCTCTCCAATAACTTCACTTAATATCTCCCATTTCTCTTCCTCTTTTTGCGCTTACACTCGCAAACATTGCTTGTCTTTCACATATAAACAGACACACACTCAATTACCGTCTCTCCCACAGACACATATTGCTTTACTCTCTCACCCTATATGTTTGATCAATCTCCCTCTGTCTCTCACTACCAACAGCCAATGGCAGAGCTGGTGGTGGAGAAGGCCATTGTCTGCGAATCGGAGCGTCATTGTGGCTTCTTTCCCATTAGCTATTCATGAGCTCCTCTGGTTCAGGTCTCTATGGCTGGATTGGTGCGTTGAGGCGATGCAGCGGCTGAGTGAATGTGGATTAACGAGAGTGTCACCTTTAATACAGACATGTGGTGTCACCAGGAGAGAGAGAGTGCTTGTTTGTCTCATCAGCAGACGAAAGGAAAAGTAGGTCCTGACCTTTGCCAATTTGTGTGGTTCAGCTCAATCCGAAGATGGATTGGCTGTGTCTGAGGATATGTGTTAGTTTTATGTGATCATTTGATGCCAAGAAACAATGGTGCTAGACTGAGTTCACTTGTTGATGTTTTAGCACCTGTGCAGCGCATGCACAGTATTTCTCTGTACCCATCCTTTGCCGTCATATTCATATTCATAATAGCACTTTTAAAGGAATCAAGAAAGAGAGGGAGATTGAAATGAAGGAGTGAGTAAAAGTGCTGACTGTATGGTGGGGGTGGGGTGGGGGGGTGATGGAACACTTCATCATCAGACACAGTGCTAAATGACAGCAAAAGAGCAACACACAGAGGCAGAGGGTGAGATGGAGATGATGAGGCAGCAGCATGTTCAGGTCAATAACCAAAGTGAAAAAGGAAGTGTGAGAGCCTGAACCTGAACAGGAGAAACTGAAGACCAGTCAGAGGGAAACCATCTGTCACCTGAGGTCCTGAATATGTAGTTCAGCTGAGCTGAACCAAAAAGGACACCTCACCCTAAGGGTCGCGTTAACCGAGAATTGACAGATTTTTTTTCTACCGTGACAGAAAAATCTGAAAGCTGTCTGACATTTTGACAGATTGACCACTAAGGGTGAGCTACTGTAACGTCACATAATTCACACAAAATACTGTCAATAACCACTTGTACAACTTCTGCAACACTTCCACCGGCAGCCATAATCCTGTATAATTAAATATCCTGCTGGTGCGGCGCCACTGACCTGTATAGTCCTGCCTCTCATGCAGGTAGATGTGCAGGCCAAATGAAAGTTATTTCACCTAAACTGGACATTTATTCCCCATTTCCACCAAGCAGTACAGTGCAGTTCAGCGCCCCACAGGACAGTTTGAAACAGCTCACCCTGATCTGGCTTGTGTCTCCATCACAGGGTGTTTGGGTCAGATGGCTCCAGCATTTCCTATTCTTTCTTTTTGGCATCAGAGTTTGTTTGAGAGAAGGCTGTTGCACATTGCATTTTTCTCCACAGATGCACAGACGAAGCTGTTCTCTGTTGACTAATCAATGGATTGCAGTGTGTCAAGCTCCACCCATGAGAAGCTGGACCATTGTGCTTTGAAAGGTGCCAAAAACCGGGATGGTACAAATTTGTCTTTTGGTACCCATCTCAACAGTTTATAGGGGAAATGCTAATAATCTTTTAACATAGCAAACTGAACCTGAAGTGCTTTGTGGAAGCAGGGCTTTAGTGTTAACATCCGTCCAGAGAGAGCTGATCACAAGTGGACAGCTGTAAGTGTGACTGTTCACACCTGACAATAAAAGAGAGTGAGAGGAGTGAAGAGGGGCTGTGATAATCGTAGGACTACAAATGCTGCTGTATATCGATATAGGATTTGTCATTAATATTGTTAGTTACAAATAAAACAACTATAAATCAACTAATGAACTTGTTGAATCTTAATAAAATACCAGTGGTTCATTGTGAAACTACACTGGGTTTGCATTCATATAAACTAGCTGAATTGTTCACTTTATATGTATTTTCTTTGTTCAGTTTACCTAAGATACAGGTAATTGTTGAGATAATATATGATAATTAAGTTAGATGAAATTAACATTTTTGTTTCAGATAAACCGACTGCTGTTATGTGGAACCTGGTGACAAAATGAATTCATTTAAAGTGAACATTTCAATCTTTTGAGTGAATATGGCCATATTTGTCCTCAGATTCCCCCATTTGTGATTCAGGATGTATTAGATTTATTAAGACCTCCACTTAGCAATGTCCACTTAGGATCGGCTCACTGTTACGGATATTGATTCTAGGTCTGAACAAAGTCTCTGAACAGTACTTTGCACTTGTGCCAATTCTTCAGGTCCATGTATCCCCAACATACACACACTTACCTAACTGTACCAATTTCAATTAACTCTAACCCTAACCGTCAGCTACATCTACCAAAAAATCAAAATCGTTTTAAAGTGGTTGTGATGAGCTAAAATGTCCTCACAACAATGGTAGTTTTTTCTCTCTCTCACTGTGACACACATACTCATTAACGTACAAATTGGAGGAGGACTCTGGGAGATGAAACTCTGAACTTCGTATCCCTGAGGCTTTGAAGTTTTCCAACATCTCTGTCTTTTCCTTCTCTTGTTGCTTCCCCTCTGATGAGAGTGTTTCTAGAGAGGGTTTTTTTTTTCATGCTCCCCGCTCTGTCTAGGTAATTTACATGGTAACCATGTCCTGTGTTTTATTTGTAGTGCATGTATTAGCATTCATGTATTTTCTTGATGTGGAGATGTACAGTATTTGGCAATATTAACCCAGCCATGTTTCTGTTTCTAAAAATGTGTGCATGGTGCTTAAATTGATGCTTTTCACAAATGCCTATGAACAATTTACAATGTATTCCAAGAATTATTAAAGAACATCTTGTTTTCTTTATGAATTCCAAATTTAATAACAGTAGACTGCTTCAGGACAAACTTTTGGCTTGTCTCATAATTCAGTAAGTCCCAGACAGACACACATGTCGCATGTCTTATTGTGTTTTGGATTTTGTATTAATGTTAATTCAGGTCATGCAGAGTTTGAGTGTAGAGGTTTTTGAAATATTTGTGTTTTCGTCTTGGGTCTCAATTTGCTCATCTATCTCTGAAACATTCCCTCATGCATGCCTGTGTTTATTAAAAGTACAGTATACAATGTTCAGCAATATTTATTGGTAAAATAGCATGTTGTACCTGAATATTCTTCACCTCACTCTTCCTTTCCAAGTGTGTTGTAGAAACTACGTAGCCTTCAGTTGGCATCTAAAGCCAAAAGATGTTTAATTTGTGGCCTATTGTAAAACCATAGTGGTCCATAATGACCAAGTATAATATGTTTATCTTCAATTTCAATTGGAAATTATTTTGCCAAAATTGTACACATTAGACCTCTAATAGTCTAATATTAAATATAAACCAATTCCTCCATGCATCATCCTTATCCGATACAGAGAAAATAATGACTGACTCTCCCACAGCTCTGCTTATTGAAGTATGACTGACATTAATGGCTTTTTTTGTTGCACATGAGATGTAGACCAACAAGCAAAAGAAAAAAGTTTTCTCACAGAATATTTGTGACAGCGGGATGATTAAAGATATTCCAAACAACCATCTCTTTAGACCACCCACACTGCCGCCTCTCAAATTTTCACACAATCTCAAAATAACAAACGAAACGAAATTCCGAGAAAGTGAAACGTCAAACAATGTGGACATGCCTTATAAGCATGCCTCTGTTTTCTTAGTCTTTATCTGTTTCTGGAAACATCTGCGGTGGAATAAGTACATCTGATACTTTTATGTTTGTCCATATTTATACATAAGCTAATGTGTGTGGACATGAAGTACATAAAGAAAAAAAAAAGTCCATCTCGCCAAGAACATTTGTCAGTGTTATTGAATTAATTATTGTTTCTAAATAAAGTTTACTGAGATGAAGAGTGGGAGGGAGAGCGGGAGAGGGAGGGGGACGAGGGACGTTGAATAAGGGAGGGGAGGAAGACGTGATGTTTGTTGCAGTCACTGGCAGATGTTGTCACCGTGGAGAGAAGCAAGCAAAGGAAGTAAACATCCACCTTTGCACATACATACTGCACAGAGCACATGGAGTCATTCACACTCAGGCATCAGAGAACACACACACATACACACACACACAGAAGAACCACACCTGTACCCAACAAATTAGTTCAAATGTCTGAAGGCAGGGACAAAGTGGAAAAAGACAGTGAATTAGTTAGTGAGAGAAATTGAGTCTTTATTCCACACACACCCACACAGGTAATAGGTAAATGTATTTGACAGAGAACCTAAGATGCAGCAGAGTTGAAAAGATAGTAGAGGTGAATGTAAGGTGAGCATAGTGGAGACTGGTGAAGGCAGTTTTAAAAAAAAGACTGGGAAAGAGAGTTGAAATGTTAAAGACCGCTGGACAAAGTTCAGAGTGCATGGTTAGGATGGACACTGGAGACGTGCTTCTAGTTCCTGGCTGAAATTTCCTGCCACCAGTATTTATGCAGCATAAGAGTATAAATTACGCATCACTGGCCCTGTCGTCAGTGTTTCTCTGCAGGACTATATTCACAGCCTTTAGGTATATTCAGACAGTCTGTAACAACTGCCTGCTTTCAACATTAAAATACAGTCTCTCATCATCTTCCTCTTCCTCATAGATACTTTAGACTCTGGTATAGCAAATAAGCTTAAGATGGAGTGAGAAATAATCTGACTCTAAATATTATTATTTAATTCATTGTATTTTATGTTATTTGTTTCATTTTCTATGCACTGCGGTCAAAATTCCTCAGTTCAGCTCCGATCACATACCCTGGTATAAACAGTAGAACAGTATTTCTGATTTCCTCCAAGTACCACCAGAAGAAGGTCGCATTCCTCTGGTGGCACACGTACCACAGTCTGGGAAAAGTGGGCCTAAAGCATTTAGAATAACTGTTCAAATGCCCTTAAGGTGAAATATCATCAGAATATGAAACCTTTTCCTCATGCGATTTGAACTTAAGCACTCACATGTGACCTCGGTGACTCTTCTTCTTACAGGGGGTTTAAATGAGGCAACCATTTTGAGTTCATTAGTATAATAAAAGTCAAATTACCATTTCAATTAAAGCAGCAAATGCGACCTCATTATTAAGTAGAGACGGAAAAAAACTTTGTTTTCTCATCCGTCTTTCTTTCATATAACCTTTAGTTCATTTATGAGCAGACAGCTGAACTGACATGGAGTCTTGGGATCTCTGAACAAATGCTTTAATTTAAACAAAGACAAAAACGTGATGCTTCTGTTTAGGATGCTCCATCTTCTGTCCTCCTAACTCTCCCGTGGTTTCTCCCCTCTCTTCTCACCTCCACTTCTTTGCACCGATGACCTCCTCCCTCTCCCGTGTCCTTGTGCAGCGTCCTCCCCTCTTTACCTCTGTCTAGTCGGGCAGCTGTCACAGTAATATCCTTGGTGCAGCGGTTTTGATCTTTGCCTTCAATAATGAATGAAAGGATATGATTCGTCAATCACATCAGAACCATGTAGCCCACAATGCCCAAGGTCAGGACAGTGGCAGCTGTCAGAGGGGATGATGGCTGACACGGACAGGTGTGTGAAGGGTCCATGCACCGCACATACACACAAAAGAATTCCTCAGCTCCACTGCAGTGTTGGTGAAGAATAGAAGGACATAAATTAAATAAGAGAGAGAAAAGAGAAAGTCCAAATTTAGCACCTGTCACTTGTCAAGTGTGACTAGAAATATACAATGGGTAATAAAATGAATGGGGTAATTTGCCATTGCTGAAATAGGCCTTTACAACAACGGATACAGGTTAAAGGTGATATATGAAAAATATGTATGTAAAATATGTACAAAAATTATCTTCAGTGTAAAAAAATGGTTACTGCAGTCCAAAATGAAAACAATTCAGCAGTGTGGTTGCCAGATTTTCAGAAAATATGTAAATTAGACGCAGCACCTTACACTGTGTACATGCACAAACACACACAACATAACTGTCCCACCAGTCCCGTCAGTTTTTTTTTTTTTTTTTTTTTTTTTTAAATAAATAAACATGGAACCTATTATGTTAACTTGAGTGTGTCAGCAACAGGTGTAGATTAAAAGTGTAAGCGTATTATACAGGGTTCCAGATCCTTGAAAGTTTGTGAAACCTTTTCAAGACCCTGGAAAAGTTTGAAAATCACCATAAATAGACGTGGGTCATTACATTTTGTGCAAAACAAGAAGTTAAGTTGACATTTAGGTAAATGTCTCCCGTTGCCGATGTGCCCTTGTTTGTTCCGATGCCACCTGCTGACTCATGCTCCCTGCATTGATTGATGTACATAGACTAGGCCTACGCAGACTCTGTCTCTGCCACTCGTGTGAGATTCCACGTAGAACAATGAGCAAGAAATGTTAGGAGAGCAAATAAGTTGATGCCTGTGAAATGCAAATGTAAAGTCTAAGACTGTCTCACCAAAGAAAATTACAAAGACTGTCTTGTCCAAGATCCTAAGGACAGTCACTTGGTCAGATGCAGAGGGTGCTGCAAATTAATAAAAGTGGATGTCACTGGTGAAGCAGTTCTTACAAGTTGCCCTCCCATCTTAAGCTGTGTCAGCACATTCAGTCCTTGAATTTAAGGGAAATGGTCCTGGAAAATCCTTGAATTTGATGTCAACCAAGCTATGGGAATCCTGATTATATATGAGAGTGTTAGCTAAACTTTTCTGAAGTTTCCTGTTTTGCTTCCTGGTCCAGGAGAAAAGTTTCCACACTGGCTTGTCTGTTGCAGTCTGTCATCAACTTCCTCCTCACTTTCAGCCATCTATATTTTAATGAATCTCCACTGCAGCCTACCCTTGTTTTCCTTCTACTCTGGTTGAGAGTTTTTGAGAGGGGTAGTGAGGTTTTTCGGTTTGGAATTAATTGTTTAGTAGTTATTGCTAGGTGCTCTCTGCCCGGACGTGAATATGTACAGTATTAAGCTGAACCTAGCAGGAAGCAGAATGTGAGGGTCTACAAGTATGTGACCACACATTACCATTATCTTAAAAATAATAATTCCACCAATTAGTCACTTAATACAAGGCCATGGTGATTAGCCTGAGCAGGTGTTCAATTAGGTTAAAGGCATTGCTTTATAAATTATTTTGTGTCCAAGCTGTGTTTGATTTGCTCTCTGATCTTTGATCGCTGGTCTCACTGTATACACTTTATAAATTATAAAATTACTTCCACTGATGACATAGACAGTATGTTGGTTTTTCATTACATAGGAACACGGATGAGTCACATTAACCCAGGCTGTTGTTGAGTAAAACACTTGAGACTGATGAACTGTTACTGAAAAACTAGACTATTACAATGATTCACTTAATTGGAGTATTTGATTATCTCCATAGACAGAGAGAGAGAGAAGATAGAAGCCAGGAAGTTACAATTGAGGACAGAGAGTAAAGGAGATCAGGAGAGGATAGTGAAGAGATAAAAAAGACTAGACAGTAAAAAAAAAAAGAAAGAAACCTCCAAACTCAGGGAATCTGGATCTGACTGTATTTCAAGACTCGAGCCTTATCATCCCCTAGGTAGAAGTTAGCAAAAAATTTAAAAAAAAAATTAAAAAAACCAAATAAATCATCTAGAAATATTTTTTCATGAATCTATCAATCATTTAGTCCTCCTCAACTCACCAGTGGTCACACTGCCACTGTGACAAACCTCTTGATCCCGACTCTGACTTAAGCCATTTTACGGTTGGTTGAAAAACATTTTGGCCTGCACATTTTTCAGTTTACCAGCTCTTTAATGATGAGTGGTCCTCCACTGAAGACAGCCACGAGAGGGGAGATATGGATATTAAAGCAACAGGACAATTAAATTAGCTGTAGCAGAGAGTGTGACAGCCAGAGAAGAGAAATGAGAAGCTAGCAGAGAACGAAAAAAGAAGGAAAGAGGGAGATTAAGTGATAAAACCACACATTACTCTTTGTCTGTCATTGTTTTCATCCACTGCAATGTGTATTAGGTGTGTTTATCTGTGTGTAATGAGTATGTTGAGAGAGAGAGAGAGAGCCTGGAGTCATGGAGTCACACTATCACACGTCCAAATCCAGCCTTGTTTGTGAAATCTCTCAGTATCCATGTGGATGTGGGTCAAGGGTGTGCACGTGAAGGCCAGAGGCTGTGGTGTGAAGACGGCGTGGTGATCGTGTTGGACAGGTTCAGTAGCAAACTGTTATTATTGCCCCCACTCACTGTTAGATGGTGGCACAAGTGACACACACTCCACACCGTCCTCTACCGCTATCCATGTTTTCTGATCATCCGTGATAATAGGTGTGTGTAAGTACAAGTTTGCTCAGCTATGTGCAGAACAAGTCTTGTATTTAATGAAGGAGTAGAAAATGCTGAGGAAATGATAGAGGGAGGGCTGAGTCTGGGTCTGGGGGGATAAATAGAGAGTTAAACAGAGGAATGATCATTGTCTGCATGTGTTTGTGTTTATCATTCAAAAATATTGAAGTGTTTTCATGGACACAACTTTCTTCAGAAAGAAAGTGGAGGCTGCTGCCTCAGCAGGAGGTATTTATTTCACTCCTTCCCCCACTCACCCATTCACTTCCTCTCTCCTCCTGTTCGTTTGTCTGCTCATCAGGAGATCGGAGTTGACAGTTGTGTGTGTGTGTGTGTGTGTGTGTGTGTTTTATTTGTCCTAACATGTACCCTGCAGTGTGGTCCACCTCTGAAATGTCACTGATCAGAGACTCTTCTACCTGATTAAACTACCCCCCCCCCACCCCCCACCCATATCATCTCTCCATCTATTTATTATCCCCTTAACTCCCCCTTCCGTTGACTTGCACTCCAATGACCCCCAGTGCATTCATAACATAATTCTATAAGACATTCAAGGTTGACAGAGCCTGTACACATAGTTCCGCACACACACACACACGCACATGAGCTTAAACTTGCAGTAACACATTATCATTTCCTGCTATACCAAAGCAGGTTTTTACAAATAAATCTCTTGTTCAGTTAATACACAGCATATGAAAATTTGACATAACAACTAGAAGTTCACTGAACACACTCAATAATCTATAGACACTGAGAAACGGTATATATATATATACACACATAGTTAAGCTGACATCCATAAATGGTTGGGAGAAAACAATAAATAAATGTTAATTTCACGGCTGCTCAGTCACAGTGTCACTTAACACAAGTCGTGTTTAAGTTAAAGGCCCCAGTCATCGCAGTTGCGCATGCACATCAGATCAAATATAAAGTAGTGAGAGTTAATGCCAGTTGACTATCATGCCTCTTCTCACCAATGAAAACAGATATATCACATTAAGTGTGAATCAATTTACTTACAGGTTAAGAAAAAGAACTAGCTTCAAGAAATTATGGATCCCTTTCGCAAATTGGAGAGCCTTTCATTGCAGACATGGCAGACCATTTTTAACCCTGGTCTTATCTTCTGTCGTGTCTGAAGCATTTTAGCCAAAGTGCGAGCTTTAATTGGCAGTAAGTCCAGAGATTCATTATCAATGTACTGGCTGTATGCTGCGTCTAGCTCGTTACTATCCGCGTTTACTATAGCAGTCACACAGAACTCCTGCACTCGTGCATATATTTTGAACTTATTTTCTACTTATAACAGTTTGAATAGCGCCCTCAGAGCCAGAGAGGGTCTGCATCACCTGTACTGGTACTATATAACTTTGTCTTGGGTCGCTCCAAGAACCAATGTGAAACCAATTTCTACTGCTTCGACTGCTTACTGCATACCTCCAAGCGAGGATGCATTAAAAAAAAAAGTGATAGGAGTGATGGTGACCTGGCTCTACTGCTGGACTAGTAAGAGTACTGTTTTCCAACTTTAGGGGAATCCCAAGGGCAAAAACATTGTGTTGCTTTAAGAGGTCATGAATAAGATGGGAGAACTGGTTATGAGGGCTTGCCTCATGAACATGCTAACAAATAACAAACACCATTTGAATGTTGAGAGATGCGGTTTCAGCTCTGTCCACCTCAGTTTCAGCACGTTATCCTATCAATGTCTTTGATACGAGGTAGGAAACTGGAGCTTTGTATGTTGACTTCAAACTCTTTGTCAAGGCCAGCAGATTTTTTTGCTTGAGCTTGTATGTGTCTCTCCCTGGTGTAGAAAATATGTCTCCTGGTCTGTCAAGTGACAATCAGCACATCGGGATCAATCATTCAACCGTCAGTTTTTTACAGGTAGCTGTCAATCACCGTATTTAAAAAAACAATGACTGGAGCATGTAAAGAAAGCCCTTTGGCGAATGGGATGTGATTAGCTGTTTGAGCAGAAATAACATTTTTTTGGGGGGGTTGTAGGTTTTTTTGTAACTACCTCTTGTAGGCACCTGCCCACATGAAAAGCTTGAGCTTAAGTGCAGTCACATCCTGTCAGCTCCACCCTGCTGTGCACAAGTGTACTTCTAGTCCAGTGCTGTTCAGTTCTGGTCTCACCCCATGGTCCCCGTATCTTAGAGTTCAGTTGAGGCTCTGCCTCTGCTGCTGCCTGTGGGTTAGCATTAAAACCACTTTGATTTCATCATCATCAAAGGCAGCAGGTGTTTTCTGCTGTCGGCCTCTGTGGTTAGTGGATTTTCTCAGTTCGTTTTCTAGAATGGTGTGTGTGTGTGTGGGGAGGGGTATTCCTCCTGGAAAACCAAAACCTGCTTCTAATATTGCAGAACATAATTTCTGAGGAACTGGTTAAGTTTAGGAGTTTAGGGCTAAGGTGTGAATTGTGTTTGAGTGAAAGTTAGGATTTGGCATTAAATGGTTATGGTTACAGGTAGGCATAATGCTTTGTTTTTGCTGTCCAAATGAATGGCAGTCAATGCAGCGTCCTAAGAAGAATATCAGTGCAAACCCGTGCATGTAAAAGACAGTGAGACAGGAACACTCATTCGTTTGTCAACCATTTCTGTTTGAGGAGGGGTTTCTGATTTGTTTCTGAATCTCTTTCACTTATTAGTTGAAATTATCTCTACTTCCTGATAGCATCACAAAATAAAAAAGTGTGCAAAAAAATTTGCAGCTCCACTGAGCCCTTGCAATGTTGTAATAAACATGACTAATCCTTTCATTTCAATGATTCACTTATTCATTTGCCTGATATAAAGGATTATCTTCTGTAAGAAGACAACGTTCCCTGACCTCTACAACAGTCTATTACACACATATAGTATTTGTGTCAACTGATGGGGACAAAACTTGTAGGCCAATGGTGCGTTACATCTTGAAACTAAATTGTAGTTAGTTGTAGTGGGTAGTTAAGTGATGTTGTTAACCTCCTCCTCCTCCTCTGATGTGCAATGGTTTCTCTGATGTAGGAGACACTACTGTTTAAAATCAGCTGTCCTCCCAAACTAAATGTTATAAAAGGATTGTCTTGCCTCAACAGGTGTACGTAAACACCTGAGTCTTGAACTAAGGAGGTGACATTGCTGTGATTGAGCCAAGTCTCTGGTGTATACATCAGTGGTACTTACAAACGGTTTAGTAATTCGTTCAGTAGATCGTATCGGGCGGGATCCGCAACAGGCGGCACTGGCTGTGTACAAGAGTTATGTCCTTCTCTTGCACCTCGTCACTCCTCTCTCCAACTCTCACTCACATTTCCAGGGTCTTCTTCTTCTTGCAACAACTCATGTCCTGCAAGACTGAGTGACACTCCTGCTCCGGTCATGTTGCCAGACACTTACAATAACAATCCAAGCCATTTAAAGGTGAAATCAAGCACTTTTTTTTTATCGCAACAACCGTTACGATCTACTGGACCAATTACAAAACCTTTTGTAAGTACCATTCACATATACACCCACATTTATAAACAGGTCGAAAAAAAAACAGAATTCTCCTTTAATGTTTGTTTAGTTTCCTGACTAAGTCTGGCTGACCACTCCTTGCTGCAGTGGACTGCATACCTGAGTTTGCCTTTCTGGTGTGCAGTGCATGTACTCTCTTCTGTCATAGTGTCTGCTGCTGGCTTTGAAAAACAGTGGGATGCAGTGCTTGTTGTGGAGCCCCAGAGTGTCTCATATACTCCAGGCACGTATTTGATGGCATGACTGGTACAGACTTTAAAACACATTTTCCAATGCCGTTGCCCATCACTCTTATTAAGATGATTTTGAGCATGTTTGCAATCAGGATTGTCACCAGCACAGAACAGGACATATTTGAAAATGATTCTAAAAGGGAAAACAGTGCAATGTGCCATGAAGCACAATTGTTTTAGTATCCATTTTAGGTCAGAGTCGCAGCTCACCTGAAATTCACCTCACTCTTGTAAAGTTCACTCTCCCCCAGCTCTCTGCAGAGGTTATAGTTCTTGCTGCCTCCCTCTTAGTCCACAGTTTTATCCCTAATGTTGCCTTTTTCTGTATTTGTTTCTCGTTCCTGTGCCAATTGCAGCATAAATCAGAAACACATGTTGTTGATAGATGTGAGGTTCAGTTTTTAAACGGGAGCATTCCCATAGGCAAAGGAAGCAGCAACAGCACCTTGGAGATACAAGCTGACATGATGGAGACTTCTCTCTCTGCAGATAGTAAGCTCCTACTTTGATAAATAGACACTGGATGTACTAAGTAATTGCAACTCTCTATAGGATGGCTTATGAATTGTTCTCATCCACAGGTAAGCTAAAAGAGAGATGTACTCAATCATGATCAGGATCAGTTCTATGATTTAACATACTATAGAACCTGTTGAAGCTTCCTCCTCTTGCCCTGATTTTCTTTTCCCATTGTCTGTTGCTGAACTTCTCATGGAGAAGGTGTTGTATTTTTTAAACAATTTAAGTGTTTTCACTTGACCTTCCTGAGGTCTCATTTCTCAGCCCCTTCACTTTGCATTTTATGTTTAATTAGCTACCCTCCCCCGCCGACCAAACCTTCTCTTATGACTGGTACCAACATGCCAGAAATTCAACTTGCATCTTCTATTCACCTCACACACTGTCCAGCTGTTTTTAAATGTCCGTTGAAACAAGTGTAGGCAGACTTACTAGATTAAAAAGGAGTAGAATTTGTAGACCTCTGTTATCACAGTTAAAATAGACCTCTGTTATCACAGTTAGAAAAACTGCTTAGTAAGGCAACTCACTTATTCATACAAAATTACTTGTAATATTAGACTGATTTAGTTATTTTCTCCCCTCATGCATGAAAATGGCAGTGTTATGGTGTGTGACTTAGTGAGAGAGTGAGACAGAAAGAGAGGCTATCTGTAAATCAGTATTCATAGGTTATAGCCAGTTCTGCCAGCCCTGTCTCACAGTAGGGGTTAAGCTCAGATGTGTTGTTTTTTTCTTTTTCAACAGTGAATGACCCTAATTCTGAGATGACACACACACACACATGAAAACACACAGTAATAGCTCAACCGAAGTTTCACTACTGAACTTGCAATGCTCTGGAATGAATTTACACCACATGGTTTCCTCCGTGCATCTGAATGCAAACTGCTCCACTTTGACCACATTAGCCAAATGGGCAAATTTTAATCTTGCTCCACAAATATTAACACTTTTATCCATGCTGTTGCCCCATGACCTCATACTGTGCTAGCGAAGATATTATACCTCACTACAGCAAATTTAGGATTCATTGTAAGATGTTAAATACAGCTCAATACAAGATTGATGATCTTTTTGGGCCCATTTGTAAAGGACAAGTAATTTAGGGTTTAATGACCAATAACTGTAAATGTGCAGACAGATAGAAAGAAACAGAGGAGACAAGTGGGTGGGATCATGTTGCAATATCTGCCCCAGAGCTGTGACCTGCTGTCCCTTCATCACCCCCCCAAATCACAACTCTCATCTCCTTGGTAAATTGAATTTCTCCCCAGCATCTGCAGCTCATTAAGAACCTGAAGAGCGGAGACATGCACATGTTGCAGTAAGGGGAGAGAAACAACTTGAGCTGCCACACACTTTGAAAGTGATGGACGGTTGATCGACTAGAGAAGGCGGGATGAAGAAAAGAGTGGAGTTGTCCTTGATAGACAGACAGGTGGCTGGATTGTACAGCTTTAGAGAAGGAAAGACTGGTTAGAAAAAGAGAAGACTGTAGGTGAGAGAGAGAGAGAGTGACGAGCTGACACTGATTGACAGAGACAGACAGAGGGACTGATGACATTGTTGAGTGAAACTCGCTGTTCACTGACCTTGATCCTCTGTGATGTGTTGTGCTCCCTCTTTGTCTGTGGCTCCTAATGGACTCTTTTAAAAGGAGTACATTAAAAGGCTAATTGTGAGTGGAGGGTGCGTGGGAGCGGGCACAACATGCAGCTGTACATTAAGGAAGTGGTAGATGAGTGCATTGACAATGTAGGCAGAAACGCTCACAATGTCCACATCTCTCTGTGCTGTATATGTTTGCACAATACATTCGTTTTTAACTGCTAAACTGTGTAGGTCTCTCCACTGCACTGCCCTCTCTCTCCCACTCTCTCTCTCTCTCTCTCACCCCAGCCACCCTACACTCCCCCAAC
Organism: Brachirus orientalis; assembly: GCA_016785285.1. NCBI lineage: Eukaryota > Metazoa > Chordata > Actinopteri > Pleuronectiformes > Soleidae > Brachirus > Brachirus orientalis. The sequence continues at coordinate 4,460,446 of JAFBJR010000175.1, forward strand.
ATACACTCACACATGCAGACACAGGCGGAGGTGAGTTATTGTGCTGGTCAGCAGTATGACATTGGAGTCTGCATTGCCAGCCATCGTCTGTAGAAGCAGAATATTCCAAATAAATCCTTAGACTCACATGCACACTCACACCCTCTCTCTCTCTCTCTCTCGCTCTCTCTGTCTCACACGCACGCACACGCGCATAAATCTATCATCGATGGAGCACTTCCCTCCTGTGCATAGAGCAGGCAGCTATCAATCTGACCAAGTGAGAGAGAGAGAGAGGAGTGAGACAGAGGAAGGCAGAGAAAGAGAAGGGGAGAAAAAAGGGTGGCCCTAAAACATCCGCAGGGAACTGAGGATTAACGAAGGAACAATGGAGACAAAATGAGGTGGCTCGAGGAGAGACGGACCTGGAAAAGTTAAAATGGCATGGTGGGGAGAAGATTGAGTTGACAGGAGGAGGAGGGAGGGAAATGGGAATGTGAAACTTTGCCTTCAGAGTTATGGGCCTGTCCATACATACTGTAGCAAGCAGATAAGCTTTCCTCCATAACCCAGTTTGTGTGTGACTGTGTGTGTAAATGGTTGATGGGTTGAATGTAAATCTTACCTATACAACCCATACCAAGACACTGGGTTTTGTGCAGTGGATCCTGACCCAAAGGAGGCGACTATCCTGCAGCGAGTTACTTTGAACAGACCTTTTTAGCTTGATGTCACCACCTTGTGTTGTGGTGAGCCACGTCTGAGCGCTGGAGCCAGGAGGTAAAGACTGGATGCCTTTGTTTAGACAGCAGCTGTTTAGCTAATGTACCTTGTAATGTAGGGCGAATGATTTCAACAGGCTTCCCATTAGATTTACCAAATCGCTGCACAATACTATGCTCGGATACCAGTATTGGATATCATAGACAGGCTTTGGAAAAGTACACGACTTTCAGAGTGGTAGGAGTTTTTGGATTAGAAATAGTCTGCAAAATGTGACACGGAGAATAATGTACAAACCACAGTTCTATTCCTGAATGTCTACCCCTCTTTAATATCAAAAGCATGAAAAACACTGGGCCCACAGTTGGTGTAGTGGTTAGCACTCTTGCCTTTGCAGCAAGAGGTCCCGGGTCCATGACCCGGCCGGAACAAGGGGCCTTCTGCAAGGAGTTTACATGTTCTCCCCGTGTGTGCTCCCCGGGTACTCTGGCTTCCTCCCACAGTCCAAAAACATGCAGATTTGGGGAATTAGGCTAATTGGACATTCTAAATTGCCCGTAGGTGTGAATGTGAGAGTGAATGGTTGTTTGTCTCTATTTGTGGCCCTGTGATGGACTGGCGATCTGTGTACCCTGCCTCTCGCCCTATGTCAGTTGGAGTTAGGCACCAGCACCCCCCCGCGACCCTCAGTGGATAAAGCGGTAGAAAATGAGATGAGATGATGATGAAAAACACTTTCAGAGATGTCCTTTCCACTTGTACACAGGGTCACTTTAAACTGTAGATATTATTCTAGAAACTTAAGTGTTTGCCTTCTGGTATTTATTCTTGAGAGCTCTCCCCCACATGTCATTACATGTTTAACCGTGTTATACCTTGTATATACCTTTGTGCATGTGGCGAATAAATATCGTAGAATCCTAACATCCTAATAGAGCGGGGATCTCCAGACAGAGACGTGCTCAGTCTTAAACATGTCATGTCTTAAACACACTGTCACACTCACAGCCTGTCTCTGTGGTTTATATTAAAGAAATATAAAGGTGAGAAGATCAGGGTTATGGTTGCAGGAATTGTGTTAAATGTGTGCAGCCTTGAACCTGTGTAATATGACGACTGAGTTTCAATCTCAGGACCTGTGGGAAAGTACATGCAATACACAGTCACATTTCTTTTTTTTTTTTTCTTTTTTTTTTTGTTGTTGTGTTGATATCTGACGCACTCTCAGTGGCTGGATTTAGTTACTATATCTGTATTTTTAAAATGGCACATGCATACTAGAGGGTGGATCCCAACACATTAGGCTTGGTTCACGTTCAAACACAAAAACCAGAATGCGTACTCAATTCAGGTCATATTTGGTTAGTTCTCTTTTTTGCTCAGTCAGGGCTGGCCAGAAAAACAATTCCATGGACAACCTCTAATGCCAACATTATTTCTTGGAAAAATAAACTGCCTAAAATCAGAGATCAAATATTTAATATAGTACAATCTGCTGTGTTTCTCAAGAATGAGTACTGTAGACATTTTAAAGTCAGAACAGTATTTTAAAGTAAAGGATTTTTCCTCCTGTTTTTCTGTTCCCTTTTCTACCAGAGGTGGCCCCCTACCTGCGAGGAGGTGGAGCGGGGCAGCAAGTGATGTTGGAGGGAAACAAGTTGGTTCTGACCTGCCTGGCTGGAGGCAGCTGGCCTATGCAGTACCGATGGACACTCAACAGCAGCAACATCACCGACTGGACACCAAACTACAGGTCAGCTAGCACTGACTGGCAGTAACTAACCTTTTGCCATAAACCCCTCTCTAAGTTATCTCTAAGTCTATATCTCATGTGATGATAATGTGGTTCCATGTTTTGATTCCCATCTGTGGCATGGAATGAACAGCTGCAGCACAAGAGCTGTTCGTGTTAGTGATGGAGTGCGTTTAGAGGATGTCAGAGCAAGTAGGCTGTAGAACAAAATTAGGAATAATAATTGCTTTAGCACTATAAATATGTATATAGTCTGGGCAAAGGAGAGGAGAACCAATCAATATGGGTGAGCTTCACTCTCTGCTTCTGTTCCTCTGCCAGTCTCCTGTCCCTTTGTGTCTTGGTTCGTTTAAGAGCTAAGCAATCCCTCTCGGCAAAACTGCAGCTGTGAAACAAAATTGTTTTTCACATCATTCAGAAATACAGAGAATCATGGGAACACATGGACACTGAGGGCAGTGGAGGGTTTAGCCAGAATTTTGTAGGCAGTTGTTGTTTGAGCCAGGAGGTGTTGTGTTGCTGTGGACTGCTCTCAGCGTTCTGGCTACTTTAGTTTGGTGAGGCTAGGGCTGCTGATTTGGCAGGGTGCTGTGAGTATGAGTGTGTGTGCGTGTGTGTGTGTGTATGCGTGTGTGTGAGAAAGAGTGACCATCTGGAATGTCTGTCCCGGATTCTCCAATTATAATGGCCATACTGTTAACGTTTTTTTTTAAATTTCTTGTTACTTAAATTTCCCAGTCATCTGGAAACTTGCGTAAAATTAGTGTGATAGATGATATGATTGTGATAACTGGAACATGCAGATTTGCATGTAAACGTGTATTTTTAGGGAACTATTTGAAGTGAATCACAACAGTGTTGGGTATAATTAACAATAAATAAGACCAGGGATATTAGATGATCATTTGGTGTTGCTGTAGTTGATTAATAAAGTCTCAGTGAGGTGAATTCACTTTGCTTAATAGTCAATATCAAAGTAAAAGATTATGAGGTTATATAATGTTACCATTATTGTTAAAGGAAAAATGAGAACTGAGACAGCAGAAAATGAAACAGATGTTAGCTGGCTGCAATGGTCTCCTATCACATCATAACGATGACCAAGATTAGTGCTTAAATTGGAGGAGTTGGACGGTTGTACAAGAGAGCCTCTAATTCTGCTAATGAAACCCACATGTCTGACTTTACTGTTTTGGATCCGAGATTTCAGGTATGTTGTCAGACGTTTGTATGACTGGAAGAATACAGACCCCTTTTTGGTGCTTCAAAGTAACTGCATCTTTTCAAGCTAGATGACTGTTTTCAGTTGCTCACATGAAATAACAGTGTTTATCCCCATTCACAATTGTACCAATGGAAACTGTATAGTGTGCACTTTTTTTAAAATAATGCTGAACAAATAATGAAAAATAATGTTGTATATCAACCCTCCCCCTTTGTAACGTGGAATTATTGAAAACAAATTGTTTAATTTGCATTTCGTCTTATTTAAGAATGTTATTTTGAACTTTGGAATTGGATTTTTCACCATTTCCAATCATTTTATGAACTATAAACAGCACTTTAAATTATAATATTTATTGATGAAACAATATATTGTTTGTAATTAATAATATAATATTTTTACAAAGTCAAAAATTAAAATAAAATTTTTTAACTACAGTCCCAGATTTGAGACAGTAATATTAGCTTAGCATTGGTGAGAATAATAATGTACATTCTCTTTATTTCCTGACTTGTGGGGATAATTTTTTTCCCTTCATTTAAAGCATAAAGCTTAATGTGACACGACATATTCCTCTCAAATGATTCATGTATAGTATTAATGTGATTAACACAGGAAGGGTTCGGTCAATTAGTGGTTGAACTGTCTTACTGTGGAACCTGACTGAACTTGTTCTTGTCCTGATCCAGCAGGGAGCTTAACTTTTCATGCAGGGCTGAGACTGTGTCAAACAATTTTACTGAGAAATTATAGTACTGATTCCCACCTGTCAACTTTCAACTTTGTGTTCAGTGAAATATATCTATAAAGGGAAAAAAACCAAAACAAACTTTGGGATTCCAAAAGATAAAGCAAAAGCCACAGTTTACACACATTTTATCAAAACGCAATGGAATACAGGCAGAGGAAAAAGAGATGAGGTGTTTGTCAGTGTCTAATATCAAAATCTGTTTTGGGATGAGAGGTGCTCTGTAATGTGTCTTTCCTGATTCGAATGGAATTGCGTGTGTGGGTCTTCTGTGTATGTGTGTATTAGTGTGTGGGTTTGTGTATGTTGGCAGTATTCACTAACAGCCTGGGAGTTAAATACTTGGCTGTCCTGCTCTTTATAATGAGCCTCAAAGTCCAGTTTTACTGTGTCTATGCTGTTTGTGTTTAATATGTATTTGTGTGTGTGTGCGTGTGCGTGTGCACCCAGCATGGCACCATACTAGATCCTATGCCAAGCTTCCCATTAGTGAAGCACAGTCCATTAAAGCCCCATTAACAACCCCTTTTAGAACAAAAACATTTCATACCCAGCACACACATGCGCCACACTGCTTTTCCTTCTGTGTTTGGGTAGATTTTTGACAACATGAGGACCAATTCATTCTCAGACTGAGGTCATGATAGGGAAGTACATAGAGTGCATACATATGGACAAAGCAGACCCCCCCACCCCCTTTCTCTTCTATCTTGCTGGTCTCCAAACATCGCTCCAAACGCCTCCCCTCTCATTTTGATTTGGCTTGTCTACAGCTCTGAAATAACACAAACACCCTCACGATCATCCTCACTGTGTGTTCGTCCATCCATAGGTTGTCTGTCCCGTCTCTGAAGAGGAGCCACACTGGCCTGTATCAGTGCACAGTGAGGAACAGGATGGGAGCAGTAATACACAGGAGAACAGATGTGCAGGTGGCCTGTGAGTACACACACACGCGCATACATGCACGCACACACGGACTGAAGATGCTGGTGATTAAGAATATTCAAGTGAATACCAAAAGCATGAAAACCAAAAGCTTCTGTTTTTATTTGCATCCCTGGTCTACTTAGAAATATGTTCTCACTCAAATAACATGCATTATGTTTCGCAAAGGAATCTGTTTTTCTCCTAGATTATGTTTTTTTTAATTTTGTCAATTCACAGTCATGACATAGTTCATCCACTGAACAGTAGACCACAGTTTGTGACCAGATCGATATCAAACATTTTGTCAGCTGCCACAATGGCCCCCTTTACACCTTGCATTTGTTTGTGTCTTATGTGACTGGACAATGCTTTACATGCATTTACACCTAGTATTAACATGCGTGTCCGGTATCCACATCAAGATCTGATTGCTTTCCAATCACGGTCATCCCCAGCTTACAGTATGTCACCTCCCACTCTCCCTCCAGCCACAATATCAACAACAACAACAACAACAATAATGTTAACTGCACGTGGAGCCCTGCTATTGTTTTGAAAGCATGGGGCTTTTGTGAGCAGACCAAAGCACATGTGCCTTAATTTTCATAGCCATGAAATGGTATCATCACCCTTATATCCTCAAAATGCCAAAAGGGCCATAAGTGGTTGAAGCACTACCATACTAATATGCACATCTGTTCCTTGTGAAACATAACTGAGAATGTAATTAAGCTGTGTGGGAGTGTAATTTTTAAGAGACAAGGTTGCTTTATGAAGTCAAAGATGGTGCTAAAATTAAACTTTGCACTCTTTTATTACTGAGAACAAAGTGGGCAAAGTATATACATTACATCACCATTCTAAATAGTTATGAGCCGATACAATATTGGTCAATGTCACTGGATCATATATCGGACAGATGAAAAATGTAAAATCTGATACAATACAAAAATCCTTTATATTGCATGCTTCACTATGCACAACATTTGTTACAGAATTGAAGAGTTTTGTCTCTGAAATAGCTTAAAATGGCACAAATGTGTTGTTAAAAGCTTCATGGTTTGAAATGTCTAAAATGGCTGTATCGGACTGATGTCAGTATTGGCAGATACTTGAGTTTGAGATATCATGCACACAAAAAAGGTGGTTATCTTGCCATCCTAGTTCTGAATACGAAGATAGATTTGAATTAAAATAAAATTAAAAGTTAATGTAAAAAAACAATGATAATTCTGGGCATAAACTGAACAGGAAACGTGAAAACAGGTCTGTTCTGGTCACAGAGTACAAAATGATAAAATCATTTCATTATAAATATATTTTTAAATGATATTGCCCATGGTAGTAAAATAAACTGATGGGAACTCCTATATACAGTATGTAATAAGCTCTGTGAGAGGACGCTCTCAGAGGATATCGAGACCAGACGTCCTGACATCTCATCAGATCTTGCCTCGGTTTAACGGTATGCAGTCTGTAATTTGATGTTCCTTTTATCTCTTTTCCTGCACAAATGAAACATGTTAGAGAGATCAGCATCTACTATGCATGCTTGCTATTGAAAATGAAGTTAAACATAATTTAAGCCAGACTGGCAGTGAGGGTACTTACATTATTGTAACTTGCTTGTAGCTTATGTTTGTGTATAAAAAAAACTTAATCAAACATCTGCCACAGTAAGTTTTTGTGAAACATGTTTTTGAATGATAAAAAAAAAAAAAATTCCATTCGTCTGTCAAGAGCTGGTGGCAAATTTTAGTCTGTAAAGGCTGGCAAAATTTGTTGTATTAAATAAGCAATAATATTACTCTTTAGCCAAACATACGGTTTCAGCCACATAATGAACTGGTAAGACAGACTCAGTTTCAAAGCCACATATTTGCACAACATCATAAGTGTCATTGCATTGAAGAGTTTTAATTTCTTCAACTTTTTGAACAGACCTTGGATTTTCTGTGTACTTTTATTAAACTAGTATAAACTTCTTCACAAAAGACATGAAGAGTCTATGTTCTTTTGAATAAATTGATTGAACTTATTGTACCATTAGCAACCAAGCTTTTCCCTGCGTCAATGGAACTCATAATAAAATCACTTTTTTAAAGTCTTTCTCCTGACATTTTACCAAAGAATCCTGCAACTCTGTCATCAAACAATGAGGCAGACATGGATTAATGTCACTGTACCACTCAATGTTCTTTTCCCCCTTAAGGTGTCATTTTCAGCAAAATGTAAACGTCTTGGAAGAAGTTTTAGATGTTACTGATGTAGTTTAAGACATGTTACACAAGTAGTCAGTGAAAAGCCATGCACATGTTTGCATCTTTTGAATAGAATGAAGAGCAGAGCTGTGCTTCACTAATTTGCTTTCATGCTAGAGCATGTGTGTAGTGGAGCTTTGAAATGGACACATCTACAGACTCGTTAAAATGTCTTCAGTTGGTGATCAAAGATGCAATTAAAAAGCATGACAATGTTTACTGAGTGTTACTGCAGGTCTCACACCACATGTGGGTAAAAGCACCTGCATACAGAGGAAAAACATAGGTTTTTTTCTTGTGTGAGTGTGTAGTCAGTATTCACCTCAGTACTCTGGATATTTGATACATGAGGAGGATATACAGTACAGTGTAAGGGATTTCACTTTTAGGTATAATCAGATTTATTGTCCATATCGGTCATCCCTTTCTTGTACTATTAATCACATTTTACTCTTTTTTTTTCCTCCAGTTTTGGGCAACTTTGCCACCGAGGAGCAGAGAAAGACGGTGACTCAGGGCAGAGCAGCCCTCATCAGCCCGCCGCCCCTCGCCTCTTTCCCCCGACCCATAGTCACATGGTTCAAAGACGGACACAAGATTATCCCTAACAACCGAATGTAGGTGTCTCCTCTGTTTATATCACTCTTTCTCTCTCCAGCACATTCTTCCTTTAATCCTATGAGTTATGCAGGCTCACTGGGGAAAGTACAGAACACAGTCAAGCTGAGATAAAGTTTTAATTTTTCAGTTCTTATCGCCGAGTGATGTAATAATTATCAGCATAGACGTTCATTTTAATCCTTGCACACCAATTATTATGAATAAGCCCAAGATTAGATAACTGACCCTTTTCATTAAGCACCAGTAAAATAGACATAAAGACATTATCAGGACAAGATAAAATGGATTATTCAATTAATTATATCTACAGAGTTATTAAATAATTGTAGGCACACCAGAGATGTTATTTTATGTAAATTGCTCAGCAGAGGTATGAGGGTCCCTAAATGAGTTGTTTTAGCCGCATTTCACAGCATTTTGTTTAATGCTGTTGCCGGGTTCCCGTTTGAAAATGCCTTTGATTTGCATAGTATTCCTTGGCTCCTGTCAGTGTTGTAATTATGAAAAAATGAACCAACAGTGAATTAATGATGTAATAAATGAGGCACTTATTCAGACAAAGTAGGAAAAAGTGAAATAATTTTCTGTACTTTAAATACTTTTGTTTCAATCTACTCATCAGTAAAAGTAAGCACTGAGATGCCGACCTGTTACAGACTTGATCGAGTCTAATAAAAGCACTGGTTTTATTAGACTTTGTTTGCGCTCTGAGATAACTAATTTCCCATTAAGACCACTAACGGCTCCCCTGTGTGTTATTGGATGAGATTGTCAGTGGCCTTGATGTACACGTAAATGACCATACAGCAGCTTCTCCTCCATTAATGACAGTCACCACCTCAGAAGTGCTTTTCAGGGAGTTAAGTTACACAAGCAGCTACTTTTATTTGTCTTTGGTTTACATCAACCTTAGCTTTTTTTGTCTTGAATGAGTAAAGAAAAAGGCACTTGTGTTATTTCTTAATAGGGCTTCATTGAGTGTGTCATAATGACAGTGGACCGCAATTTTCTTCGCCACCTCAAAGACACAGCCTGATGGAAGTGTTTACTGTCAGTGTATCACCACTAAGCTGCGTTAACCTCCTTAAACTGTATTTCCCGCAGCTATTCGTGAAAACACAAAGCTGGAGGTCTTTCTTCTTCACTTACTAACAGATTGTTTCATGACAGCAGCATATTTACATTTTAATATACACAGACTGTATACTGTAGATGAATGAGAAGAAAGAAATTTTGGCGAGATGACCAATCACAGTAAAAATTAGAATTATGTGACTGATGTCACAATTAAATAAAGGAACTAAATGATATAAAAAGGAACCTGAAAACTATTCCTGACAGCAGGAAATGAGGAGTAGCCAGGGTGCCCTTTTAACATGTCTAGTTCCTTTTATAATAATCTCAAAAGGTCCAAGAGCATCTATTATGTCCAAGCACATGTACTGCCTGTTGACATGCCAAATGCTTAAAAAATAATTAGTGCAGCCACATTGGAAGGTTTATAAATGTTTGTAGCTGTTGCAAAAGGTCACACTTGAAGGCGGGTGGAAAAAGCCAGCTTTCACTGAGAGGAGTGTGACACCATTTGAAATTAGATTAATGGTGCTCTATCCTCTCTCTCAGGAAAGTACATTAGAAAGTGTTTGACCGTCTGTCAAAAACATTGACCTTTTGCTCTTATAAGAGAAATTCAGTATATAAAGTGTTATCATACATATTATTGAATCGGGATTGTCTGCACAGATAGTATGGGTTCCATTCACATTCGACCTGCTATCACACTGGTGTCAGTAACTTGAAATTTGTCTCTGTCTGTCGCTGCAATAACGAATGTAAAAAAAGCTGTCCTAAATCGTAATTTATTTATGACATATTTAAGACTCCATGCACAAAATATTACGGCTGCAAATAACGATTATTTTCATATTTGAGTAATCTGTTGATTATTGTTTTATTATTATTGTTTGATTAATCAAGTTTGTTTGGTCAGCGAAATGTCAGAAAAGTTGGAAAATGTTGGTCCGTGTTTACAAAAACCTGCAACTGATGATGCTCTCGAATGTCTTGTTTGGTCCACAAACCGAAATGATTCATGATTTCTTTGTTATATAGTGCAAGTAAACCAGAAAAAAAATCACTTTTAAGAAGCTGAAAAATCCAGAAACTTGTTTTAATTATTGAAAAACCCATTTATAATAGATTAATCTAGTAATTGTTGCAGCTCTACAAAATATTAATGCTCCTCTTGTCCTTACAACCTTCGGCATGTCGTATTTTGTTACCAGCAGTCCATAATGGAGCATTCACTGGCCCTTTGACTCTCACGGATTCTTTGGTGAGGTGACAACGTCTTCTGTGCCGTGCAGACTCAAGGTTGTATGCTGGGCTCACTGTGAGGCGAGGACAGGTTCTCAGTGGGACAGATACAGTTTGACCTGTAAAGGATGTGTGTTAATCTAGTAGTGGTATAACACTTGGGCTTACAAAATACACACTGCTTAGCTAAAGTCACAAACTATTGTAGAAAAAAAACACCTAACTAGCTAACTAGTGAGTGAACTGCTGAAGATTCCAAAGAAGTCAACCACGATTCGTTGTCGACAGAGGGTTCATCTTCTCTGGTGCTGGCCGCTCCAGGCAACTTTTCTTTCAGACTCTTCTGTTCCACCTGGTGTCTCCTTACGGTGTTGTCTTTTCTGGTTTTACTTTGGTAAAATGTGGCTGTGACTGGTTTCGTCCTGCCATTGTCTCTTAGAGTCGTGTGCATTTAACAAGATGCAGCTGTGAATAGGGATGAAACTGTTTCTTTATTTCATTTTATCATTTAGTTGTCAATTACTAAATTAATTAATCCTTAAATGTGAATATTCTCTTTGCTCCATATAACAAAGACATCCTTAAAACTGAATAAGTTTAATTTGTAGACAAAACAAGACATTTGAGAAGATCATTGTTTCTGGGTTTGAAATAGACTGATCCACATTTTCCACCATTTTCTGACAGATAAGATGGCCGGTACAACAAGAAGTACCGAATTCCGTACCGATCCCTTGTATTCAAAAGAGCATAAAAAACAAAAGTACCATAATACATCTTGTATCTGTTTCTCAGAACCACCTTAAATTTAAACTTCAGCTTTACCACAATCTGGGAGGAAAAACAGTGTGACTACAACTATGATTATCTGCTCTGGAAGCTTCACACCCAGAGCCAAGAATGAGCCATACAGATGAGTTGTTTCTTCTTCTTCACATTCTCTGAAGTGATTTGACAGCGCTGTCACAAGTTGACGGTTACACTCACTTCACCTTATGATCACATCGTGGATGCTGCGTCAGCGCGTATTGTTGCAATGCATATGGCTTCATTTGCCCTTCGTCTTCACTAATATCAGAAAAAGATGGTCTCTCGATCAGTCAGACTGTGTTCATAGATCACTTTTCATACAATGTAAGGTAACTCAAAGTGATTCACGTTGTAAAATCGAAACGCCCACCCCTATCAACACCCAGAACAAATAAAGCAGGGCCTTAGGAAGCACTATCATAAATCTTAGCAATCTGTAATGAGGAAACACTGGAAATACTAAAAAATATCAATTATAGAAAATATAAGAAGTTTTAATAAAATAATTACAATAATAATAATAATAAGAATAAAGCATCCTGGGTAAAACATTTATAGCCCATGCATTTCAATACTGAGCTAATTCAATAAATTCAGGGTTTCCTATTTATTGCTCTCAGAGTCACTTTCTAATGAATATCTGGCTGCCTCCAATAAAGTAAGAAATTAACACATTTTTATGAAATATAATGTTAGTGACATGCTGGGACTGGAAAGCAGGGGCTCTGTCTCACAGAGCACAGGCCTCACACTTAATGGACGAACTGTTTTATCCGGACCATATACAAATTTTATGCAGAGACAGGGAGGCATGTGGCCTCCAGTACCTAATATAAATCATTTTCCCAACTCCATTAACTGTCCAAGACAATCTCTCCCCTCTTTGGAAAGATGGGAGATAGATTCAGCAGTCTGTATTTCACATGATACAAACCTCTGACAAACAGCTGGCACAGCTGCACATCAGGCCATTAAAATAATCAGCATTTTTATTGTCCCTGTTCTTGATAAAAAGTTGATCACTGGCTCAGATTTGATGTACCCGATAAGCAACATTTGTTGTGCTAACCACCTTACCTTATGGTACCTACTATGTAACATTTCTGCTTTATAATATCTTGTATAATTACAAGACTAGATATTCCTAACACTCTTCATACAGTAAATAGATCTATTTATATTTAAAATAATTTAACAAAGTCATCAACGTCATCCATCTCTGCTGTAAATTCTGTTGCAAGTCTGCTATGATAAAGGACATATTTGCTACTAGTTGGCCAGAGTGTTATGTTTTGTTTTAATTTTATTGTGTGTATTTGTCAGTAATATATCACGATTGCTTAGTGCTGTTTGCTGAGTGTTCTGCCACCTGGTGAACACCAAACAAACACAGGACAAGAAAACAACACAATAAGTTGACATTTCCCATAATCCCATGCTGCTTCCCAACAACATCAGACTAAGTCTTTGTAGTTATTTGAATTATAGACCCCTAGCAAACGAGATTGTACATAAAGGTTTTTGTAAAGTTCCTTTAGTTAGATTCTTTTGTTAAGGACACAAGCTTTCAGAAACTCACTGGGTACTTTAATAAAGTTTGCATAATTTACCTATATAATATTTTGAACTATTTATTATTACTGTTTCTTGAGTTATGCCAAAAAATTCTGAAATCCCTTTCTTGCCATTGACTAATAATATTTGTTAATTTCTATTATGACTGTGTGTTCACTCATACATTGACACTGGCAGTTTGTCTGGGCTGAGATGACCGGATTTGTGTGCAACACTGAGACTGAAACTTTTTTTTTTTTTTACTGTTTCTGCTTTTCAAGAAGACAAACTAACATCTGGCTACACCTAGAAAGAAGTGAATCCCACACTTTTACTGTGCGACATTAATGCAATCAGGATTAAATCTTTTATTTTTGCAGTGTGAGATGAGATATCCTGATTTGCTTGCTCCCCACATGCGCACACTGTGATGAAGCTTCATGCATAGCTCTTACTTTGAACCCCAGAATAGACTAATTTGCACCTTTCTTCACAGCTCCTTTCTTGTCTCAAAAAGACACGTCTTCCTCTCACATTGACCCTCTCACCTTCCTGCTCTGTCTGTCACTCCTTCTCCTATGTCTTTTAAATTATTCTTGATGTCGCTTTGTTCCCTCAGTTGACTGTCACTCTGTGTCCCTCTTACCGTCATTATCATGCTCCAGGATACACTGTAACACAGAAGCCATAAACTTCTGTTCCTGAATAAACTGTTTAACTGCTGTGGTGGACACACTCCTATACACACACACACACACACACACACACAGAGAGGGAGTCTATCTCTCTCTGGACCAATCTCATTTGTGTCTACCTGGCTCAAACGTCTCTGTGTGCGTTCATGTGTGACAAAGCGAGTGCAGTGAAAATTTGAGCCGCTCTGTGTGTGTGTGTGTGTATGCATGTGTGTCTGTGTGCAAGGTTATGCAGGCTGATCCTGTGGTCCAGTGAGACAGGGCCAGATGGTGCCTGGCGGTTGGCTGTCTTCGTGGTGACCGAGCTGATGATGTCGTTTATGAAGTTTATTGATCCGATATGCATCACTCCCGCCGTCCCCAGCTCCGCCTCACTTGTCTGTCTTTTTTGCCCCCCCCCCCCCCCCCCCCCCCCCCCCACAACCACCCACGGAAACACAGATATCCTGTCTGTCCATGATCACTCCCAAACTCCCCAGCTTTCAAAATACTGACCAGCAAGAAACTCACAAGCTGTCACTTCTCACACACTCCGCTCTAATCTAATAGGCTATTAACCCACCACTCTCTCCATCTCCATGCTGTTCCACCATCGCTCGCTCTCTCTCTCTCTTTTTGTTCCCCTCATCGTTTCATTTTCACATGGATTGTGAACCTGTCTGTTTCCTTTTCTCTGTCATCAAGCAGCTGTCAAAACAACTTTGGAACAGTGCTGCCACCTCAGCGTCGCTGATGCTAATATATATTTTAGCTGTGACCTGCAGCTGAGGTTGCGAAGAGTGAACTGCTGCTTTTAATTAGCTTTGAGGCCCATGGCAGATGGACGTGAAATGATTGTGATAGCCAGCAGCTTCATGAGGGCAGCCAGGCTATGGAGAATTAGAGCTCTCCTCCCCTTTCTTCATCGTAGAAGCAGGGGGCCCAGTCTGATCAAATGAAGGCAGTTATCTATGCAGAAGCATGGCCGTGAGGACAGTAAATATTTCAGTTTCTTGTTGCCAGGGAGCCGAGTGATGTGCCGTGCACTGATGTCACAGGTGGTCAGCGTCTGGACTGGGCCTGATGGGAACTTCTTGTCCTCGTAGACCTGGCCAAAGCAGCCATATGCTGTGGACGTGTGTATCTATCTGCCTCAACAGTCATTCATTTTAATTTGTCAAACACCACTCTAACAGAGGGAGCAATTTTCCATCACGCGCACATCCGGCAGAGGTCCGAACAGAAGGAACTTTCTCGCCGGCTGAACTTTGCAAGCAGATGCCGTGCTGGTGTGTGTGTGTGTGTGTGTGTGTGTGCGTGTGCGTGTGTGTGTTAGACGAACAGCTAGTTTAAGAGGAAAAAGAGTATTGTTTCGATAGAGATGCTTAGATTTCACCACATGATGAAAATACAACTATGTAGGCTATTTAAAACATCTTCCATCCACAGTTACAGTTAATAATTACTAATTTTCTCATGGTAGCCAAATGGGAGGATAAAAAGTGACTAAAAGAAAGGTAGAGGAAGACCCGAAAATAGAAGTAGAAATAGGGAATAAAGAGATGAAGCTCATTTGAATCCATTGAGTCTGGAACTTAATCTCTATAGCCACCAGAAGCTTAGATACTGTGTGTGACTTTCCTCTCAATTATATGATGGAGTTACTTTTGGGAGTGCATAAAAATCCATGACATGGGTTATTTAGTTTCTTTGCCATCGACTTTTGATCATCTTCATTTCTGATGTGTTCTGATGGAACACTGAGATACGTGGTTATTTATATCCTTGTTTACATGGTACTACCATACATTCAGGTGTTTGTTTATTTACTCCAATTTGGTGTAGCTCTATTTGATTCATCTGCATCCAGCATATCAGCTGTGTACATACAAACAGAGCTCACTCAGCAGCCGAAGATGTTTCTGTCTGCGAACAGTGTCTACCTGCTGAACATAGCTCATCCATCTAATCATTAGTAATGAAAAGATAAGTGACAGTAGGACATATGCGCTGCATTGCTGCTGGCAGACTTTCGCATTTATTGCGGTGTTTCATCTTCTTTTTTTATTAGTCTAAATAAATTGCGATGTAGCTTGTGCTGAGAAAATGATGTTTACATGGACAAACACATAAGCAGGAAACTCTAAAAACCCTGATCATAGCCACGCTCATAATCTTCATTTTGTACGCTGTTGAGAGTTAAATCATTGTCATAACCAAAATCAAATCAAAGTTTCTTCACATATCACCAAAACATACTGTGCAATTGTATTTCCCATAAAGGCCAAGAGGAATTGCTCCCTTGTCGTGTAATATGTGGTTCAACAACTAGTTAAATTATTGTAATATTTCTTCATTAGCTACCAAAACAGCCTCTCGCAATATAGATGATGAACATGCCTCAGTTTCAGTCTGACTACCATGTATTTCTTCATTTACTGTGTTATTTCTGTCAGTGGTGTGATGCCTGTTTATTCATGCCATGGATTAGATAGACAACTGTCTACAAAATATTAGATTAGAGTCCCAGGTTTAGAATTACACCTGTAATTGACTCAACTGAGGTTTGTCTAAGTTATTTTCATAGTTAAAGTTTGTTTAACTGATCTAATAGGCTATATCCACCATATATAAACCACACATCAATATAAATAATAAGATTTGGTAAGGTTAATTAGCGTTTTTGTCTCCAATAGTGCACACAGGTAATAAGATGCACCACCACAACATTTCACATTTCTACACTGATTAATTTTTTGGCTCTGGGAGACGTGGTATGAAGCAATGGGAAATCTTTCTTTGACACCTGCCTTAACTTTATATTTTCCAATTTGCTCTCCTCCTCTCCTCTCTTCTCCTCTCCTCTCCTCTCCTCTCCTTCTCCGCCTGCTCTTATTTTCTTTCCTCCCCTCTCTCCATCCAGTTCCATAATTTAATTACTCTGTTGGTCTTTAAATGTGGCAGCAAATAACTGAATGGAAACTGTAGACTCCTTCTGTCCCACGTTTTCACTTCAGTGGACATTTGTCTGTTGCTCTGTCTCTTCTCGGTTTGCTCCTCATTCTCACCATCTCTTCTGCTTTATCCTCCATCCTTGTCAGGTATTAGTGGTTGATCTCCTCAAAAGGAAAATGCTAATCCTGGTATTCCTTCACTCTTGACCTTTGCCTCACCTTAGGTCTCGAAAGGCTTTTTATTGTTTTTGTATTGTTTTTAACGTTTGTAGGTGAGGACTGGGGAATGTTTTACTCGTTGTTCCTGTGGTGTGTTTTTGGGGTTGTTAACATGAGTGTAGTTTAAAAATAATTAAACAGTGAAATTAATTGATACAGCAGGCCTATGGGTTTCCCTTCAGTCAGAGACACTCGTGTCAAGGAATTGACTTTCCATATTAAATTGTTATACAATTATATTTGACAAAACTATGCTGCTGTAGAATAATCTGTGGGGGGAAATGAGCAGCACTGTGGTCTTTATATTTAGATTGCTTAAGCAAACGTGTCATTGATTAATGTGAAGTTGAAGTGTTTGTTTTTCCTGTTGCTGTTTATGCACGAGCGTCATGAAGACTAATGGCAATTCCAAGGAAAGACTAAAGTCATGTTAGGATTACGCCAGGAAAACTGATCCACACTTTAACATCATGCAAATGAACAACGAGGCTCCATCAAATCAACACCACCAAAACATGCACTGACCATGTGGTTAATTAACAAACTCCCCTCACTGTAGCATCCAGTGCATGTCATATCCCTAACTTTCTCCCCACTCTGTCCTATGCACAGATTGTTTAAACAATTAAAACAAAAACAAACAAACAAAAACAAATGTCTAGCAAACAAGGGTAGCTTGCTGTCCGCTAAGGAACTGCAGCAACAGGTGATTTGACATGATCATATTGAGAGTCGGTGTTAGTGCTGAAACGGCCGAATAGCACATGTATATAATTTGATGTTTCTTTTAAGCTGGTAGCCAAACAGTTGACAGATGAGCCAGTAAATGTGGTACATGAATAAAGTAGCTGACGTTAATCAGCTAATGCAAGCACACTTTAGTATTATGTGGAAAGTAGACACCATTAGTAAACATGTCAGCCCAGAGGAATCTGGAAAAATTATGCAGAGTAGTCCGACAAGAAAGCCGAACTTGGCTCAGCTTTTACAGGAGCACAGTGTGACTTCATGAGGGCAAACGGACAAATGAAATGCACACAGGCAGACATTTCTCGACAACATTAATCCTTTACCTTCACTGCCTTACTCCATCCACTCAATGGTCATTAAAGTTAGGCTGATAGTTTTGTTCCCTGTGGGGAAAAAAAAAACAGGTGACAGAGAGGGCAAAAAAATTTTATCAAGCAGCTTAATCATGTTGTGTCTTCAGAGTTAATGTCTTCAGGCTGTTGCTACCATACACCTTTAGTCAACAGCCTGACTGCATTTGTTGTGAATTGTTTCAATAATTTAAGTATTGGCTAACCCTATACGTATAATTTGACTTTTAACAAGTTTTGTCTTTGTGTGAAACTTCACTTCATCTGCGTGCATGAAGGCTGGTTGTTGCTCTAATGTAGCCAGAGGCAACTTGTTCTAACACCCCACTATTATGCAGGGATTTGGCAGTGAATCAGATGACTTGTTTAATTTTTAATGCTATCACTGTACTATGTGGGGGAGTGGGGGGAGCGACGCATGTGGTGAGGGGAGACAAGGAACACGGGTTCGCTTTAATTGCATTGCATTTTCCGGTAATATTATTCATTGTCAAGGTGGAGTGGGATAGAATTGCATTATGAAGACAGCACTTTAGGGCCTGCTGTCGGACTATGAATATTCATTGCTTATTCTGCCAAAAGCAATTTGTTGTAGCTTTGCTTAAAACTGTTGATGTGTTTCCAAGTCTGAAGGCTATATGTAGATCCACATTATAGCGCAAGGTACAAGCATTATATATGTAATAAATAAAAATGTTGTATGTAATAATCCAAAATTTTGACTCAAAGGTGGATGGGCATTTTAGGGTTGAAAGAACCACTGTTTCTAGACCTCAGCTCAGCATCAGATATATTTGTTGTTGGCTGCGATATTTAAAGTGAATTTGAGACACCTCTCATTTCAACTTTACTTGTGTCCCTAACTTAACTGAGTCTAAAGTTGTCTGTCTTCTTCAAGGCACACTCCAAAAACAACAAGTTACAAACAACTTTTAAAAAAACAAAAAACAAAAACATAGAAAGCAGAAAAGACACAAACTCTGTGTCTGTGCTTAATGATTCTCCCAAAGACACAGGCTTACTCTGCCTCACACAGTTGAGGAAAAGACACAATCAGCAGGAGAAGGATGTGGAGGAGGAGGAGGAGGAGGGGTATGAACAGAAAAAAACTCCTGAAGCTGCAGGAGTGCGACGAAAATGATTGTGTTGTAGCACCAAACTATATTTCTGTTCCCGACACTGATTTTATTTTTATTTTTCTCCTGATATTGTAATTATCCTACACAAATTGTTGTTTTTGTTTGTGTAGCAGTAAATGAATAGTTTATGTGTAGTCACAAGACTTAATAGGTGATCATTTAATTTTACTAAGACCACCGGCCTGGATATTAAAATGCAATCTTTTTCTAGATAAAAAAAAAGCATATGCTGATGAGTTAATGTAAGTGTACATGGCACACATTATCAAAGAAGTGTCATTAAATTTATAAAAGCTCTCAGTTGGATGTTAGGCTCACTCATGTGGAGTAGCTGTATGCAGTTAATTATGTGATATTCATGTCTATGAAGTATCACTTAGACTGTACAACCATCATGACTCTGGAAACTTTTTCAGAGTTTTCCAGCCACTCAACTTCACAGTGATCCTCATTCAGGTTAGTAGCGCTCACAGTAGCACTCGCAGAAATACTGTCATTTAATTTGCTTGTAAAAACATGATGTGCAATATTTTTTTCAAACAATCACATTACTCAATCTTTGTGAGAAGGAATGACACGGCCGTTGCTTTAGGGATGAATATCTGTGGAGTTGTTAAGATAAAATGGTAAATATATATATATATATATATATGTTTTGTTGTTGCTGAGTGTTAACAAATAAGTATGAACAAGTACAAATACCTGTTAATAGGGATGAGCTGATTTGATACATGGTATCAGCATCAGTTATACAGGCCAAAATCACTGAAATGGAATATCAGCTGAAAGGAAATATCATAAATGTCAGTATCAGCCAGTACTCAAGTCTTTGATAAAAGTATTTTATCAGAAACAAAATGGTATAGAGTCTCACTCACTCACTCACTCACTCACTCACTCACTCACTCACTCACTCACTCACTCACTCACTCATCTTCTACCACGTTTATCCTCCACATGAGGATCGCGGGACAGCGCTGGTGCCTAATCCCAGTTGACATAGGGCAAGAGGTGGGTTACACCCCGGACAGGTCACCAGTCCATTAATACTTATCCTGTATGTTTTAATACACAACCCCATACATTTAATTTGTTCGAGTGTTGGAGTGTTAAAGTTGCTGTCAGCCAAATGCTTTCTATTAGGACATCTACAAAAACCTTTTCCACTTTGCCACAAAAATATATCCACTCAGTGTCACTCCTCTTTGCTCGCGAGGTCAAACTCTTTGTCAGTAAGTCAACGTAAGTCATCTCGCTGCCTGCGATCATGAGGGAGGAGGCCTGTTTACATTGTAAATATGAAGCTCATACATTCTGGTTACTTCAAGTAAATACCAATTAGTCTTATTTTTAGAATCTTTATCGTCATCGACAGTCTTCTACATTGTGCAGTCATAGACATGGCAATGCATATTTATTATTTATTACCTTTTCTGTTTTTGCTGCTGTGACACCGTACATTTCCCTATTGTGGGATGAATAAAGGATTATATTATCTGAAACTGTGATTCTGTGATTTTCTTTTTTTCCTCTATCTGATAAAATATAAGTGTTTAATGATAAAAAAAATAATACAAAAGAAATGCTTTACTTCAGTAACCAGTTATTGAACAATATGAATATTCTGTCTCTCTAATCTACATTTTATGTCTACATTGCAGTGCAATTATACAGTACTTAAATATTAAGTACATGAAACTGATGGTCCAAAAAAAAAAAAAGGTTTGGGTGAGAAAAAATAATGTAAGTGACTGAGCAACATTTATTAGGTTTCTGAGAGCCAAAATGTGTAATTTGAACTCATTGTCTGATCGCTATAAAATGGCAAATATCGGTTATGAGTCGGTCTACCTCTATTGCTGACAGCAGTTTTAATGTTTTGTTTTTTGTTAGTCTGCTGAATCTGCATTTAGTGAAGCAGCTGCTTTGACCTGACCTGGTAATTTAATAGTTATAAAGACAGTTTTTCCATCCGATTGGCAGTTTTACTTTTTCTCCGCCTCTCCTTTTCCTGTCTCTCTCTCTCTCTCTCTCTTTTGATTCTCTGTATCTGTAGCCCACATGTATGTCATTTCAGGAAACATTAGTCTGAACCAACACACACCTGCCAGTTGGTGTGTGTGTGTGTGTGGATGTCCTCTGTCTGAAGTCTTTAAATATTCTAAAGACTGAGACCTCTTTTAATTATCCACTAATCACACTTTTAATTACCTGCCACACACACATCCATCACTGACCACACTCTACACACATGCACATGCCAGTCTGGCCACTCACACACGCACGCACACACACGCACACACACATCTGTCATTGGAAGGAGCTCTTAACCTATTGACAAAACAGAGGCAGGAAAAGCAAAGAGGAGAATGAGTTAGGGAGAGAGTCGGGGACAACACAGCGCAGTGAAGAGTGACTGATGAAGGTTTGGTTTTGACATGCTGTTAGTGGCTGACAGGTCATTACCACAGGAGTGACCATGGAACAAATGATCAACCAAATTAAGTAAGTGCAAAAAAAATATGGCTGCAAATAGAAATGCACTTCTGGAAAGAGATGAGATAATTACAACATACAATAACCAATGCGCCATTGCTCACACATGTGCCTAAGCATATGTACTAACAGGTTCATACACAGTACATGACGCACACTTACACCAGCTCTTTCATTTGTACCGCAGCAGAACCTGCATCCACAACGACTTTTATGTCATCTGGGCAATTTTCTGCCTCCAGACTAACCTCCTGCAGCTGAAATGGGCGGAGCTTGTGGGTGAGGTAGTGATTATGGCGAGCAGGTGTAGGTACATTTATAGCATGAAACCGAGCTTGTATTTTTGTTTGCACTTACAAACCAAACATGAAAGCATATATATGTTCTTCGTTTGACTTGTACATATTACTGTTAATTTATTGCACAAATTATGGCATACTGGTTATATTTGCTACTTTTGCTGTGTGCACATACATGATTTTCTCCCAATACATTATAACTAACACAACAGTTTAAAGACTTCATGAAACTAAATGACGCAGACCACTGCTGAATCCAGGATCCAGCACATGAGAGCGAGTGAGAATAATGTAAGTCCTCAGCATGTTGAGCTAAGAGGTGCATTCAGTGAACTTTGTAAACTCAATTTCTTCTACAAAAAACACACATGCACACACACTAACACCTGTTAGTGATGCAATCAGTGAACTACTATATATAAATGTCATATTGGCTGTATACAAAAGCTGCTATATGTTACGTCTCTGTCATCATTGTGTTAGACTCACCCATAGTCCACCAGGAGTTTGTGATTGTTTTCCTTTTTCATAGATTTCTGAATATGGACAAAATGGCATCCTGCCAGACATGTCTGCAGAGCAAAATCAAATGTCTGGCAGACTTGGCTCGGTCAAGGGCTCAGCTGATTAATCAGCTACGGCTTTTTCATGCTTCAAACTTTTGTTATTCTATCGTACCTTAAAGATCCATTATTGGTTGACCTCTTACTTATATGTATGAGTCAGTGCCTTGTCTCACCAAATACACACAGTACATCCTGATCTGCACCGTTTTAAGATTACTGTCAGAAGGTATTCATGCACAGTGAGTTTCTTTTCACAGATTTTAGGAAGTTATAGTCACAACAATCTCTGTCACCCTTTTTGGTTTTTGTAGGAGGAACAGGTCAGTGTGAGTGATGTGTTCACGGAGTAGCTGCAGGCTTTGTGCACATTAGAAGATATATGAAAGCCCTCTGTGTGCGTGAGTGTGCGTGTGTGTGCGTGGAGGTATGTTTGTTACAGAATAATGCAGATTGAAATGTTTTTGCCTTTAGGCAGAACCATTTTTTTGCATTTTATCGACTTCCTCTCACCATTGTGACAAGTGTATCAGTTAAAAACTCTTGTTTTACAGGAGATGCTATAACTGTGTGTGTGTGTGTGTGTTTCAATGAAAGCATTGTGCTTGTTTACTCCATGACCTTTAGAATCTACTGGATGTGATTTGTCTACATTTAAATTGCAATATGTTACTGTGTTTTTATAGATTATCAGAGTGGTCCTGTGTATAGGAATTTACATCCACACTCATGCTTGCAGCTTTAATCACTGCACTGGAACTTCATAATTTACACAATACGTGGTGTATCATGAAATGTATTAATTACTAAATGCATACATTAAATCTTATCCAAATAATTATTACATAATTGTAAATTATTGGGCATCAGAGAGATCCCATCTTACACCATGCAATTGGATAATTAGTTACTGACCTTTCCGAGGAATAGAATTTGTCTCCCTAATAGAATTCAACATTTTACATCCAAAATACATGTGTGATTAATTAACAGACGAATATATTTCAGGACATTAAAGATTGATTTTCACTTGGAGTATGCAAATTTCATGCATTCGTCTTGTGTATTTGTAAATTATAAGCATTTTTACAAATTAGGAACTAGATTTTTTTTTTAAACAAAATGTTAGAGACTTCTGCTACAATACTTTCATGGTGTCAATGATATTATATTCACTTCTGTAGTTTACAGACAAGGAAGAACAGCAAATCCTGACTTTCTACATGTAGGAGATGTAAGCTGCAGGCTGTCATATGAATCTCAAGTAGACGACTTATTTTCAAGTGCAACTATTAGGGGCTCTCTGTTCAGCTGGCCTCTTTAGCTGAGCAGCTGGGAGAGAAGACGTCTGAGAACAAGGTGTGTTTCCCCATGTGAGAGGAAGACGGAGAGAGAGAGAGAGTGTGTGAGATGGAGAGACAGCAAAAGAAGTCACTGCCAGTTATGTGGTTAATTGGAAGCAGAGATAATTAGTGCTAATTAGGATAATAGCCATTCGTCTACAGATCCATCCACCTAATGAGACTACAACAGTCACTCAGAGGCACATGCATACACACCAGCCCACACAGCAAACGATTTGTTACCATCCATCCCACCTCGTTCTTAGAAAAACAGGGTCTGGTCACGTAAATTGAACGTACGAAAAGCAAATGTTTTCCTGTGTGCGTTTACGTGAAGTAAAAGCCTCGTGGATGACAAAGAGACAGATGCTCCCAAAGCGCAGAGTGGAAGGAAGCGAGTCGCTGTGCCTTTTGTTGCTGAACAAACTGCAAAACAGCAAGTGGAAAGAAAAGTCTCCTTCCTCTGTTTACTCAGCATTGAGCCTCATCCCTCTCTCCACTCATCTCTTCCTGACTCCATCTCACCCTTGCCCTGCTTTGCTTTCCTCCCCTGTTCCGTTGCCTTTCCACTCCTTTCTGGCCGTCCCTCAGGCCACGCCAGGGGACATTAAACAAACCCGGTCTGTGTAACCCTCTCTCTCTCTCTCTCTCTCTCTCTCTCTCTCTCTCTCTCTCTCTCTCTCTCTCTCTCACATATGCACACACACACACCAATGACTTCTAGACTGCATGCCCTAGGCTGTGTACGATACTCATCTATGTGGACGCTGGTGTGCGAATACAGGAAATTCTCCCTTTTCATGTGGTTGTCCGTTTGAAGTAACAGTAAAGGTGATGGAGGAAGCAGGGCTGTGATTTAGTCACCGTGTTAATTACAAGTCACCGAGCTGTACAGTGTACAGGGCAGAAGGTCTGTTAAAAATCTCTCACAAACACATTAGTGTTCATTACTGTTGTAACCTCGACCAGCTTTCCCCTTCCACCCCTCTCTTTTCCTCCCTCCCTCTCTTCATTGGTCTCATGTGTAGTCACTTATGCAGGTCGTAACTCTCTGAGACTTAAAATCAACAGCGTTGTTCAAGCAGAACTGTGACAATAAAGCTAGGGTCTGTACGTTTGGAAAAGCTGGCTACCACTGTATGTCATGTTATGCAATATTATGTTATGTTATGTTATGTTATGTTATGTCATGTCATGTCATGTCATGTCATGTCATGTCATGTCATGTCATGTCATGTCATGGCATGTCATGTCATGTCATGGCATGTTATGTGTGTTGTTTGTTTGTCCCCCCCCAAATCTGTCTACCCACCCACCCTGTCCGGTCCGGTTTTCCCTCATCACACAACAAACAAACACAGATGAATAAGAAGAAAAACAATAATAAATTCATAGATAAATAACAGAGAGAGTATAACCAGACTCTTCCTGTGCCAAGCAAACCTATTCAACACCACCTGACATGTAGACAACCATACTACATGCCAAAAGTACTGGACAGGCAGATTTAAAAAAAAAAAAAAAAAAAAAAGGAAAAGCTGGCGATGGCAAGCTACAGTGTGAAAAAAATGGAACCGATGCATCCCACGTTCTCTTCTTTCAGCGCTTTTGTTAAAGCTCCGCTCAAAACACTCGACGTGGTCTGTGACTCACTCACTGACTCCTGGGTATTGGCTCTTCCTCAGTGGCGAACGCTTCTTCAGCCTTCTGTGGAGAGTTGAGGCACAGTGTGTGTTCAGGAAGGTCAGTAAGTGACAGCCGTTCATTTGCATGTGCTTTGCATTAGGGCCGGGTGGTATAGTGAGTTTTTAATTAATTTTTAAACACAGTACAGAATTTAAAAAATAAGCTTTATAATGCTCCATACAGCTGAGCTTGTGTTTGAGTTTTCTCTATTAGGCTAAGTGGAGCTAGAATATGCAGGTACCATTATAACTCCCTTTTTTTCAATTTATTTGTCTCTACTACCACAATAATGATATAAAATAAATAATTAGTCACAAGCCTAGAAGTCAGCTTGGCACTTCTGCCAGTATTAGAGAGTAGATTTTAAAGCAAATATCGGCCAATAATATTATGGTGCTGATAATATGCATCCCTAATTTTTAGTTAATTCTACCTAGTTTTAGTCACCGCGAAATACAGTATTGTATTAACATTAATAACCTGACAAGTTCTGTTTTGGTAGCTTTCAAGAGATAAAGAGGATTGTAAAAATGATGTTTTCAGAAAAGAAGTCTAGCTTTAATGGAGAATAACTTTAGATTAAACATATTAGAGAAGTTGTTTTAAAAAAAAAAGTAAAGTCATCACTTGGACATTTGGTCTGATATGTCAGAAAAAAATGTTTTTAGAGGGGGGTCTTTCTGTTTAAACAAACAGTATCAGGTTCTTATAAACACAGAAGTACAGTATATACTGTACATTCATGTTGCCAGCAAAATGCATCTGTCCTTACTTTTGGCAGTATGCACTTCACTCAAGCAACCATGGATTTGTTTGGCCTAAAGTCACCTCTCAGCAGGGACGTCAGTGAATCTGAAACAATGACAGCGCCACAGGTTTTCCTGACATCACCGCCTGACTGTGAAACAATGAGCTGCTGGAAAAGCTTGACGGTTGTGGAAACTCTGACCATGTTGTTTTCTTTTATTTTAATTTAAATTGAAATGATACCAAAATGGTGGAATTAAAACAAGGGTGCAACAAGTGGTTAACAGCTAAACGCAGAACAACATTTTTACAGTCATCCTTCTTGGTAATTTAGGCACCAAACTCTGGAACACAACTCAAAGTTTCTATCACACACAAGCAAAACAATAGGCGAAACTGAAACAAGCCTGTGAACACTGACTTTTACACACTTTTACAATTTTAGTTTCCTGCCCTTATCTGTTTTGTGTGCTGTTGTTAACCTTGGTCTTGAACTTTTGTTTGGATAGTAAAGGCATAACCAGAGTCAGGGTTTGCAAATTAACCTTGACTAGAAACCTGTACGCATTACATCTGTTTTGTATTTTATATGAAATATAGTTTAATGCATTTGTCCCTGCTCAATAAAATGTCTAAATAAAATAAAATAAATTTGTAATCAGTCAATCACCTTATTAAGGGGATCAGAAAGATGTGATACATGAGCTTAGGCATTATGATGATAGTCTAAACAGCCATGCTGTATGAAAAACAATTGTTTTGTCTGATGAAGAAAAGAAGAAATGATGGAAGATGATATGTGTGTCAGGTGAGGCAGAACAATTTTAATGTAATACAGTCAGAGAGAGAATAACTGGGCTGTTTTGGTTTGAAATCCTTCTGCCAAAGCATACAGGGGCTTTTTTTAAAAACAGTGTGCAACCAATTTAATGACAAATGACGGCGCTCTCCTTTTTCAACATGACAGTACTCCCATGCACAGACCATGGTCCATAAACACAGAGCTTTACAAGCCTGCACTGAGCCCTTACTGGATTGCAAGGAATCATTTCGGCATCAATGGCTCTCTTGGTTTTGTCACTGAATCTGAGCAAATCCCTGAACTCAGGTTGTAAAGTCTCAGAACACTGGAGGCTTTTGTATCAGCTCATTAATGACTATAGTTTTTGAAATAGATGGTAACTAATCCAGGGTTGCAGTTAGCAAATATTTTCATTATCCAGTAAATATTTAAAAGTAGTGAAATAATTATTTTGACTTTGCTTTAACCGAGACAAAGCAACAATTACAAATTGTCGTGAATCATATTCTACCTGCTCTGATTGGCTTTAACAATCGCACATGAGTTATGTTTATGTTTAATATACTTTTTAAGCCTTTACTGCTGTGGGCCTGGACTGTCCTGCCTGAGGTTGTGTGCATGTTGGCCTGATAGTGTCTCTCTCTAAATGTGCCCTCCGGAGTGTAATGGATGTTAATCTTTCCCTGTTATCATTCTAATGTCCAAAATATTTTGGCTTTGATTTGAATTGAGGCAGACACGATCCAGGCCATTTAAATACTTGATGCACATGTTTAATGCATCACCAGCCTGTTTCCATCTTCTGACTTGGTTCAGTTCCAATAGGCTCATTATAGGCATGTGCAATTTTGTGAGTCTTTTCTTTTTTTTCCCTTTTGTTGATTACATCATAAAAGTGTATAAGACATTATGTATGTATGTCACATTATAATGGGTATTATGGGTTATTGTGATCTAGCGGGTTTTTGTTTTATGTTACTTTTTACAATATTAATATTTATATGGCACCTATAAATATTAGATACTTCACATTTTAACTAATTTAAGATGTAAAAATGGTTTAAGATGTAAAAATCCAAGCAGGGAAAAAAATGCATAATATGCCAGATAATAAAAGTGACTTTTAAGGTTAGAGATTTAAAATATGATAACAAGTTTTACTTCTGTAAATAAAAACTTTAAGGCATCGGAAATATTTATTTGTTATTTATGTATATCATAAACAGCATACAGTATACTGGGAGAACAGTTCAAACTCATAGTGGGCTCGAACCATTGTTAAAAATGATTTTGGGTTCGTACAGCTGCTCCAAACCTGTGGGGATAAACTTCATTTTAACTGTGCTTACACATCATGGCTGCCTCTGTATCCCGTGTCCCTTTGGTGCTGCAGATATTAACATGATGTGTCTGCAAGACAGAATACTGGCTAGAATAGTCGGGGAAGTGCAGAGACAGCACAGCCATTGTCAGAATGTCACTGGGTTCTTTTTTTCTGCTGTTATCTCAGAAGAAACCATGAGCTAAACAGCAGGTATATTTCTGCTCTCACTTGCTTTCTGCGACTGCCATGCACACGCCATGCATTCAGTCAGGCCTCGCCTTAGACTTTCTTCAATAATACGAAGCAAATAGTAGTTTTTCTTCTGAAATCCAAACAGAGCAAACATGCAGTTGAAGCCAATAAAGAGAAACTTTATTGGTTTCACATGTCTTGTTTTTTTCCATTGCTCTACAGTATTTAGCATTTAGGCCTTCTTCTCCCAACAATCACAAACTTAACCAAATGGCTTTTGGAGATAATTTTGTCAGCAGTACATTTTAAATGAGCAAGAGGATTAAAGAACATTCAGCAAATATACTGTAACAATAGCTCAATTTAAACTATGTATTGAAAATCACCAAAGCAGTCACTGTCAAGTTACCGTTCTGCACGACGTCCAGAGCCACTGGCACTCGTTCAATTCTCAGCCTTAACTCAGTTGGACAGTTTAATCCGATTAATGAAAAACAGATCTGTCGCATTTTCCAAAACTATATGCAACTTCCTGGAAAAGTGAAGTTTTCTAGGATCATCTGTTATAGCGAGGCTCTGTACTGCTACATTACCTTACAGTAGTGTACAGTGCCTTGTATCGCCTAAGACTGCTGGTCTTCACAAAGGGAACTTTTGTGTCAAACACTGTGATCAGACATGAGTGACTGCATCCTTTGAAATAGGTAAAAAATAAATAGACTATACAAGTGAAAGGAACAAACACCTAAATACACATTTTTGATGAATGACTCACATTTTTCCTCTTGAAGTTAAATGACATTGCTGGGCAAAAATTTTTTTTTTTTTTTTTTTTTTTTTTTTTCAAAGCTCTAAAAAAAAAGCAACATTATCAAAAAAAAGAACAATATGAGAAATAACGCTTTTACCTGTAAGGATTATTTGTGATTCATATTCATTCTCAGAGTGATTGACTTCTCTTTATTTTTTTTTTGTTAGCCTTTGTTGTTGTTGCTGCAGCATTGCAGATGAGAGGGAAACAGAAAGTCAAAGGAAAAGGAAAAAAAAAGCTATCTTCGCATTTATTGATGAATACTGTGCAGAAGCACTGAGCCACAGCTCAAGCTGTTTTGATAACAGGAATGCTCAAGAGAAGTCCTGTGCAACGTTTGTAATAAATGAAAACTCATGTAAAGCAGGATTTATTTATTTTTTTCCATAAACATGCACACACAAACAGTGTGGCTTTCAGCAGGTCTGACCCACTGTACATTACCTACCAATCGTGGAACAGAGGACGCACTGTATGTATCTGTCCAGAAACTGAAAAACCAAAGCAAACATCTGGTTTGAACAGCTGCATACTGTGAATACTGTGAGTGCCTGTATGTTTGTACCGTATGTGTGAATGTACTGTATGTGTGTCTGTTTGTGTGCATATGTACGCGATTGTCTGATTGGGTGGCTGGTTTTGGCTTTGGTGATGAAGCTGCCAAAGGCCTGCCGAGTAGACTTGGTTTACAGCGTAGTGTCCCTCCTCTTGCCCTGCTGCCACACGCCTTCACCCTGACTTTCAGACGCACTGTTGTGAGATGAGGCTGAGATGGGAGCAGTTGGCTGGAAATGCAGACCTGGCACACACACTGACACATAATTATAAACTTAGATGTTCATTAAGGCTTTTCCTGCTAAAAATCAAGTTCAAATGAACATTTGTTTGTGAGTTTTCCATCTACAGTGTTGAACCCAAAAGTGGGTGAGTGTCAGTCACCCCTGAGAGTTTGTAAAATGAGTTAATGAAAGACCAAACTGGCTTGGTGCTTAGGCTCAAAGAATCTGGGGGGAGGAAATGGGAGGACACGACATTTGTAAGTGACCTAAGCGGGACGATAATGTGACAGAGAGGAAAGCTACAGAGAAAGAAACTTATCTACCAATGAAATGAATGTGTTTTATTAATTACATAACTGTCCAGCAGGGCCACAACAGTATGTGCAGTGGCAACTTTGACGTTATTTGGATAAGAAATGCAACAGATATTGGTATAAATTGCAAAAGATACAGATATTCATATACACAGCACAGTATCAACTGATATTCAGAAGAAACCAAGACAGAAATAGAAAAAGGGATTTGAGAGAGAGAGAGAGAAGTATTTTTTTTTTGTTGTTTGAGTCAGGGTGAGGGATGTGGTGGTAATGCACAAGGAAAGGGAATAGGATCTAGTTGATTACTGTCATTTAATTTGCCTGAGGAGAAACTGCCTCTCTCTCTCTCTCTCTCTCTCTCTCTCTCTCTCTCTCACACACACACACAAATGCACACAACAACGCACACACATAAGCATGCAGAGTCATGCACAGTTTTAAAATTGAGTTTGTCTTTAATTAAAAGCCAGAACTATTTTGTCCAGTTTAATTAAATGTAGAGCCAAAAGAGAGCGGAAAGTCACATGTTGAGTTTATGGAATATTGCATCTCAATTACATTACTACTCTATCAGAATTAAAAAAAAAAAAAGGCACACTTATGCAGTCAGTGTGCACAACTATTAGTATGCATGCGTGTGCCTGACTACATTGTAACTGTAAGGATGAGATTGTATAACCACAGCCACTCAGAATGAAGAGGAAGGTTTTTATTATTTTCTTTGATGAATTGAAGTTTTCTTATCTCCGTTGCCTGATGCCTTATTGGCATATTTCAATCCTTTCTGCATTCTTTGGATTCGCTTTATGAAAGTTTTACAGGAGGTTTCAAAGGGGAGTTAATGCAGAGAACTGCCAATTAACTATAAAAAGAAAATGTGAATCCAATCATTTTAACCATAAGCCTGTGTCGTCACAAGTCATTCCAAATGTGAATGCTACATATAAACTGAGGAATGTGTGTGAATAAATACTTTTCACTCAACAAATGTTCAAATGGTATCTTAACTGGGCTGATTGGGTATCTACCAGAACAAACCTCACTTCTAATTTTAGTCCTCATTTTACTGCCTGAGCTTTTTTGTAGTTTCCTCACAGTTTCTTTTAACAGCCTCTCATTGGCTCCGCAAGACTGTGTCTTTGCAGGACGCAGTGCACACTGCACTCAGAAATCATTGTTAACAATTGATGACGGAGGTGAACTGCGTGTTGGAGGCGGTGGCCGGAGACATGTTTCATTCCAACATGTACATCTTTGATCAGAATCCAGATCGTTGGGCCGTGGAAAGTAACAAATGAAGCCTTACATTTCCATTAAGTGCATTCAATTTGAAAGAGTGCTCCCAGGAAGTGATGTGATGTGAATGAAAAACTCTCAGTTAGTGTATATATATATTTATATATACTCACTGGCTTCCATAACTTCAGGAAACACTGCATTGACTTACATTCATTTCCTACAGACTTACTCTAACCTATGGGGATATACCAGGCATATACACACACACACACACACACACACACACACACACACACACACACACACACACTATATGGACAAAAGTATTTGGTTACACCTGTTATGTATTGAATTCAGGTGTTTTAATCAGGCTTTGGTCTAGGCCCCTTATTCCCAGTCAAGGGCAGGGACTATAAAGAGTTTGGTGTGGAAGTTGACCGACCTGCACAGAGCCCTGACCTCGACGCCGTCAAACACCTTTGGCATGAACTGGAACAGAGATTGCAAGTCAAGCTCATCCAACATCAGTGCCTGACGTCATAAATGCTCTACAGATTGAATGGGCACAAATTCCCATAAAAACACTTAAAAATCTTGCGGAGACTGTTATATCTGTGAAAGGGTAGACCATCTCCATATTAAAGTACTGTATATGTATTTGAATATGTCATTACGGTCCCTGTTGGTGTTGATGGTCAGGTGTCTGAATACTTTTGTCCATATAGTTTTGATATATACTATATATACACTGTAAGTAGATTCATTTACATTTTCACTTTTGCCTTAGAAAGGAAAAACAAGCCATTTTTTTCTATCATTGACTTTTGTGTTTTACTTTTTCCTTTAAAGTGCCACTTCAGGCAGTGTTTAAGCACTGGCACCATTTTAAAAGCATCAGTTGAGCAATGGTATCGGAAAAAACCTAAACAATACCCAACCCTTAATCTCTCACTGCTCGCCGAGCTCCTTTGACTTTAAATGTTAATAACTTAGTGGATTTTCGATTTCTTCAAACCTCACAGGCTCTCTCCTCCCACTGACAGTATGGGCAAGTGGAGACATGCCTTCACTGTCTATTAATCAGCATGTGCTGGGTAAAACAGATGTAATAAAATGGTCTGGTCAGTGCACTAAATGAGCTTAACAGCCATAAATTGCAGTGTAGACCTCGGTGAGGATGCAGAATCTATCACTACAGTGGGATGTGGAGAGCAGGAGAATGGTGTGCTTCAAGCTTCTATTTCAGGTAGTGAGATGAGGTTGAGAACAGAGGCACATGCACACACACACACTTGCAAATAGAGAGAGTCAGGGTTGGGGTTGAGAATCTCGCAGTTGTGGATTTTCTCCAGGGAAATCACCCTAAATAAAATTAGATGTGAGGAGTCCACAGAGTGTGTGTGTGCGTGTGTGTGTGTGTCATGTCTTCTTTCTCTTCTCCACTTTAACCATTACATCTCTACACACACACATGTACTGAATTTCATTTACATACATGACTGTAAAAAAAAAAAAGAAAAAAAAGATAAAGATGAAGACGAAACTACCTCAAAATATCACAAATGTGCCGTCTGCCATTTTGTGCCAGTGATGCCTTTGGAGCCAGACTCTGCAAACTACTTATCATGGAGTGGAGCAGCCGAATCAAGGACCCACCAATAAATCTGACCGACCTATCTAAAGTTAGTCTCAGCAGTCAATCATGACATCTCCTTCCACTTTTATCGCAGCAAGTAGCAAACTTGCCAGCCACCAGGGGGCGATTTAGATGTTTGGGCTTCACTTCAGGAAGCTGTCATGTCATCCATCTTTATATAAAATCATATGTTACATCCACACAGTCTTCTTAAGGCTATTGGTGGGTCACATTGGTTTTGGCCCATGTGGTCGTACCAACACACTGTTTATAACGTTGTAAAAAGAACTCAGCGTTGATGGCATATGAGGTGGCAGCCGTTACACTGGTTATCCATCATACAATGATTAAACAGTAGCAGATTAAACTTTCTTCCCCTGCTGTAAGGTGTGGTCACATACAGCACAGTTCCTTTTCCATTTTTCAGCCACTACACGCGTGTGTGACATGTGTTTCTTGTATTTTATTCTTTTTTTTGTTTGCAAACCTGTTGTGTTTGTTACACATTGTGTTTTTGTAACACAGAACTATTCAAGTGTGAATAGGCGATACGCTGTTTGGTGGTCAAATTTAAATTGAGAGGAAACCATGTTCGTCCAGCAGAATGTGGCACCATGCAGGCCTTGTTTGGGAGTTTACAGATGCTTTGTTTGAAATAATGTCTTGCCAAATAAGTGCTCTTCTTTCACCCCCGAAAAAAACATGTTTAAACATGTAGCATTCACAATTATTGCATATTTGTTTCATCACTTACTTTTAGAATTACATGTTTGTCTTACAGGGCTTTTTGGTCTTAATGAAGAACACAGTCTCTATGTAATTGTGTTGCAGGTTTAACATGCTTTATTCTTCCATTTGTGACATTGATTTTATTCCAGTGAAGGCTCCCAGGTTGGAATATTGGGGTATTTTCATCCACTAATATACTGAGTAGCATCACTATATACACCAACATAGGCTTCCTGCCTGTTCCCGGGCTTCCTCCTCCACATCATCACCTCCTTATATGATTCTTTGAAACTGCAAAAGCACACGTCTGTGTGTCACATTGTTATATTATCTTATCTCTGTGTGTTCATATGGACACAGTTTTTCTTGTGTGTACTTCCTTGACAGTTTGTGTGCTTCTGCTGTATTGATTGCTGCGTGTATGTGGGGAAAAGAGGATGCATCAGTGAAAAGACGGGAGGAGGATAATACACAACGAGAATGGCCGGCAAAATGAAAGAGACACGAAATGAGCCACATATCAATTTGAGGCTGGAGGAGAGATTTATTTAGGCTCTCTGAATCTGCTCTCCTTTCTGATGTGTGCATTAATTGTTTCCTTTCCCTTATGAATTCAATACGATCCATTTTTCCTCTTGTTAGGCATGTTTTCCCTTAAGTTGTTTTTACTGCGCGGTCTAATCCCTTGTTCTCCGTGTGTTTGATTTGTACCCTACAGAGCAATCAGTTTGGACAATCAGCTGGTCGTCCTGGCAACCACTGCAACAGACGCAGGACGCTACCATGCAGAGGCTGTGAACGAGGTCACAGGGGAGAATGTGACGAGTTCTGCCATCTACCTGAGCATCTCAGGTAAACATACAATGCATATACGTATGCTGTGATGTTGAGGGTCCATTGTCCCAAAAGGACTGACAAAGAACTTACAAGCCAGTGCATTCATTTAGAACACCTACAGTGAAACTGCCCTTTAAAAAAAATTATAGTTACACTGCATAATAAAACAAAGTCACATGTCAAATACAGTATTTTCACTTTTTTATGTGACTGATATATTATTTTCATTGGTCTTAATGTGTAATGTAAAAAAATAAGATCAAAGATTTGTTTGAAATCTGTGCTATTTGTTTGCTCAGTAGAGAGTTTAGAAGAAATCTAATTACTGTTTCCTGCTGCGGATACAGATTGAAAATGAGAGCAACAGCAGAACATGAACACTGGGTTAAATAACTACCTGAAAAAACAACTCTCTTTTATGCTGAGTCTTGTTTCTTTTAACCCACAAATGATTTTTGGTGTGGAGCATAAACTAAGAAGATGTGGTACAAAATTTACAAAGTGTACTGTAACGTAATTTAGATCTTGTGAAGAGAATCCAACCATAAACACTGGACATGCAGTACAATTCAACTATGGATCTTATTAAGGAGATTTGAGCATAAGGGCTGATCCGAAGAACCTAGACAGTTGGTAGTTAATATCGTATTGTATGTAAAGATTGTGATCTTAAGTCATCAGATCCAATTAAGGCCTATCCCTCATCCAGGTATTGTTAATATTTGTGAATGACAGCTGTGATCAATGATGTACAAGTTCACTTAATTCATATCTGTAGGCTCTACAGTCTGCATTTATAAAATCTGTCCACCCAAATGCAGATTTTTCTTCCATATTTGGCCTTTTCAGTGCAAATGTCACTGCCTTTCAAAGTACAAGCTGCTGGTTGCCGTTGGTATCTGCTTTCATACAGGAACAACAGATATTCTTACATTGTTTACCGGGTTGTTTGCCTACAGAACTCAATTTATTCCAGACTAGTCACATCAAACATAATGTAAGACACTGAAAAACATCTTAATGTTAGAAATGTTCAGCCTTTGCAGATTTAAGCTCAGGTTTGTGGTCACTAATATTTCAAATTCTAAAAGGCACAACTAAATTAAATAAAACTAGACAGACTTGTGTCTTTGTTATTTGTTATACTCTTTGAAACCCTAGTTTTA
This sequence comes from Brachirus orientalis, assembly GCA_016785285.1. Taxonomy (NCBI): domain Eukaryota; kingdom Metazoa; phylum Chordata; class Actinopteri; order Pleuronectiformes; family Soleidae; genus Brachirus; species Brachirus orientalis. Next base: position 4,496,418 of record JAFBJR010000175.1, read on the forward strand.
AATTCTGTTTTTGTTATTTTCTGTTCTGCTTTTTGTAAAGCCCCATGCCATATAAGTTGACTCTTAATTCAATTAGTCATGATTTTTAAAGTTTATTTTCATTGGACTATTGAAACATTCACAGTACTGCACTGTTTTTTTCTGGTAGATGCCAGTAAATGCTTTCACTTATGGTGATTTCAGAGTTTGGTGGTGGTTTATTCTGCCCTCTGTCACGCCCTTAATCTGTGAATGGCTGTTTCGCTCTATCCTTCACTGTATCGCTGTCATTTCTCCTCAGAGGCCAGAGCATAGATGTAAAGTCTAACAGTCCTTCAGCTGAGCTGTTCGCTGTAGTTTAATGAGAAAGGGATGGAGCGGCAGTGTCCCTTGTGGCTGTGTAGAGTTTTAATTAGATTTTTTTTTTTACAGGGCTGTATCCTTTTGTATGCTTTGTCACAAATGCACACACACACACTGACGCACAAAATCACATAAATATACACACAGTACCTTGTTAGAGCTGTCAGTGTAGAGTGTTCCCTTGGGCGTTTTTTAGGAATGTAAGGGATAGTTAGGCTTCACTGATCAGACTTTGGCCATAAACGTCACTGTGAGTGTGTGTGTTTCGAGTGTTGACTGTAATAAACATTTCTTGGGTAAATAACCTTTGCTATAAAACAACATATTTGGCTCAGTTTGTTGCTGTTGAGACTGGTGAGGAGTTGAGGAAAGAGGAATTAAATAGAAACAAATCAAAACAGATGCAGAAAAGTTTAAATGTGAAAGGGAATAGTCAAAATTAAGCAAACAATTAAAAAAGGGACCAGCTGGAATTTCTAATTAATAAATTATTTTGCTTAGTCTTCATTTATTTTTTTGGTGGGTAACGTGAGTTTGCTTCAACCAGTTACTTACTGTCGCATAAATATTTCATGAAATTACACCTTAAGTTATGTTTTTTCCTTGTATGTCTAAATGATGGAGTTCAGCCAAGGTATTCTGGCAATATAATTGGTGGAAAACAACAACTTAAAAAAAAACATGTGCCTAAACCCAGTCAAATTGTGTTTTTTGTTCCTTTGTACGTCCTTTCTTTTGTTTGTTTCCCCTATCTCATTCTCCATCAATTTTAGGTCTCACTTCTTTTCAGTTCTATTCAGCAACCTGAGTTTGTAGCTGTCAGTCAAGTTTTCTATTTCTAAAAATGTTGTCTTTCTTTTTCAAGTAAATGAGATACCTTTTTCCTATTCTTCCTTTTCAGACTTTGATCCAAACATTTTTCCCAACAAAGAAAAACAAGCAAGAAAGAGAATTGGTAGTGAAGGCAACAGAAAAATTATTATTTAATGTACTGAGTCAGGGGTGCAAATGAGGACATTACCAACAACCTGTTCATGCTGAAGAAGAAATATCTAATGTCTTGTTTGTCCAATTTACTTATTTTTGATTATTCGTTTCTTATATGCAGCAAATGCACCTGAAAATGTTTGCGTTTAGAAAGCTGACAAATCTGAGAGCTTGTTTTAATTGTCAAAAAAAAAAAAAAAAAAAAACACGAACTGAAAATAGTTGGCATTCAATTCAGTAATCAGTTGATGTTCAATTAAAGGATAATCAAAATAGCTGGTGATTAATTTAGTCAAAGTGTTTGATTATTTTATGAATCATGAAAGTACAGGCGAGAATTCGCACACAACATGAGGGACCGTGAGCTGATAGTGATTACTGAGGTGCTCAGGGCTGCACTGTGACCACATTCCACACAAGCATAAAAGCAAGTGTGTTATCATTCCATATGTGACAACATGGGCAGCAATCCTGCGTGACTCTTCCAAACTGGTAGCAGCAGCAGCAGCTCGTCAGCTTGCAGCCATTTGTCTGTAAATAAACACTGCAGTCCTTTTTCCCCCCACTGCTTAGTAATGGATGGTTTTTCAAACATATAAGGAAAGTAAGTCCAAGCATCCGCTTTCAATTTGGTCTGATAAAAGTACATGTGCAATGGCTGGCAGTTGATATGGCAACCAACTCTTCCTTACTTCACAATTTGTTGTTTTTTTTTTCTATCATAATAAATAAGAGGACGTGAACCCAACAGAGCGACGGGGTTCTAATTAAATCTGAATTGAGTTACAGTCAGTGGCCATTAGAGACACATGTAATCGGGTTAAAATTATATTGGATTATATTTTTCGGTTATACAATGATTAATGACCCTGACTAGATAATTCATGGATACAATCTAGAGACATGCAGATGCAAATTGAGTCATTGGTCTCACTCACTATTATCTGTCAAAGTCTCCTCATAATCTGCCAAGGCGATAAGAGTGGAGAAAAGTGGTGCACAGCCATTTGTATGACCTGCCTACTTGACATATCCATTATCTGCATGTCCCTGACCACTGTCCTGTGAGTGTGGCTTAGACTGCTGAAAATAAAAAGCACTAACTGTCATCCGCGTTTCAGCTGGAATAGCCACAATTGATAGCAGCTCAACAGCTTGGTGAGAGGTCACATACCGTAATCACTGGAAGTACGGGGCTGCCTGTAAAATAAACAGCTCCTGGGGCTTTTTATCACAGCTGGGAACATATGGTGGTGTTACAGAGAAGACATTTTCATTCAGTCCTCACTGGAGTCGGACGTGAACAGATTGAACACAAATTTGGATTTAAACGTTTATGTAATCATTTGCAGTAAAATGTGTCCAAATTTTGACTCGGTAAATCCAGGGAGGAAGCTTCAGACTCGACAGGTGCAGGTCTGGTCATTTACGTTTAACAGAACATTCCTGCTTTTTCTAGACTAGCATTTTGCTTGGCACCATCTTATCTACATCTATACATTCATGCCTGAAAATATTCACTAGGCTTGTGTATTAATGGAAAGTGGATTTAAAGAAAAACAAGTATTAAAGGGGCTGAATGTAAGCTTTTAAAACAGTTGAATTGCAGCATAATTGCACTGCTCATCTTTACACAGGCTTGAGCAGGCATCCTAGATTCCTGTCAAAACAGGGACAGATGAGTCTGCATTTTCTTTTTTTTAATACTCATTGGCAAACTGGTTACAAGCCCAATTCCCTTCCACTTTGCCATCGGCTGCCACTGTTCACTCGTGTGAACTCCATCCACACCTTTGACTGGAAGTGTCGTTTTTACAGCCTCCGTGTTCTCGTCTACATCCGCAAGAGAGGAGGCGATTGATGTAAATTAGAATGCCTCTTCCATCCTCTGCGTCTTGCGGGTCCCAACTCTTTCTTCTTGGCAGGTAAAATAAAATCTAGCAGAACATTGTCACCCTAAAGTGGCACAAAGCTGCCAACTTGCAGCCAAGGATGTAGGCAACACCTCCAGCTCAGGACCCTCATGGACGTGGCCAAGTTACAGCAGTTTAGTGGTGCTCAGAGGTGACAGTGCTATATCTTATCTGTGGAGGAGGAGAAGTTGAGGCCTCCCAGAGAAGAGGATGGCCACCATTTAATAGTGTAAGTCTAAGTCTAAGTAGTGTAAGTCTGACTGTGTTCTGACTGAAAGTGGGTTTTCTCCCAATTCCATCCATTCCACTCAACTGGGGAATGTGGATGATAACACTGAGCCTGGAGCTGCTCCTCCACCTCAGCCCATCGGCCACCTGCCAGCCTTCGGTGTGCTGCTCATCACCAAGGCAGCAGTGATGATGAACATTAAGCTGCCGGTGCTAGAAATTTTGAGGAATTTCTCTTTTTTTTTTTACCTACCTACAGACAGTATCTGACCAACAAATGAGCAGTATTTCACATAACTTTGTTTGCAATTTACACTGCACTTGAGATTTACCTTTGTGAACGTGAACCCGACCAGCGTAATGAATTCAGCTCTGTGTCAAATTGCTATCAGGTTCGGACCAACGAAGGGAACTATGTGGATGTAGCCTTCAACAGAATGTAGATGTGGTTGACTCGGTGCACGGTGATGTGTGGTTTCGCTCCTTTTTTCATCAGAGAGAAACAGAATTCTCACAGCCTCAGGATATTTTTTGTTAGGGACAGGAGATGAGGATCCCTACTCCAGTTGATTAAGCTCCAGGCACACCTGGTATAGTTTCTCCCTCTCTTTCTTTCTTTCCTATACTCGCCTTCACACACACCACAGCCTGTCAGTCAGAACAGCAGTCAGTCTCAGTGTAGAGTGAGTGCGTGTCTGTGGACTTCTCCTCAGTTCACAGCGGTGGAGGTCTTTGTAGATTTGTACTTCAGAATGCTACAGCAGCAACGTATCCCCAAAGACAGCACTCACCGGAGGGAGTCTCTCACTCTCTGTTTCTCTGTTTCACAACACACATTAAAACACACAGGACTGCATACACAGTGAGAACATGCATGCCCAGTAACATTCAGCATATCTGATCAAAAAATGCACTTAATGGAATAAACGGACACAATGACACGAGCCATTAGACACCCTGAGATAAGAGGATAAGAGGAAGCGTGGTAAATATAATTCAGCATATGTGGATCTCTCTGATGAAACAAGAGGAGAGGTTATGCAGGATAGACAGGAGATGAACAGACTAAGAAAAGAAAGAGTGGGTAGGGGAATGTGGCAGGCTCGTAAATGCTGATATAGTAACTGCAGGACTTGAAATACAATCTCAGCTTCAGGCTCAACAGTTGAACAACTGCCTTTATCTTTTTCTGTAGAGAAGACAGCAATGTCATGCCTGTTAATGATTGCTGAGCTGCGGAAAAAGGCTCTGAGATTTTCAGACATACAAGAGCTGTGATCCAGAGAGCTTTGTTCCTAAAAGAGAGCTCCAGCAATTTTGTATTTCAATTCCATGAAGTCAGGAGACTTGGAAAACGTAGATTTAAAAAAAAAAAAAATCAATGCGGTGAAGGCCAAGATGTCCTGACTTTAGTCCCTAAATGCAATTTATAGTGCCTTTTCCTTCAGCCCCCATTGCCTCATAAACGCTCATATCTTTCCGATAGCAGCACGTGCCTCGCAGCGAAGCTCCCACCAGAACTACAAACTACTTTTTACAACCATTTTCACAGGCTAAGTGGCACTATTGAAATAATCTTAATGGGGGAAAAATCTGTGATTTTCCCATTAAAATGCTCCAAATACTGTAACTGACTCTATAATTGCTGCATGGCGGAAGTCATTCCAAACCAACAATGTTTGCAGTGTCTTTTTTTGATTAAAGGTGGCAGAATTTTGAAGCCTAGTTCTGCAGAGCATGGATTTGCTGAAGGTCTGACAATCAGTTATTTTCTCAAGTACTCTTTTGCAGTCATGTAGTTAAAGAGATCAAAAATAGACGTCAGAAGTATAAATGACAAGAAAGACGAAACAGTGATGCAAATGGGAAGTGCTGAAACCAGAGTCCAGGAACGAATCGACTCCATATGCATAAATACATTGTGACATCACCTCTTATCCTTCCATAACCTTAATCATTGTGCGTGTACGTACGGTGTGGGAGTCTGAGTTTGATTACCTCGGCTTTGTGAGTGGAAGAGAGTGTCTGAGTTTGATTACGTCTCGTCGGAGACTTTTGCGCTGTCTGACATTTCACATCACTCATTTCTCCTGTTTACCGCGTTTCCTCACCCACCCTCCATCAGAGCTTGTTGCCCTCGGGCCTGAGGAGTGACGGAGTGGTCTTTGTCACAAGGTGAAGAATAGACTAGTAGTATCTGACTCAGTTGACCTCGGCATAACCCAGACACGCACATTTACATAGACACTCTCACACTATCTAGAGGAAGGAAATATTACATAATTTAGGATATCTGTTGCTTGGTTGCTTTGAATATTTTTGGCTTGTGACACACAAGTCACAACACTATCCCTTTAATAATAAAGCGTTTCAAAATAGTTTAAACTTAATGTTTAGGACTAAAATTTGTGTTTATGTGTTGGCAACAACATTTGTGTTTTATTTTTGTTTGTTTTTTTTGTTTTTTTTTTTGTTTTTTTTTTTACATGTGCCTCTGTTTTATTTGTTTCTTTCTCTAATCATCTTCCCTCCCTTCCAGATGTTTTCTTTCCACATCACTGACTCTTAAATGAGAGTCTGCCGCTGGTCTTTGTGCAAGTGTGTGTGTGTGTCTGTTTGTGTGTTTTAGCGTGTTAATGTGTGTGTTTGCTGCAGGTCCCGTCCCAGTTGTTCTGTGACGTGTCTAATTGGAGTTATTTTAGTGTTCCTGGAGAGAGAGAGTGTGTGTGTGTGGTGGAATCTACTTGGTATGTGTGCATGCATGTTTTTAGTTTTTATGTGTGTGTGTACCTGGTATTCCTGTTGTTGTGGTGACCTAAATCTGTTTACACAATCACATTATGGAGACTTATCTTCTTTATGGGGACAAAAAAGTTCCCATAATGTAAATTATTATGAGGTTTGTGTTAGACTAAGGCTAGAATATTAGCCTGGCCTGGCATTTGAAAGTTGCAGCAGAGGTGCAGAGAATCTTGTTTCCCTGTGTGCATTCAGATTGTTACGTGCTTCTCTCAACGTATTATGAGTTTTGCCGCAACATGTTTTGGTGGAGCAAAAAGGAACAATATGGGAACCTGTAATTATCATGGTACCATTATGTTCTGTGACATCATTTGCTTCTTCCAGTGTGTGACAGAGCAATATGTCCCAAGAGATTGATGTTGAACCAGTGAGAGAAGAATGTAGAGAGGAGTGATCCTTTCGCAGACATTTTTTTTGGGCTGGTGACCCATAAAAGTAAAGCTAATGCCAAACTGGAAAGCCCTCCTGAAACAGGCACAGGTGTGCGCAATGAACAGTGACACTAAATCTTTCTTTTCTCCCACTCACATGACTGCTCTTGATTAATTACCAGCAGAATCTATGGCAGTGTTTGGAAGCAGCTGCCAATATTTATTTAACAGTGATATTAAATGGCTCCATGATTTCAAAGATATGGTTGAAGGTTGTCTTTCTTTACTTTTAATCTAACAAGGACTTTCCTGTATCATTCTGGAGCGTGCTAAATGACAGCTGCTCGCAGAACACAAAAATAGGTTAAATGGTGGTAATGGTATTTTCAAAACCATGGTCTGGTTGATGTATGAGGAAAAAAAAAACATCACACTGAACCATACTCAAAACAAGGAGACTACTTCTGTACCACTTCATTTTTGTTAAAATCCTCTTTACGTCCTTGATAGCGATCAGTAAATAAAGTTGTCTGTAGCATTAACAGTGCTGTAATAAATATGACCAATCATTATTATTTGTGCTGCATGAAACGATTGGCAGACGTCAACCTCTAACAAGCCAGTGAGGTATATACAACTGAAACAGCTGATTCAAACGTACCGGAGGTGTTGATCAATTTTTATTTGGAAGGTCCGATCTCGATTCCTAAAATCGTTAGGTCAGTCTTGTAATGTATGCCATATCCTGCATCCTTTGCACAAATCTCGCAGGACTACCCTAATCACACGAGACTTGACTCTGACACTCGCGCATAACCACCACAGTCGTGCGCGATCGTGAGCCGTTAGCTAACGACTGCATCTGCAGTGTTTTCTTTACTTTTCCCACTGGTATAGAACCAGAAATACTTCCACGTGCTGCTTTTCAAATGCTTTGCTGTAGTGATTTTCCACTCGAGGAAAATTTTGTTTGGTTTTGGCGTGCCATGGATGCAGGGATGCAGGCCAAGCTGTGCTCACAGCACCCTGTGCTGGACACCTTTTTTAATTATTTTAATAGATCATGCATTTCTTGGCACTATAATTTGAACTTGAACAAGTTTTTAATGTTTGAGATAAATTCCCTATGTCTGTACTGTATGGTTCATATCAAATTAAAACCATATGATTGACAGCTGGTTTACACCAATAGGAGCCTGGTTGCAGGTGACACCTGTGAATTTCCAGTAGCAAACCTCCACATGGCCCTGGTCAAATCACCAGTCTCTACACTTTAAAAATGAAAGCTCTGATTCTTATGGGTGACATTACTACTTGTTTCCATTTTCCACTGTATTGGTTGCATCAAAGTGTGTAGTCTGCTCTCACTTGCTTTCCCAGACTGGCGGACATTCGCTTCAAATGAGTTTATAGCCGCTCATCGTTCCTGACACATGCAGCCTAGAGGCATCTGTCGTAGACCGAAGAAAGGGTTGTCAAAAACTTGTTTTTGTTTGAAAATGTAATTGGCCTGTGCAGAAGCAGCAGTGGGGGATTTCTCCATGTTACATCATTATAATGTGAGCAGTTTTGACTGCTTCCAGAGCAAAATGTGATATCTGAAAATTTCATTTTGGAGCATTTAAGCCATTTTTTATTGATGATTACAATGATTACAAACTTAAATTCACTCATGGTTTGGTTTTTCCCTCTGATTGTCACTGAAAGCAGAGAGCAGTGCTCAGCATGGTTTTGATATCTGTTGTTTGTGAATGCCGTCGATTTGAGGCAGCCATGTATACAGCACCTAAAGAAACAAAAAAACGTACTCAAATTGTTTCTTTTGAAAATGATTTTTGAAGACTATAGAAAACACTACATGGGCTATGGATGCTGTGGTGTGTGCGGGCTTTCTCACCAAATCGTTTCAAATGTTTGCACAGCATCCCTCATTTTGTGGCCATCTGTGGCTGCTATGAAATATCACAAGCCTGGGTATACTGTATCAACTCAGTATTGAAATACACATTAGTTCTCCAACGATCCCTTATGTGTACTCTATGTCTGGGAAAGCTACAAATGTGAAGCACATACACATGCATGAGCCGACAAATAGGCACTAATTCACTGTGGTTTCGATAAAACGGCTCCACTAATGAATCAGTGCTTTGATTAATTCCTGCTACAGCTGGTTGTATGTGGAGTTATCATACTCAATATTTCAGCTGCAGAGGGATCAGGCTTCTCCCTGCTGATCCTCATCTACTTTCTCTCCCTTTTACCTTTTGTCTCGCTCAGTCCCGTCTCTCACTCTTGCTCTGTTTAATGAGGCTTCTCTGCGGTTCTATAATTAAAACCCCAGTGTACAGAGAGATGGACTGATGGAGGGACGGGCAGGAACCTCGCTTGTGGACCGTATCAGTATGATGAGCCAAGTTCATGGCTGTGTGTGCATGCTCTACTTGTTCCACTTAGTTATGGATTAATTGCGAGGATGTTTTATAGCGTGAGGAAACAGATTAAGACGGATACCTATGTATACGGCTCCGACAGAACATTTTCCAGGCGAACACCCACTCAACCAGTCTTCAAATCTTCCTCCATACATGAATAAAATAGTCAATAGACGAAAATCAAACAGTGGCTGATGTGAAGAGGCCAGAGAAGTCGAAGACGAAATGGTTACAGTGAAAGTCTGAAAGTTTAAGTCTGGCACAAGTGTGCACCAACTTTGTTTCCTTCAGGGCCTTCAGAGCACCTGTAGTAGGTGTATGAATCATTACTCAATCTTAAAGACTGTTGACTCCAAAATTCTCTTTTCTGAATCACATTTTAAGTTAAATTTGTCATAGAAATCTATTTGGTACTTTGGAAACTCCATAAACACATGTTTTTATTTCATCTTGTAAAGTCTGAATAGCAGCGTTAGCCTCCTAGCAGCGTTAGACAAGACCTTGATTATATTGGCACAAATGGGCACAGGGAGGTCATATTAAACTTGTGTTTTAATTAATGTTCATGGTTTAAGGCCCCGCTCTGTCTTAAACCATGTGTGAGTGCGTGTTTGTGTGTGCTTGAGTGTTGCAGCAATAAAATAAGGAAGCTGCAACAATTTCTATAACGTTTGCTTAGTTGACAAGTGTCGACAAGCAGAAGGGGGGGATAGAGGGATGTGTTGTGGAGGACGTATAGGCGGAAATGTGGTTGATGTACCATCAAGACTGACTAATGTACATCTCCAGACAAATGGCGTGTGGGGACACCATCCCTGCTCCCATACGGAGATGAAATGCACGAGCACACATGAAACACACGAGGGATGCTGAATGAGGTGTCAAGCGCAGAGATAAGTAGCATGGTGCTCATAGTTTTAATGATGTTGCCAGTCACACAGCTGCCACCGCACTCCACACCCTGCAACCCCAAGTCTCTTTGTGTGTGTGTGTGCATGAGCATTCGTATTCTGTATAGGAGTTTAATACCAGCCAAGGCCTTGTGATGCATGCAGTGTACATGGAGACAGATATTTCATAGTGCTTTACTTTGAAACTCATTACTGTGCAGAAATGCAAAAGGCTCCACGACTCCGAACTCAGCAACTTGTATCAGCAAATGCCGGCTACTTTCAGGGTTTTCATAAACACTTAAACGCAACATTATTGTAAATGCAGACTCGCTCTGTCAGTGCTTCCTCTTTGGTGTGATAGCTTATTGGAACAGCAGACCAGTCAGCAGATGTTAATTTGAAGCAATAGAGGTGGAGGAGAAAGAAGACAAATGGGGAGACTGGAGATAAGGAAGAGAAGAAAGATAAAGGATGAGTAAAAAGTAGATTTACTCACAAAGAGCAGAAGAGATATGTTAAAGAGAGAGAGAGAGAGATGAGTGTCACTGGTTGCGTCCATGAGACTAGATGGAGGTTAGTGGGGGGTCGATATTGACAGATTCAGATATTTGAATATGTATTAAGAACCAGTAGGGATGTGTAATACAAGCCGAGGAAAAAAAAAGAGGATGAAATATTCCTTTTGTAACGATGTGTCTGGATTTAAAATTCACAGTGAAAGGGAAGAACTAAGTCATGTCTTCAGCTCCAGCTGGGGTTGTTCATATAATTTACTGTCACTGCAATCTGCTGAACGCCTTGTTGCTTTTGAGTAAACAAGGCAGTACTTCTTGTTTTCTAACATAAAATTGGAAACCTACCACCACACTGAATGAAAAAGAGTATGAAAAACAAATTATCGCACAATAAAAAAAAAAAAAGAGGGGGCATTCTGTATTTGGCAAAGTACATCAGTAATGTGGATGAAGGTTAATGTGTTTGAAACATTGTTCCAAAAACAAACCAAAAAAAACATACTGTACAGTCCACATGGATTACATCGCAGATCAGCCCTGAGGTCACCAGAAAGAAACCATGTGCACATGTTTAATTATCCACCTGCCACCCGCTCACACCAAATTATTTATTTAGTTTTTTTCAGTTTAGAGAGCTGCACTCTCTGTTCACAGATTTGCTGCTAAAACAGGAGCTAACGCTTCCTCCACCTCCTCCAGCTCCACCTGTTTCTTTCTGTCCTTGGAAAAAGCTTCTTTTTAGGCCTCAGTCAGATAGCTTGTTACCTGCAGCCACATGGAAACAAGAACATGCACTTTGCTTTCTGTCTGGCTTTTTTGTCCCACTCTCGCACACCGCATTAGCACGTTAGCAGGTCAATGAGCAGGTTGAATGACAAACGTGGATTCCAATTTTCTAATCAACGATCCCATATAATTTTTAAGGGTTTTCATGTACGACTCAGTGATTTATTTTTTTGAATTTGTAGTTTTTTTTATGAGCCACCCAGTCCAATCAGATGCTTACAGGTAAAACCCCGGCACGCACATCTGTACCACTCAGCATATTCAAATTAATCTTTAATTTGAGAATGAGTGTTTATTCTTAAATACTAAAAACAGTTTTAACACATACTGCAAGAACTAAACTCCAAATGAGTTGAATTTTGTGTCATGATAATGACATTATGTTGATTTATTGCACAGCTCTGTGTGTGTGTGTGTGTGTGTGTGTGCACCTGTTTAATTTATTTAGTTTAGGTGTGCCTTTGCTAAGACGTTCATCTTAAGTAATGTTAACAGATTTACCATTTATCATGAGAGATCTGTGGTGATGATGAAAATACTTCATCATCAGATTTGTTCAAAATCAATAGAGGGGGTAGATTCATAATAAAGACTGTACAAACAACCTCATACCCTGTATTGAATGAGTCTGACACCCCATTACTTCATTCTTGACCTTGGAAAATAGTCTCAGTGCCATATCAGCTTAACTTTTAATCTAATGTGAACAAGAAGTCCCTCTGTATTTGTCACTTGCACATATTGAGATTTATAGATCTGGTGATTTTTTTTTTTTTATTATTATTTTTTTGCATCCTTGCAACTTTGAGCACACACTTATTTACTTACAGTGGAGTCAGGGAATCACTTATAGATTCCATTTGTTCATTAGCTTCTACATGAGGAACTCACACCATGGCCTGAATGACTGAGTGGGTGGGTCTGTGCAGTTTTCATTTGATAAAGCCTTGATAAAATGCAGCCATGTTTTACACCAATTCACTAATGCACACACGGCCATAAATGGAAGTGTGTGCGTAACCTCCATGCCCTTTTGTCCCTTATGTCATACTGTGTGTGTATAAATATATATATATTATATACACACACACAATGCCTGGCCAAAAAAAAAGTTGGACCACCTTTAGCAAGCATTCAGTGTGGCATTGTTTCGATAAACCTCTGCAATGTCACAAGATTTTATTTCCGTCCAGTGTTGCATTAATTTTTCACCAAGATCTTCTACTGATGATGGGCGAGTCAGACCACTGTTCACTATGAGCCCAATGAATCCTGGCATTGTTATCTTGGAATATGCCTGTGCCTTCAGGGAAGAAAAAAAATCCATAGCCCTAAGTTCTAATGTTATTTTTCTACGATTTGGTTAAAAGTTATCGCCAATCATGATCATTCAGGATCTTTTTCCGACCACATTTCTTCCTTGAAGACGATGGTTCCCCACTATCCTTCCAGTTTTTAATAATGCATTGGACAGTTCTTAGCCCAGTGTTAGTAGTTTCTTGTTGTCAGCTGAAAGATAATTGCCCATGCAGTAATTATCCAGTAGGAGGCTCTTATCTATTTTATTAGTAAAATCCAGGTTTGGCAATGTGTGTGGGTGTGTGTGCGTGTGTGTGTATATATATATATAGCATTTTAAAATCATATTCTCCCAGAAACTGATAAAGAGAATGTCCAATACTTTTAAGGCAACTGTTACTTTTTAGCTGTCATATTTGCAATCTAGGATTATTAGGATTATGAAAAGTCATTTTTACAGTTTAATATGAAGCATGTTAATTTGGAGGCTCACATTTGTGCTGTGTCCTGTTTTCAGCAATTCTCAGTGAACACTGAGTCGGCACAGCTAAATAACAACTTCTTTTCTATTTGGCCTGATTGTATATCTTTCATTATTTATGCCACTGCCCCATTCAGTTTGGATAAATGTCAGACTGACTGATTGATATATACAGTGTGCGTTGACTTTGGAAATATGCATTGACTTATTGTCAGTTTAAGGAGGAAAAGAAAAATTGCAATTATCTGTACTATTGAATTGCAATGAACGAGAATTGCATGCATAAATGAGAATACAAATAGAAACTGCACTAAAAAAGCATGTGGTTCCAGTCCTTTTAGGTAATGTTTTTCTTTTAGAGTTTAAAGTCAAATGAAGTACTCACTGAGAAAAGAGAAGGTAGATGAGGCAGAGCAGAGTCAAGATGTCGACAGAGAGGAAGTCTAAGGAAAAGTGCCAAGCATTGAACAAGTGTGAAATTGGGAAAGCTTTGAGGCTGAGAGAGATAGAAAGAGAAGAGGGAAGCAGCAGTGTGTAAAACTTAAAGACTGAAAACAGGAATAGATCAACAGGATTTTAAATCCCAAAAAATATTTTCCTTCCTTCTCATCGCTACGTAACTCCCCACCATTTCTTTTCTTCCTGTTTGGTTTCATGAGAGCCAGTGAAATAAAGAGTAGATGTGTGTTCATGTCTGCCGCACACACACTCACATTACAACAATGGTCCACTGACAGACAGACAGACAGACAGACAGACAGACAGACAGACAGATGATGTCCATTACCCTGCCCTGCTGCCCGCAGCCAGGTGGAACAGCTGCAGCAAGATCTAACTGATCAATCACTGCTCTAATGGATCTGTTAAAACCAGGCCCAACCAATCAATCTCCGAGTCTCACAATCAATTAAGCTATTATTGAAGCACAGATTCAGACCGCTCCTGTCCCAGTCAGTGATCTCTGTACATATGTAAACAGATGTAAAGACACGAGGACAAGCGAGTCAGTGCAATTGTTAGAGTGAGCTATGCTGTTCTTTGTTGCAGTGACACAGAACACATTTTAATACGCCTTTGTGTGCTGGTAATTATTATCTTTTTTTTTTTTCCAAGAGGAAAAACTGAATTAGATACTTGTATATTATGGAAATTGAAAATATTTCAAGGTGAGATACTGCAGAATGCTTTTGAGTTATTATATTTTCTGTATTTGTATTATTATTTAATTATTTAGAAAATTATTTAGATATATACCATATTGGAGAATTATTGTTCAGACAAAACATTTGATTTGTATACATCACCTTGGGGTCTGGAAGGTTCTACTAGAATTATAGTTGTGATCCACTATACAACTGTTGCACACAAAGGGCTTTGTTGGACTGAGTCTAGTTCATTTGAATTTCATTTGAAAGTTTTTTTTTCTTTTTTCTTTCCTTTTTTTTCCCCATGTGGACTGCACAAAGAAAAAAGACAAACTCAACAATTCATCTTCTCTCAGGTCTTAGTCATTTTTTTTTTTTGATGCAAATGCTTTCATAGCCCAACTATGACAAAGCCTGTTTTTGTTGCTATTCAGCCAGCTGTTTATTATTTGCTAATTCTAGCTGCAGAAAAGACTAAACTAAATCTCTGTATTTTGTGTTGTTGCTTTTGTTGTTGCTGTATTTGTGGGCTGTCCAACCATTTCAATAATTGTTGTAATAATTAAAAAAAATTGCTCCTGTGAGGTGCAAAGTTTCACAGGAGCAACACTGTTGGTGTAATGGTTACCACTCTTGCCTTTGCAGCAAGAGGACCCGGGTTAATTTATTTATATAATTTTTGTTAAAATATACTGGGTTTAATTGCTGTGCAGACATAAAGTGCAAGGTAATCCATTTTCTATCCTATTTTTTGTCAAATATGTGATATTAGTACATGAAATATGTGAGCCATACAATAAGAAAAAAATCTATTCTCAGCCATTGGTGGCCCTGATTTATAAAAATCAGCCTCAGCCATAGAAAAGCCCATGTTGTTTGACCTCTACTTTTCGCTATGTGATGGACTGTATTTGAGTATCTGAGCAATTTGTCAAATTGTCCATGTGCTTTTTGTCTTCACTATTATACAAAATTGTTCTGTTATTCACTGTATTAGAACGCAGTCCATTAGCCTCACATTTGTGGTCATTAAAGGGAATCAAATGTATTTTGTCCCTTATTTAAATTAATATTTAACACTAAAGACGCCTTTACAGTCTGTAACAAGTTCATTGCATGTCAAACTGTGCAAAATTGGTCTAATGTCAGACTCAAAGACTGTCATTTGGAGAGATGAATGGAACTGTGTTCCAAGAAAATGCAAATGCACTGACACATTTTGAAAATGTAGCAAACACTGGAAAAGCTTTAGCCTCAGCACAGGCAGTTTGTGAAGCCAACCATGGCCATAAATGTGTGTAATGCAGGGAGGAATTTTATGTTGTATGTCAATTGGTTGTTTTATAAAAGCTGATCCAGTCTTTCCCACAAAGATAATTTCAATCTGTGGTTGCAGCGAGGGACACATAATGTGCATCCTGTTTGCTCTCACACACAGCAACAGAGTCCGAGTGACAGGGAGACAGACTAGATCAATGGTTCTCAAATGGTGGTTCAGAATATACTGAGGGTCTCTGGTACACTGTCAGGGGTCTGTGCAAAGTTTGCAGATTCAGCTACTAAAATTATTATAATAATGTATACAGTATATAGCCTTTTTTACCTTTATTTCACAAAATTCTTCATAGTACAATGAACAGTAAATTAATTTTAATTATAGTGTCATCTGAACAGCTCACAGTTTTTAATCAGACAATATATTGTCAGATTCAGGTAAATACATGATGAGGGGCCAAGGAGTATTTTTTTATTTTCAACGAATGGATAAAAGAGTTTTTGCATGAGGTGTAATGCATGCCAATCATTGGTATGTGTGCACAGCTGCAGCTGAAACTATGAAATCTGTGTAATGGTAATATCTGAATGTAATAACTTATAGCAGCCCAAGCAAGGACAACTCAAAAGAGCAGTGTGCACAGATCTACAATGCAGCAATAGAGCAAAACATTTCAAATTCTCCTCAAACCCTTAATGTTATTCTGAGAAGTGTATTCTTATATTTATTTGGCCTCCTTATGAAACTGTGGCTCGTCAAATAAGAAAATAATGAGCCGCCACTCTCTGGATAATTAATTGGAAACACTTGGGTCGTAGTAACAGCCATTTTGGATCATTGTCCCACAGACCAAAGTTCTACATCAGTCGATGTACTGTAGGTCTCACCCATTTTAACAGAAAAAAAGTTTTTCCTCACAGTTATTATTCCTCCTGTTTGACTAAGTAAACTTGTATGAAATTGATCTTAACTGCTAATTCCAATTTTTATCAGATAAGAATATACTGTTGCCGTGGCAATGCTGTGGTGTATTATACAAAATGAGCTTCTTCAAGGGAGTTTTCCAAAGGGGGGATCAGTAAATTCATGGGTAAAGTATTGATGTTTTTATTCTGCTCTAAAGACTGAGAGTTTCTACTGATGTGTCACACTCTTTCAGGCTTTTTTTAGCACTATGGAGAGATAAAAACAAAGAAGGGATGACATTGATAAAGGAGTTTGAGAAAGAAGATTACCCTGCTGTATTCTGGAAAAACAAGACAGAAGACTTTTTTCCTGTCTGGTAGTTTAGTTTGACATGGTGGCCACAGGAGGGATGACCACATGTGTATAGACATCACAGTCCTTTTCTAAGACAGACTTTTTGACCTCAGTTTTTCCTCATCTGAGACTAGTTGTAGGATCAGCTTCTAATTTTCTTTTAAACATTCAAATCAGAGGTTGAAATTTAAATTAGCAATACATTTGGACTGGAAATAATAGAACATTTATGCCATCATATTCACACTGTGAACTCAGTATCTACTCTTTCCCATTTTCACTCACTCACTTTCTACCACTTTATCCTCCACTGAGTGTTGCAGGGGCTCTGGTGCCTAACTCCAGCTGACATGGGGTAAGAGGCAGGGTACACCCTGGACAGGTCGCCAGTCCATCACAGGGCCACATAGAGACAAACAACCATCCACTCTCACATTCACACTTACGGGCAATTTAGAATGTCCAATTGGTCTAATCCCCAAATCTGCATGTTTTCTTTGGTCTGTGGGAGGAAGCCAGAGAACCCGATGGAAACCCACACAAACAAGGAAAACATGCAAACTCCATGCAGAAAGGTCCTTGTTCCAACCGGGTCGCGAAAGGCAAGAGTGCTAACCACTACACCAACTGTGTGGCCCTTTTCCTTTTTCATTCCATGACAAATACATGTTTTTTTGCTTTTTTGGAATTCACTTAAATCTGTTGCACTTCTTTTTGAGGCTGTCTGTTTTTCTGTCAAGTTTAATTGCACATTTTTATGCATTTTTTTGACTTACAAGGTAATAAGAGGGAATGTTTGGACACACACATACACATACAAACATACAATATATACTATAAAAGAGAGTATAAATAAAATGAGACAAGAAGAAGACATTGCAGTGAGAAATTAAAAAGCAGAGGAGAAAGGCAGGTATAAGCTAACCTTTTTCTTTCAGACAGTGAGTAAAGAGAATGTCAAAACCTGGTGACATTTGAGACTCCATGCAAGAATGATTGGCACCAACTTTTACCTCTACGTATATGGAAGACTGGGCTCTGCATGCCGGCTTTGTGTGTGTGTGTGTGTGTGTATGTATGTATGTATGTGTGTGAGAGAGAGAGGGCATGATTGACATGGTAAATTGGAAAGGTCAACTGGTGCTAGTGTTTGGTACAGACAGGCAGACAGCAGAAAGATGTAATCTTCTCAGACTCTACATTTATGGAGGGAAGGGGAATCTGAGCAATGGCCCATATTTGGCTGCAGTAAAGGGAGGAAGAGAGAAGGGTGTGTATAAGAAAATAAATAGCAAAAATAACATGCAAATCGATTCACTGCTGTTTATATGCTATGTGTAAATTATAGCTCTTCTTAGGTCTGCTCAGATTTACAAAGTAAGACAGACCACCGGGTGTAAGGAGAAGAAGCATATTGACTACGAAATTTTGTCTTCTCGGTCCATCAGGAATTGCTCCAAGATCTAGGGTCATCTCTCTAGCCAGCTTATTATTTTACTGTGTGTGTAGATGCGTCCAGAGTCCTTGTGTTTCTCACACTGAATGTGTCAAGATTGGAAATTGAAGTGTTACATTTGTATAACCACTGATATGAATTTCAAATATGTGCGTGTGTGTGTCTTTTAGAGTGAGAAACTGGAACAGAGGGAAGGGAGAATGAGATTGACAGGGTAAATTGGAACGGTAAGGGTTTTGAGGTTGAAGTCTGGGTTTAAAAACGGCAGAGAATGAAAGAAAGAACAGGCTCAGATATGCTGCTAAAAAAGTATCCTTTGGCTTCGGGACATGTGACAGTAGATGCTGTGGGAAGATGGGGCGAACAGAGCAAAGCTGAGCAGTAGAACAGATTAGCACCAAGGGTGAAGTGTGTCTGGTTTATGTAGATGGAGGATAGAAAAGTAAGGGAGGCCTGGCAGGACGATGTGTGTGTAAATGTGTGAGGATGGTCATGGGTCAAGGAGGGTGTGAAGGTCCTCCACAGCTGTGGACTGAGAGGTCAGCACCTGCACAGTTCAGCTGGGAAAGTGAAAAGTGAAACATGACACACGTCGCAACAACAACAGGACAGGTACAGCGTTTTTAGGATCCTTCTATGCCAAAAGCTGTCACCACACACACACTTGATTTTGTCCCTGTTGTACTTAAATGCAAGGACACACCTAAGTGCAACAACCCAGAGTGGCAACACACACAGAGGACACCGTGACCTGCGTGCTTGTAGGTCCTTCAGGCACTGAATACACAATAGTGAATTCATGAATACAAATCATACTCAAGGCAAAGACACACAAACTAATATTTTCACATCGACACAAACCATATTTCAAACATCACAATAATATCAACCTTCATATTGAGTGGTGGTCTGTTTTTATATAAGCATTGGTGTCAGAGATGGAACAGAAAGCAGTCATTAACCTGTGCTACAGTAGTCGCATTATCTGCTTTGTAATGCAGAGTAAACACAGTAAGGAGCCGAGGCAGTTAAAAGTATCTGTAAAAGAAAACAAAAAAAGTCACTGTGTCAAGTCAATATGGCCAGAAAAACAAACAAGCACACCACAGTTTATCCGCTGTCCCCCCCCGGTGTCCCTATTGTTTCTCTGTTCTCGTTTGAAATTGAGGAAGACTCGACATGACACGTGATTTGAATAAACACCCAGAATCCTGTGCCCCAGAGACCAAAGCCCATGTATGTGTGCGTGTTACTGTCTGTGTGTGTCTGTTTGCATTTGTGTGCATTTGCTGACCTTCTTCCACACTTTCCAAAATAATAAACTTCCCACTTCACTACCACTGAACAGCACAAACTCTGCTCGAGTTAAACGGCTACCTTTTGTTGTGTTTACAATAAGTCTGGAATTGTATTGAATATTTATGTTGTTGTTTTTTAAATACCGTTGCCAACATTTCTTCAGTTTAAATATGAATGTCATAACGACTTTTTTCAACACCTGAATAAATATAGTATACAAGGTTGCGGGTTTGATACCCAGCCATAGTCCACAATAGATTAATCTTTATTGTCGACAGAAATGAAGACACATATAAACCTTTTATTATTCCCGTTACCTCTTTCTTCTCTGTTATCTTGTCTCATATTATAATGAACTTCTTCTGGCATAAACACTGACCTTGTCAGGACCAGTTGTCCTCATGGAGACCAAAATTGTAATAATGAAATGGTTTTTGTTTAGACCTATGTGTATTCACTATATATATACAGTGTGTACATGCAGATTCTGATTTGTTTCTGCTCCTTTTCATTTAGAAAATAGTATTCATGTTGATGTTCAATTATTTTTGTATGAATGGAAATAAACTAAACAACAAAAAAAGTTCTAAAGCTTGTAAGATTGTGCAAATGTGTCGTGTAGACTGAGTGACCTCCATGGTTATGTGCCAGGACAGAATCTAAATGAAGACGCTGTCAGTCACTCACAAGCACATATATACACATACATATCTTTACGTATGAACAGTAGGAGGACACACATGGTCATGGTCATAAGCTTGGGAATACAAGCTTCTTATCCAAATTTAAACCATATCAACTTGAAACCTGCCCCCAAACTTGACCTAAACCCAAATCTACCTCAGACCTAAAACCCCAAAAAGCCCTCTGAAGGTTTGAGGAGCAGTCAACATGTTCTCCTTACAACAACATGTCCTAACAGTGACAGTTTTGGTCTCACAAACATAGAGAACCACGCACTCTCTTACTTACATACACTCTGTCAAAGTGCATACAAAAAACACGCATTATTCAGTGTGTGTGAAACAGTGTTGTGTATGGGTGGATGAAGAGTCAGTGTAGATTTTCCGCCAGTAGAATGTCAGTGTCATCATTTTCTCACTTGCTTCTACTAGAGTCAAGACAAATACAGGGAGAAAGTCAGAGGGGGGCGCGGTGGTAGAGAGGGAGAAGTGAAGAGCAATGATAGAAAAGTTTGGTGGCTGGCAGTTGATGGATGACCCACGAACAGCTCATCTTCCTCTGGACTCCACAATAACTTGGCGTTCTCTCTTTTTCCCCTGTCATTCATTTGTCTGTCTCTTGATTTTTGTCTTTGTTTTTTTCTTCCTTCACAAGCAATATATGTATATGTGTATTTTATGTATATGTGTCTGAGAAAATCTAAATAATATCTCTTCTATTTCCCTCTTTCCTCCCTCTTCCTATCCCCCTCTTTTCATGCCACTTCTTTTCATCTCATTGTATCTGACCAATGGACAGTTGGCAAGAAGAACCGTGGGTCAACAGGTAAATAACCCATTTACATTATTTCTTCAGGTGATTTCTCTTTCGTTCCTGCTGTCTAAACAGAGACAAATATTCATGTGACCCCATGGTCCCACTGAGAAGGTCAGATCGAAGGTCACCTCAGCTAAATGCTTTGCTCAAGGTCACATCAGCAGAAGTGGTGGACACACTCACTTCCCTGGCTGCCTGTGCACTTTAGAGTTCATTTTAAAATTCTTCTTTTTGCTTTTAAATCCTTAAATGGTCTCGTCCTGCCATACCTCGCAGAGCTGCTTCATCCGTACACTCCTGTCCGGTCTCTGAGGTCAGCTGATCAGCTGCTCCTACAGATATCTAAGTGTAAACGGAAGCTCAGAGGGGACAGAGCTTTTTCTGTTGCTACACCTGGCGCTACACTGTGGGAAGATCTTCCTTTAAATATTAGACTGGCCCCTGCTATGTCCGTCTTTAAAAAGCATCTTAAAACCCATTTTTACTCTTTGGCTTTCAACACAGTGATTTTTACCAGTTTTTATTCTATATATGTCCGTCCTGGAAGAGGGATCCCTCCTCTGTGGCTTTTCCTGAGGTTTCTCCCATTTTTTTCCCCTGTACAAGGGTTTTTTGTAAGGTTTTTCCTCACTCGAAAAACTAAACAAAATAAATTTGCCATACATAGTACTGACCTGATTTACACACAAGGATGTTGGCAACACAACACCAGCTCTGAACAAAAGTGCCTGTATCCTTTCTGGCATCCTGATACTGCTGCGTCTTTATGACAGTTACTAAACAGGAACCGCTGGGGACACGGACGTTATCTGTTGGTCCTTCCCTTCCACCCCAGGGTGCTGCAACACCTCATTCTATAGACTGCTGATATACAGTATCGGTTCATTGTCTGGTTCAGAAATATATCTGAAATATTGTAGTTACTGTCTTGGTACTGGGACAGCATGTATTTAGAAGTGCGAGGGAAGCTTTAATGTTGTCATTTGCCTGAAGCATCATCATAATGATAACCACAAATGACAAGCAGGTACTTAAGTCACGTTTGTCAAGTTTGTAAGTGACTTACATTCATACACACAATATGTATATATATGTGTATATATATATATATATATATATACACATATATATGTGTGTGTGCGTGCGTGTGTGTGTAAGTAACTTTTGTTATGTTTTTCCACTGTAGCGATGGTGAATCGTCACCTCATTATGTCTAATACAACTCTCAAAATTCTTCAAATAATAACTGAGCCCTCCCGAGAGCTTAAATGTTGCTCTGCCTCTCCATTACTTCTACATGTTTCCTGCTTCTTCTTCTTCTTCTTCTTCTTCTTCTTCTTCTCCTCTCTCTCTCTCTCTCTCTCTCTCTCTCTCTTCCCTTCCCATCCCTCTATCTTCTCCTTCAATCATTTGTGTGACACGATGACAGAGACGGATAGAAGGTTTGGCAGCTGAAGGAAGAAATGCATATTTAAAATCGGGCATCTTCCTCGGTCCTCTCACCGATTCCCATTGTCTGTTTCTGTCTCTCCTAGGGGCTTAAATCTCACTGTGTGTCTGTGTGTGTGTACCTGGTATTCCTTGTGTTGTGGGGACCTAAATCTGTTTAAACAGTCACATTATTGGGACTTGTCTTCCTTATGGGGACAAAAATCAAGTCCCCATAACATAAATTAATACATTTTGAGGTGATGACATGTTTTAAAGTTAGGCTGAATGTTAGGGTTAGGTTAAGGTCAGGGTCAAGGTTAGGGTTAGGGCACTAGTAATTGTGGTTAAGGTTCGAGTAAGTCTTCAGGAAATGAATGTAAGTCAATGCAAGGTCCTCTGAAGTCATGGAAACCTGTGTGTGTTTGTGTGGTGTCTTGACTCATGGTTTTATATTGGCATTCTAAGGCAAGTGTAGTCAGAGGATGACACTTAGCTGTCAGCATGAAGCATTAATGAGCTCAGTGACACTCACACAAACACTCACCCCACTCTCACACACATGCAATGTTCCCCGGAGGGATCAGCCAATAATCACCTCCGCTTTTCCGTTTATTTTGGTATACCTTCCAAAAATACTCTTTAATATATATATTCTAAAAAAAAGATAAGCTCTACATTTCTTGAACCTCTCATTTCCAGTGCCCTTTCTTTCCGTCAATCGCTCCTTCATTTGGTTTCGCTCTCGCTTCCTTTTCTTTTTCCAACTCTTTCACTCTCTGTTGTGTGTAAGGTCTCAGTGTGAGATGTGTTAGTTGGCTGTGGACCCTGCAGACACATATCTGACAACTCTATTAATACACAGTCAGCTAACACCAGCCTCCTCCAGTGAGAAGTGTGTGTGCGTGCGTGCGTGTGTGCACGTGTGCAAATAGAGACGTGTGTGTGAGTCTTCGCTGCCTCAGCTCGTCCCTCTGCTCTCGAGGTCTCTGCAGATATTTGTCTCAAAGGCTCAAAGCACACAGATGTACAGTCATGGAAAGATCATAGACACACGCACACACAAACTCTCACACATGCACACTGGCACTGTGGGTTGTTTGGAGTGACTGGCACATTTAATAGGAGAACAAGCTGTAATCTGAGTTAATCCATTCTGAGAGGGATTACATTCTAATCTGTGGATGGAATAGCTTTCCATCTCTCTCTCTCTCTCTCTCTCTGTTTATCCTTCTCAATCTCCATCCTTGTCCTAAAGCTATATATCAATCCTTTTGACAGCGCTGATTTTATGGTTTTTATCATCTTTCCCATCCTTGATTTAATTTGGGACATTTCAGCTCCTATTTGAATGACAACACATTCGCCAATGCATTCACACACACACACTCTCACACAGCTGTGTCACCTCAGCAGCACTTAACTGTCAATCACTGATGATTGCACTGACAAGAGCATTACAATGTTCCAATGTGTCACTGCCTCTTTGGCACTAAAATATATCCACATGCAGAGCTTAGTTGATGTATCAGCATATCACAGATATATCAAGTCATTTTTTTTTTACACCAAATAGTGCAAAAATATATGCTTAGTCCATAAAGACAAGACGCTTTGAACCAAAGAAGCTTATATCATCATCTTCACCATAAATAACACAACAATTTACTAATATATTGTAAATAACTTTTGCAATCACTATATAGTGATCAACAGTGTGAACATGCACATTTTACGCAACATTTTACTTTTATCACTATTATCCGTTTTGAAACTTTCATTTATTTTAAAGGTATAATTTAGGTTTGTTCAAATCACGTTCAACTCTCATTCGTTACAGATCAGATTTGACAGTTCACATTCGTAACTTGCATCTGAACACGACTGCCCCCTCAAACGACATGCATGTGTATAAACATCAAAATTAAACATTCCTTGGACCACTATGTACTGAAGTGGGCCTTTGTTGTACGTTAATTTATCCCGGGTCGGAAAAATTCACAATGGAAGCTTTTCCAGTGTGAATTGGTGAGTGATAATTAGGGCTGAAACTAACGATTATTTTCATAATCGATTCATCTGTGGGTTATTTTCTAGATTAGTTGAGTACTTGTTGGGTCCAAAAAATGTTGAAACATTTTTATCATTGTTTATCAAACCTGGTAATGATGTGTTTTTGAATGTCTCGTTTTGTAAACAAACCAAAATTATTCAGTTTTAATGATTAATTTGTTATATGAGCACAGTAACCAGAAAATATTGACATTTAACATCGAAATAGTTGATGATTATTTTAGTCATGGATTAAAAATTGGTTTATTGGGTAATTGTTGCAGCCCTACTGAGAATTAACACTCTCCTCTACTGTTGTTTGATTTTGCTGTCTTGTCGTGGTGCAGGTTGATGTCATCAAAGCTGCATCAATTCGGATCTGACCGTTCAGGTCACATGACCACATATATAATAAATCTGATCTTAGAACGCATCAGGAGTGGCGGTCAGACTTCTGTGTCCACACAGCCCTGAAAAGATCAGAGTCAAATCAACCACAGAAAATCAGACATGAGTCACTTCAGTCAGGAACCGTGAGTGTAGCCATAGTCAGCACTGACTTTGTAAAGAGCGCCCCCTTTGAGACATGGAGGCTCACTGTCAATGAAAACACACAAGGACGAACATTACAGCAGACCCTGTTTTTCTCTTCTGACTTTGGTGCAGGAGAGTGAGTGTTTACAAATGGTTCCTTTCAGAAAGGGTTGTCTGGTGATGAGATGAAGCAGCAAACATGTTTCTTAAGATATTGATAAGTGTAGATTTTATTAGATGAGCCCTTTGTCAAACAATTAAAATCTTTTTTTCCTTGTTCTTCCTTCCATGGTGAAGTGAGCACTGACTATGTCACGACCTTCTACAACCACACTTGAAATAAAACACTTTAAGCTCCTTGTTTAATCAGCCCTCATTGTTGAATAATTCTCCTTAGACCCAGCTTGTTGTTCTGATATTTCTTAGTTAATTCTACGACCCTGCAATTTCACATCATGACATTTCTCATTTGCTAAATGAAGAATCCACTAGAGTTAGATTAAACTTTGTGACTCAGTGTAAAATATTTATAGGGAGCCTTTTCCGTACCACAGATGCACACACAATTACACTGCCAGCCAGTTTGAATAATTCTCCTGTAAGCCGAGACAGATTAATTAATTAATCCCTGTTTAAACAACAAAAAGGAGTTGATAAGTGAATTATTCAATATGTGAGATGGAACACAGGCAGTAGTGGTTGTGAGATCCAGATAAAATAAAAAAGACCTCTTTGAGAAAAGTATGTTAAGACATGCTGACAGAGTGAAGAGAGTAGCACAGATCACACAACCATATGGCGTGTCGCCTTCCTTTCTACTTCCACCATCATGTCTATCTGTACAGGAAGAAGACCATCTGCACCGTTCCCCCTCACACACCACTCTCGCTTTTTCCATCTACGTATAAACGCTGTCGTCCTACTTTGAACCCTCTGCTCTTCCCTGCATGCTCTCCTTTGTCATACCGGTGTTCCTGCTATGCTGATTTGTCTGCCTGCTTCCCTCACACACATGGCCCAAGTGAACAGGTGGGGCTAACATTCCCCTGCGCTCATTATTTGTGTCCACTGCTGCCATTGAGGCTGCACTGATGGCTATTTGTAGTTTCCTGACCTCCATGTCCCACAGTGGACAGCTGTTGCGCAGTACTATGACTTTGTCCATCATCGTCATCATCTTACAACTTACAACTGGCACCCGCTATTAATTTGAACTTGTCTAAACTGGAGCAAACCTTAAAGATTTTAGGCTGCATTCCCACATAGTCACTGCTTCTACTAATGACGGTGGGTGTGAAGCGATGTGTGCACACCGTTCAACAAATACGCTCAGACGTGAGCGTACTTTATTCTGTTTGTATAAAGTGAATTGATTGGCTCTGAAGCAAATCAACAGACCTACAATGCAGTTCAGCAACATTTGACGTCGCTCAAACGCTCCGATGCTCTGACACTCTGCACAACAGAATTAAACACAGATTGCACGCATGCACAGAGGGTGAGGGAGACATCGACATCAGGGAGGGAGGGAGGGAGGGAGACATCGACATTAGGGAGGGAGGGAGACATTAGTTTTTGTCTTCTTTGTGTCACCTCACAAGGCATCAGTGATTGTAGCTGTCGAGGCAATTTTATGTTTTCGTGTGTGTTCTTAATGGGAAACAGTTTCAGTTTTAGACTTTATGGAATGAGGACATTTTGGAAAAGACAAAGTTGTCATAATGAAGGTTAGGTTAAATAGAATGCATTACTTAAATGTCCTCATAAAGACAGAACCATGTGTGCGTGTGAGTGAGTACTGTCGTTTGCCTGCCGTCTCCCTGTAGCTGACAGTAGGATATGGCTTTTCAGCTTTTTTTTTCCTCTCCGATTTAAAAAAAGAGATGATGGAGAGAGAGCTGAATAAAGAGCAGTCAATTACCACCTCATCCTCATTCCCTTCAAAGAGGAGATCAAAGCTGCCCCTCGCTCGAATGTATCTTCCTATCACCTCCCACTTCAGCCACCTCCTATCAGATCTAACCCATTCATTTGTACTCCCTGCCCCTCCCTCATGTAAAATTCATCACTCATGCAGTTTATCCATGAAAAACCCGGCGATGATCACACACATGCAGGAACGTACCAGGACAAAGACAATTCTGTATATAGCCTGTAAAACTTCGCCACACATTTTTTTTTCCATGAACTAGCTCATCCTTTTTGACACAGCATGTAAATGTGACCTTTTAAAAAAAAAAAAAAAGAACTGAAAAGTCATTCATATCATAAATCACATAACTTTGCATAAACGTCCCTCACACCTTTTAGGCCCTTAATTTTTCACATATGTTAATAGTATGGTTATAAGGTAAATTATATTCTGGTTTGGCCATCTTGCTTCAATAGTTCTCACCACGTAAAAGCTTGTCATTTAAATTTTTCATGTGAAGGTTTTTACATTTACGTCACTTCTCTTGTCTAAGTTATTAACTGGATATTACTTTGTAAATAACAAGCTGTGACTGGAATATTATCTCCTTATTACCACACTGTTATCATTGCTATTGGAAATCCTGCTACAAATTAGATGGTATTATTACCTCTGCCAGTGTTGGTTTGTCTGTCTGTCTGTTAGCAAAATAAGTCAAACAAGTTATGGACAGATTTTGATGAAATTTCCAGGAAAGATGTGTAATGGGACAAGGAACAGATGCCTAGATTTAATGGTAATCCGGATTGTATGGTCTGGATCCAGGAATTCTTTGAAGGACTCTTTATCATTGCTTGGTAGAGGTCTGCACTCTCTGAGTGCCTCTAGTTATAAAAGCACCACCAATAACAAAATTATTATAATTAGTAATAATATTAAAATTATGAATAATTACTATACATGCTATTGCTGTGTCGTTACTGCACTTTAATTTTAAGTGTTACCAATAATGTTAACATAATGCACCATCACACTGTCTCCAATAGACTAGTATCTAACTGTCTGTCTGTTTTCAGTCTGTCTCTTGACACACCAGCAGCTGTTCTAAATCACATACACTGTCATTCACTCTTATACAATGTCACTCACTTTCTCTTATCCTCATCATTTTCTCATATTCTGTAACAGTCTGTCATGTTAATCGGTCCCCTCACAGTACATGCAGTGTGTTATCATTCATTTAATGTTTTATAGATATAGCTGCACTTACTTATTTAATTCAGTTTCCTCTATAAAAACACAGTGGAAGGTATTAGAATGCCTTGGATTCCATTTAGAACAGCCTCTTTGTTTGAAATCAGAATAGTCACACCTTTGTCAGCTATCTACAGTGGAAGGTCACTGTCTGTCTTGGTTTCGACAAAAAACCATAAGTGAACGAATTGCCTCTTATTATTTAAACCATTTTCTCTACAGCTCTTATCAGGGTCAAGGTCACACACCATTAAATTAGTTTAATTATTAGGAGGTATTATCTCATACTCCTGGGCAATTTGCTATAATGACATGCTGTACTGCATCTAGTTTTTCACATTTTCACTGCTATAAAATTGAAACTTGTCTTACAGTTTTTTTTTAATTGACCTGTTTTGGAAGAAACACTGTTTTACTGCCATTTATTGTCAAATTGTACAGCGTTAACAACTGGTTGTTACACTGAAGCAAGTCATAAATCTGATCTTTGTTTTGACTGCATAATTGTAAAATACCAGTCAGTTGCATAACTTGCATTTGCAAAAAGGTTTATGCAACTTGGAACAGTCCTGCTGAACTTTGAATGTAGGAGAATGTTAATCCATAGAAGATGCAGATAATTTGATCATCTCTTTTGCATCAAAGTCTTTGTCCAGACTCCGTTTTAGCCACGGCATATAAAATGCAACTCTAATTCAATAAGAACAAAACCAGCTCAGTGTAGTCAGAGCCCCTTTCAAAAATCTTGGAATTGACTGAACTGTGTTACATTTGTTTCATGGCAGAAATTCATCCAATTGTCCAGTGCTAAAATTGATTGCAAGTTCTAAAATTAATCATGAAAAAAAACTGTTTGGTGAAAATCAGGCTAAATGTGCAGTTCAACTGTGTCAACGCCGAACGCTGATGGGCCATAAAGTTGTATGTGATTGAAAAAGAATTGTGATGAATAGAAGAGAATATGATTGTGTGTGTGTGTGTGTGTGTGTGTGTGTGTGTGTGTGTGTGTGTGTGTGTGTAAGAGCGACTATTGTGATCTGTGTGACTTTGCTGCTGTGTGTGCACGAGTGTGATTTATGACCTACACCACCTCTCATATTTTTCCTCTCTGTCACAGATCCTGACTCAGAGCTTTTGGCTCCAGCGATTGTGATTGGACCTAAGGACACAACAGTGGTGGCAGGGAACGAGGCGACACTGGAGTGCATCGCTAATGCCAGGTGAACTTGTAAAATGTACACATTCACATACTTACACATTATCATGCTCACTTCCTTCCTTGCCAGACAGCACAGTTTTCTTCCAGGGCAATTAGTGGACACCATATGAAGTCATTGCTCAGCAGTTCTCCTCTGCAAGTATTAATGTAAAGACACACACACACACACCAGTACCAAGTTAACTTAAACAGACGTTGCTCCATTTGACATCAGGCAGAGAAGCTAAATACACCCACAAATTTACACAGGCCTGTGCCAAGCACTGTTGGCATTCAAACACACACACACACACACACACACACACACACTCACACAGTTGTGATCAATTTTAAATCATCTCTCAGATACACACTGGCCAACCTCCCTCTGTGTCCCATATGGTGAAAGAAGAACCTGAAATCTGGTTTAGAACTGTAATCAATTGATTATATTTTAAACAATGAATCAATTATTCATCAAATGTAATAATTAAATAATTGATTTGTGATTATTTTTTTCCTGCCCTTATTTGATTAATTTATCTGAGCCTGCCACTAACTGTAAATATGGTAGTCAACTACTGAAATAGGACAGAACAGGAAGCTGTACTGTCACCAGTGAAGGCTATGTGCCGCTGATATCTGATATGCAGATATGTTGAGTGGTTGGGCCGATTACCGATATAATGTATATACTAGTGCTGTCAAAAATATCGCATTATTGATGATTTAACGCAAAACGATTTTAACGGCGTTAATTTTTTTTTATCACAAGATTAACGCTAGTGACGTAGTGAACTAGTGAAGCAAAACAGTAAGCGCGCGCCCTGGATGTCGAGCGGGAGGCGTTAAAAATGGCCACTGCTAACAAACCTCTGAATGGAAAGTTTCGTTTTCAAAACGTTGCAAGATGGGCCGATAGATAGGACCAAAGTTATATGCGTGTATTGTCGGTGTGAACGGAGTTATCATCGTAGCGCGTCCAGTCTGAAATACCACTTGATGGCCAAACACAGCGGTGATTTAACTTCTCCACCTCCTCCGCGTCATAACCAGGTGACAATGGATGAGCGATTAATTTGCGATTAATCGTGAGTTAAATATGACATTCATGAGATTAATTGCGATTAAATATTTTAATCGATTGACAGCACTAGTATATACCTTTTTTGTGTGTGTGTACATATATATATATATAAACACACACATAAAAAAAAGGTATATACATTATATCGGTAATGGCATTACCATTACCGATTGAAAATGGCATTAAACGTTTTCGTTATTATTTAATATACTGATATTTGCCCTGGCCTAACAATTATCGGATTACATGAGGAAGGACAAAGACATATCACTAAATAGGTTTTTGATTTGGATTACTATGAGTTGTTTAGTGTGGATCATTCAGAGTTGAAGTCACTGAATTTTTCTCAGGAGCATTTGGACAACACTAAAGGGGACAGTTTAAAACAAAAAGTGACAAAATAGTATTAATCATTTTTTTAAAAAAAACAGAAACGTTTGTATTTGGATTTGAGGGTGTAGCTGAGGAAGAAGCAGGCGGACTTTACTGAGAGTCTAACATAACATCTGCTGTCAGTCGCGCCCTGAAGCAAACCCTGCTTGTCTGTTGTCTATTGATCTGTTAATAGAACCATCATTTAAAGCATGGACATCATGCCATTTTGAGGAAAACCTGACTGAGATAATAAAGACTTTAATACAAAGAGACTTTTTCTGCAACTAATGGAATCTGACACTCCCTGCCCAGACCAGCAGACTGCAGCCATTATTTAAATACACTCCTTTGAATAAGCCAAATATAGGACGTATATCCATCATGCAAATGGGTGGTCAGACTAGACTTTTTTTTGTCTTTTTTTGACTGCCAACAAAATTGGTCTTATTAACCTGCTGCAGTCGTATCACAAATGCTGATGAATCAGCACACAGCCTCCCATGTTTCCTGTGCCAGAAACAAGCCTTTCCACTGGGACTGTTTTTGATATCAGAGAACCAGCCACTGAAAAATACTCCAGGAGAGGTTACACAGAGGAAAAACTAAAAGAGACAAACTCTCTTACTCTCACTAATTTTCTACCGCTTTATCCACTAGGGGTCGCGGGGGGCGCTGGTGCCTATCTCCAGCTGACATAGGGCGAGAGGCAGGGTACACCCTGGACAGGTCGCCAGTCCATCACAGGGCCACATAGAGACAGACAGAGACAAACTATACAACTGAAATATGGAAGAAAAATAGTGTATGATCAGTGCAATAAAAAGCATCTGCTGGTCAGAACCATCATTAGCTCAGTTGCAGCCCTGGCAGAGTATTTTAAAATATTTGGTTTGACTTTAAGCAAACAATGAAAGTAGATCTGCTTTACTTTAAAGATCTGTAGATGTGCTTTTCACTTCCAAATACATTTGTTGTGCCCAAGAGCCGCTGAATGAGCACATTCAAATTTTGACCTATGATATCTGGTTTGAAGCAAATTTACCAGGCAAATTTGTATTTACACAGAGGGCTATCATCTGACAGAGACAGCAGTCAACTTTCAACTGTATCCTTACAGAACAGATTTTTATCTGACAATGTATTATTTACAGATGAACTGCATATTAAATAAAATTGGTTTGCAAAAATGTTGTATGGTCTTATAGTGATAATTATTTTCTTGCATTTCATCTGTTCAGTTTTAGTAGTTTTTATATTGACTCTAGAAACCACCCTATTATGAATCTGTAGTTGTTAAGATATATATAAATATGTGTATTAGACATCAAATAATATAATTTATTCACAACCTCAGCAGTGATTATAATTTTCTGTAAAATTATTTTAGGAATTAATATTTGCTTAACAGCACTTGTTGCCAGATTCTGGTTTATATTTCCCATGACTGAACAGGGACTTTTAAAGCTGTACTGAGTAATTTTTATATATAAACAAGTAACTGCTACACTCAAACAAATGTCAAATAAGTTCACATTACAGCGTTAGTAAAGCGAGACGACCGAGTATATTTGGACTACGGCTGAAAACGCCAAGAAGTACTTATGGAAAGTTTCAGAAGTGGATGCTACTGCTAAAAATAAATGTGGATATTCAGTAGGACCGCACAGTCGTGTTTCAATCAAGATAACAATTTTGTCTTCTCACAAGCTTGATTGTCCCATGTGGAAAATGCGTGCTCCGCAAAGCGAAACAACTTCCTGCATGTGCCAGTGACAGCTACTGCTTTTCCTGTGCCTTGCAGCTTCAAGTTTCCTGGATGATTAATGCTACAAAAAGGCAGATATACAACACAAATCTTACCAAAGTACTGGAGAGACAAAAATCTTACGCCTTGGCAGGAGCAGTTAAAGAGCCCAGTGTATGTGTTTGTGTGTGAGAGAGAGAGAGAGAGAGACTGAGGCGGGACGGGGGAGAGAGAGAGAAGCATACATCATGAAGCTGCAGTGTGTTGGTAATTACTCAGAAGTCCACAGGGGGCGATAGAAGTTCTGCACTGGGGCACTAAAAGCAGTACACACCCCGATAGAGTTCCAGCTGCTGATCACAACATTATCTGTTTTCTGATTATATCGGTTGTAAATTTAAATGCAGATATTTCGTATTTGAAAGTACATGCAAAAAATTAAACTGCACAAGAAGCAAATATGTGGTTGCTATCTCTCACATATTTAGACTCAGAACGTTCAAAACTAAATTCCATTATCATGGAGACTGAACCGCTCTCGTCAACATGCGGAGTAACTGACTGAAGCTTCTTCATGCTGTTTAGTGCTGACTACTCTCATATACACTCTGTCATCATTCATTTCCTGCCTCATTGACACATAAACTGATGGATTTAATATCTTGTAATTGCCTTCTGTCACTCTTTAGCTTTTTATCTGATTCTCGATACTTATGCGACTCCTTTTTTTTCCCTCCCTTTGTTCTCAGACCAGTGGACAGCATCATGGTGTCATGGAAACGCGATGGGCGCCGACTGGCCACCGGGCGTCAGCTCATTATTCCGGCCCCCACTTCCTCTGACACGGGGTTATATGTTTGTGAAGCATCACTTAGCAACAGCACTGCCAAACCTGTGGAAGCAAGGGCACACCTCACTGTAATGGGTAAATAAGGCAATCACTTAATCGTGCACACACACACGCAGACCCTGAATAAAGTAATTATCTCTGATTATCCTGAGTAGGCCTGACCCATGGAGACAGATGATCTAATGTGTATAAATGATTCCTGTTTAAAACTCACTCTTTTATTTTCTTGAACATGTTTTGCTCCTGGCACTGTTTCCTTCCATTTATTACTCCATTTATTCTGACTTCTCTCCTGAAAGCGTGGCTGTGAAAACCGCAGGCAGTAACTGTCAGCCGCAGGGCTCCTCGAGCCAAATCTGTTGTCCACACTCGCCAATAAACTGTCCTTTATTGTCACAAACAGGTGTAATGCTCAGGTTTACTCAAAGTCACCTATATCTGGCCACAAAGACGCATGTGTGTATCTCACACCTACAAATAATCACCAGACAGCACTGCAGACGGACATGTCTGTTTTGCCCTACAGCTCATTAGATTTGTACTCTGGAGTCGCCAATCAATAAGAGAACATGAAAAGCACTCACACAAGAGCGCTCTTGTGGCATTCTTTTCCTGCCCTTGATATGTTTGTGAAAAGAAAGAGAAACATACACATAGGAAGGGAGCATGCGATTCAAGCGGAACTTTTCGCAGCATCTTTTTTGATCACCCTCGATAGACAAGTCTCTCGCCTAATGCCGAGCGAGCAAACTACCCACGCTAATCCACTCACTAGTTAGAAGAATATCTACACTCCACTCATTCTTTCTGATTTCTTCTCCCCATCTACTATTTGTTGTTTTGTCCCCTCTGATCTCTTTCCTCCCTTATCCCTCCATTATTCACCTTCATTTGCCAAACAGACTTTTTGTTCTCACTAAAACTTGAAGCATATTTAGCTTATACAGCTTTACTGCAGTGCAGCCATAATTTTTGTACTATTTATTGTTATTAAACGGTTATATTTTATTGTGCAAAGGGAGGAAAAATGGCTAAATATGTGGGCCAAAAGAAATTGGCATCAAGTTGTGGCTATTGGCTGCATCGGCACTGGCCAACCTCTAATCAGGTAGACACTAATGAAGACACTGGTACTGAGCCGCTTTCTGTCATGAGCTCAACAGACCTTAATGTAATCAAAGAGAGTCCTAAACAGAATTGTGTGTGTGTCAGTGTAAAAGAAGGCGAGAGCCTCAAAGGTATTCATTATTCAATTTAATTTACTTTCTGCTCAGTTCACTGATTGGAACACATATGACAGAGCATGCTCCTGCCATACACCGTCTAGCAACTATTGTTGCAAAAAAGAACAATATCTGTTGTTGTTCACCATCCCTGTTCTGCAGCTGGAGAATCCATAAAAGCTCAAATATCTAAGCCCGGCCACCCAAACGCACCAAAAGGTGTTTGTACATCGAGGTCCTTGCAGTCGCCTGACTCGAGAGGATTAGTGCACCTGTTTTATCGGTGTCATGCCTCATGGCTGTTATTCATTCATCTCTTGTTTTCCTTTCTTCCCTTCACTGCACGCTCCCTTCACTCTCTTGTCAAAAATAGAAAATTCCATCCTGCACAATAAAAACTGTAGATGCCAACTCATGTAGGTTTAAAAGTTTCCATCAAGAACTTCAAAGTCAGTGGAGACGAGATGAATAAATGATGTACCAATGTGAAAGAGTAGAGTTCATCTGTCCTCATTCACAGACTTTCAATTTTTGATTCTCATACAGATAATGCCTTCAATAACCTTAACTGTCACACGCAAACGCTTGACTTCATGTCTTCAGAATCAGAATCGTCTATTAAACCCATTGGAAATTGTATAAATTGTGTCTTGCATTGCAGCCGAACCAGATGTGTGTGCAGTGTGCGACGGCTGTTTCTCTCATATGCTCATTTCTCGTGCTTGTCTTCTTTGTGCCTGCTGTGTAGCTGCTGATA
Organism: Brachirus orientalis; assembly: GCA_016785285.1. Classification (NCBI taxonomy): domain Eukaryota; kingdom Metazoa; phylum Chordata; class Actinopteri; order Pleuronectiformes; family Soleidae; genus Brachirus; species Brachirus orientalis. The sequence continues at coordinate 4,531,817 of JAFBJR010000175.1, forward strand.
TGTTTTATGTGGGGTTTGCCTTTGAAACTGGCCTTAATTATTACATTTTGTAATGTGCAAATGTACTCAACCAAATGCCAGGCTTCTTCAGTATCAAGCTGTGCATCAGCCGGAATTCTAAATATTTTATATGAAAGCCTTGTTTTTTGAAAAAAAGGAAGAAAGGATTCTGTACGGAGGAATTCAATATTGCTTTTACTTCAAAATTTTTACAGAAAGTGTGCCAAATATTCAGATTTTGACTTTGAAACTTTATCTTTACTGTCTGTGAACACAGAGAAAGTAAGCAAGAGCCTAAGACTTGGTGAGAGCAGCACGGCTCACTTGTGTAGGATGCACCTAGGAGGTGTGTCTCACATGTGCAGTGTGGCCACTCTAATCTGTTTACATGGTTGCCAAAATGAAAAGCCAAATGTTCCGTGGTACAGACATGCTCCTCACTACACGCACACAAATGCACACATACACACATTTTTGCTTGCCTTACTATCTTTATGTGGACATAATACATTCCCTAGCCCCTTACCCCAACCTTAACCATCACAACTAGATGCCTAACCCTAACCCTTACCCTAACCTAAACCCAATTCTAACCCTAAAACCAGGTCTTAACCCTGAAAACGCCATTTAACCTTGTGGGGACCAGGCAAAATGTCCACACCAGTCAAAATGTCCCTACAAGGATAGGTTTAGGCGTGCTTTGGTTCTCACAAGGACAGAAAGACATGTACGGACTCACACACGGGACTTCAGAGGACATTGTATTGACTTATATTCATTTCCTGTTGAATTTCTCTAAACTTAATCTCTAATCTCTCTAAACCATAATTACTAGTGCCTTAACCCTAACTTTAGCCTAACTTTAAAACATGTCTTCATCTTAAAATTTAGTAATTTACATTATGGGGAATATTTCTCCCCATAATGTGTGTAAACAGATTAAAGTCCCCACAACATAAGGAATACTAAGTACACACAGGTTTGTGCAGCTATTCTTCTGAGGACTCTGCATTGACTTTCATACATTTGAACGGCCCACACAAAGCATAATTCCTAATCGTAACCATAACCAGTTAATGCCTAACCTAACCTTAACCTAACCATAATTCAAATCTTAGGCCATAACTTACTCAGTTTGAGGTTCTGCCTTGTTAAGACCAGGTTTTTGTCTGCATGAGGACTATTAATCCTGACAAGATCAATGTTTATGCCTGAAAAGATTCTAAAAAGGAAACAAATACAAGAACATACATACACATGTCTAATATAAAATATTCATTCAATAGCACAGTGTTGAAATGACAAGGTTGACAAAACCATATTGTTTGTATCGTTGTAAATTTGGAGCCTTCATATTCTGTGTGGAAAATAAGATACAGTTTATTTTCCTTTATATCTTTGACAGAAATATGTTGGTGTGAACCAGTATGCACCTTCTTTATTTAGTGCATACACTGGACATTTCATTTTCCTGTCAGTCATTTTTTTAGTGAACAGATGCCACTACTGTGTGGAACCACTTTCACAGAGTTGCCAGGCCTGAAAATGAACTACTCTGTCTCCATCTCCCCCTCTCTGGGCTTACTTTATCACTATCTCTCACTCTAAATATTAACAATTGAAAAAAAATGGGGGAAACGGAGCATAAGTAGGATTAGTAAATTTTTTACATCACGTTTCACTGTGGTAATATGCCAAAATATACTCACACTCATGTCAAGGGATTTTATTTTTTCCTTCAGAGTTGCTGGCACAAGATGCTTAGAGGGAACAGTTATTGGCAGTGAAATTTGAGTAGTTTGAAAATGGGATTTTTTTTTTCCCTTGAGAAAGTATTAGAATGTGTTTTTCTGCAACTGTGTGAAAGTCATTTCACTGGGCATATAGACAAAAAACCTGCTCTGCAATGACTCTCAAGATATTCAGGGCTAAGATTGGGGACCCATTTTTATTCTATAATGCTGAGTTCTCTTGTTCAAGTTTCTTCTCTGCTGAAGAATAAATAAGTGGAGAGCACAAACCCCCAGCTCTACTTTAAAGGTTTTCTTTTTGATATTTAATGATTGAATGGGTTTCTTAAGCCTTTTTGAAGCTTTGTTATTAGTATTTCAAACATGTTGCATACAGCAGGGACTGTTAGTGTTTTTTTGGTCTGGTTGAGATGTTATCCTATATATATTGATACAGAGTGTGTTATACATTTTAATGTTTTTTCTTTCATTTTTTTTCCTGCAGAACCACCTTCTCTGACTGCCCAGCCCAAGAGGAAGATCTTTGCTGAGCTTGACAGGAGTGTAGATATCCCCTGCCTCGCTACAGGTACACTGTGCATGTGCGTCATTAAGTCTCGTAATGATTTAAGTGATCGGGGTTGCCACACACAGGAACCAGGAACCAGGGCAAGCTAAGTCTACCTGTTTTATGAGCATTTGCATGAAAAGGGAAAGCCTGAAATTAAAAACAAATGTCTGAATGAAAAGCAAATGTAAAGTGCACTAGGCACAAGCTTATTTATAGGACCACTGTGTCAGGTTCAGTGGCATCTAAGGGTGAAGTTGTATATTGCAACCAAAGGAATACCTTTTACAAGTTAACTTTCTCCTTCAGTTTCAGTAGGGTTAAGGAGTCACTTCATCATGCTCTTCTGCTCACAAATCCCATCACACCTCACTGGAAATTAATGCAACTGATGGCTAATGTCAGTATATCAAGTAATCAATATTTCCAGTAATGCTGCAAATTCCCTTTTTGACTTTCTGGAGATTCAGTTGAACTCTCCTCCATGTGGAAACTGTTAAGACAGTGTTTCTGTAAAACTGTTAATAGCTTTGACGAGAAGTAATCAAAGCCGCACTTGGACGGGTCACTTAAATAATTGTGGTGACTTCTCATATGACCAATTCATAACTTCCACTTCATATTCTCTGTGCCTGTGCAGGGTATGTAAAAGACATTTAGTCATAAGCAGTGTTCTTCCTCTGTGTACAAGTATCTGCTGCTCAAGGTGGTCGAGGTGACTCTGCCTTAATCGTGTTACTCTGATGTCATTCAGTCTTTGCATCTTTTATTTTGAAGGCTTCTTGTGAAAAGCGACACTGTACTTTGAGGCAGTGTGAGTAGATTAACATGATGACACCAGGCCTGAAAATGGCATTTATGCATGACTCTTTGTTTTTAAATGGATTACATGAAAACAGTGTTTTCAGCAGTGATGGACGCTACAATAGAAACTGCAACACACTCCCTCTTTCCAACACACAAACACAGAGCAGAGTTTATGTCCTCCTTGGTAATCTGATACAGTGGCAGTGTAATTAAATAGCAGAGGCCTGAGGCTATGGAGAGAGGGATGGAGGCTGGGTGGAGGAACGGGGGACGGAGGAAAGACAGTTAGAGCGTAGAGTGACAGAGTGAGTGAGAAGGAGGGGTGAAAAGTATTTTGCTCATGTCTGTGGAAGCAAACAGATTGAGGAAAAAGTGTGGATTTTTTTTTTTTTTTTTTTTGTCTCCCACACACACACAGTAATTGCATGACCCCTCTTGCCTGTCTTGTGTGACTCGGCCGTCAGACAGGTGGGTGCTGATGCTGTAGATATCCAATGTGCTGTTCTTTCACACATCTTTTATTCAGAATGTTTTTTCGCCCTTTGTGCCACCCTTACCCTACCACCCACACCCTCCAATCAATATATTATTAGCAGTCATTATGCTCGCATGCATATTTATAGGAAGAGGGTGGATAACAGTGAATAGAGTTTGGAAAAAAAGAATGTGTGCAGCTCTTTCAGTGGGAGTTTGAGCAATTTTGCTCAGCAGTAAGTTATTAAGGACAATTAAAAAAAAGTTTTCTTCCTCTGTGTTTGCATGCACATGTTTAGGTGTGCCCCAGCCCAGGATAGACTGGTACAAGGATGCAGTGCCTCTCTCCAAACTGGCCAACCCTCGCTACAAAGTCTCGGCAGCAACTGGGCTGACGGTGCGCAGGGTGCAGCTGGGAGACAGTGGAACATTTCAGTGCTTTGCTCGTAGCGCTGCTGGAGAGACACAGGCTTATACACAGCTCATTGTCTCCAGTGAGTTTGTCTGACACACACACTAACAATCAAATGCAGATCTTGTAGAAATACAGTACACCCACAGTAGCATCGTTTGTGCTTATTTAGCTGATTTTTACCTGTCTTGATGCCAAGTGTACCTTTTTCTTCACTTTCTCGTTTATCTGAATTTACTGTTCCATTGTATTCCATTTTTCTCCCTTATTTGTCTGTGCCAGTTTCTGTAGATTAGCTGATATACGCTGTAGTGGTTTTTAGGACTGCATCTATAAATCATTCTCAATAATTGTCATTATTAGTATTCTTTTATTTTTTTTATCTGTTGATCATTTTTGTTGTCAGAAAAGTAAAACTTGGAAAAAAATATTTACTAAAGACCAAGGAGAAGGCCTTTCTTTAAACCGCACCTCAATATTTATATTTCTTGTATTAACCTAGTAAATATACAGTATATACTGTAGTATATGTATGGTCAAACTGGAGGTGAGGATGAATTTCTGGTATTAGTTGAAACCAATCTTTAATCATGGAATTACTGAAGTAGCTGCTGGTTGTTTGGTGGAAAATGACTCCTAATTAAGGCGGATTTGGGCTCAATTGTTCTTACACCCCACTACATGTTCCAATCAATCGTACTTTTAACATGGAAATAGACATTTGGTGCTGGTCTGCATTACAGTGTACTTGTCAAATTGCCAGTGGTCATTAACTTTCATTTGATCACATGCCTCTTGTGCTCATTTGATTTTGAGCTGCGTTGCATGTTCTACGGTGTTCAGTTATTTATTTTTGCTTGCGGTGTGTTTCAGTTTATGTATGGTTATAGTTTTCTTTGTCAAGTTACGTAATGCTTAGTAAACATTATTAATAATTCTAAAAGTCTTTCATTGAGCTTCATCACCACCATCTTTGACATGTACACGTATAACCATATAATGAATAAAGCCTCCACTGATCACAGAGAGCACATTTATATACACATCAGCGTTGTTATTCTTTCTCTTCCCATTGAACTGTTTTCTTTTTGACATTAAATTCCATCCTTTTCTTTTTCCCCATCATTCTCCTCTCAGCAGCAGCCTTTCTGTCTGTCTGTCTGTCTGTCTGTCTGTCTTCCGTCTCATGCTCACTCTCTGTGTTTCAGGTGTGGCCCCCACATTCACATCCCCCTCATCTGACCAAACAGTAACTGATGGAAAAGCAGCTGTTCTTACATGCCAGACGAGCGGAGCTCCAAAACCTTCTGTCACCTGGAGGAAAGGTAAAGTTCTCCACCTACTCTGATTTAAACATAAGCTCATGCGTAAGTTAATGTAATTAAAAATGTGCTTGATGACTTAATTAATTTCTTTTTTCTTAAGGCTGTCATTATCTTTTTCTTTCTCTCTCTCTCTCTCTCTCTCTCTCTCCATGTCTGTCTGTCTGTCTGTCTGTTTGTAGGATTGCAGGTCTTAGCCAGCGGCTCGGTCCAGGTCCCTAGGTTTACACTGTTGCAGTCTGGTGGTTTGCAGATTCAGCCAGTCAGCTTACAGGATTCTGGAGAATATACCTGCACCGCCTCCAACTCTGAGGGAACCATCAACGCCACTGCTACACTCACCGTCTGGAGTAAGACACATACACGCACTTCTCACAAGCAAAAATAGATTAAACTGTTCAATATACATTATTTTATCCATACCTGTCCAATTGCATTAGTTCAGGTTAGTGAACCACACTGTGACTGGCTATTGATGCAGTGGGCCAGTACAATGGTGAAATAAGCATCTGATTAGTCAAGTAAGAGGTTGATTGATTGACTTATATAGTCTGGTAGCTTCTGATTAAATACTTTAAATGTAATGCACATGTTGTGAATAAGAATAATTTGGTTTTAACCTCTAAATTATTCCTATTTCACTTTTACTCTCTCTCTCTCTTGCAGGCCGCACAGTCATTTCTGTGCCTCCAACAGACCAGCGTGTTATCAAAGGAACCACTGCTACTCTGGCCTGTAATGCTACACATGACCCCAGAGTCGATATTCAGTCAGTCTTTATCTTTATCTCACAGGAGCAAACTGCTTTTTTAATACATGATTATTTGTCTTTAATGTGCAGTGAATGCATACAGTATAGATGTTTAGTTTACCTTTGTGTTGCAGCTTCAAGTGGGACCGTGGGGGTGTGCCGGTCCTTTCAACCAGTGGCCGTGTTTCTGTTCGTCATGGCACCCTCACCATTGGCCAGACCTGGTCAGGTGACATTGGGGATTACACCTGCACTGTGACATCACAGGCTGGCAACGATTCTCGCTCGGCACGCCTCGAAGTTATGTGAGTGGTATCCATCTTGTTTTTTTTTTTTCTTTCATGTGGAGTTCGTTTTCTACAAAACATTTGAGGTTTTCACTGTGTTTATATAAATAAGACAGGCATCCATTCAAACAAACAAAACCTTGAGTCGTTTTACTTTTTTGTGATTTGACCCAACAATAATTATACAGCAATTATGATGGAAAATAGACAACCCATAGCTAGCAATCTGAGTGATTAAAGGTAGAGTGAGAGATCCTGGAAAAACCTCTCAAGCAGGCTATATTTTAAATTAAATTTAAAGTCCCAGCCCCTTTCCCCAGACTTCCCTCTGAAGCCACGCCTCCAGACCATGGGTACACACTCTGGTTGTTCATGAAGAGTGTTGAGATCACATGGATTCATAAGCAATACAACAACATAATGCCTGAAAACAACAAATATTCTGAGAAGATCACAAAGACATAACGTTACCCTAACTGTCCAGTAGAAACAGGACCACTATGTTATCACTTTGCAGCTTTTTCTGGACTTTCACTTGTCGCCACCGTTCAAACACAGCACCGATGTTCACTCTGGTCATGGATCGCTCTGCATCAGCCTTTTTCTTGGCAGTAGTTTTTCTCAAAAACATGAAATGGGCCATTATAACCAAGGGCGTAGGTTTGCATAAAGCCAAATTGTTTCTACCAATATTAGAGACAGGGCACGTGTATATGTGGGCACAGTGCTGAAAGAAGAGACGAGGGCGAGAGTGAACGACTGACAGCACAGCGGTGACTTTTCAAGGCTGTCAGTCCAAATGTTAAGCACACAGGCAAATTCTTTTTGAAAAACAGGATCACAAGCCCGGCCCCTCAGTGCTCGAGGAAGGTGACGGTAAATCTGTCTGGTCTCGGTCCGGTCTCATGTGAAGATTCTAAACTCTACAAGCTGACTTGAGCTTTGACGTTGTCTTTTCCGTGTATGCGCATGCGCAATTAGTGCACAGAGAGGGGGACGTCCATAGGGGGAGGGAGGAGTAAATGGCAGTTGGATTGATGCGTCACGATCCAATTATTTTGTTCGAGCCTTTCATTATGATTGGATGGTGTTTTTACAGTCCTGTCCACTCCACAGGTGACTCATTTTTTTAAATTCCTGTGACAATGCCTTAATTAATCGCTTATGATAGGGGTGTGAAGAGGATTTTAATTCAGTAATTTCAGTAAAAAATGCTCCAGAAAATAATCTCCCACCCCACCTTTAAATGTGCAGATATGGCAGGGAGGATTCTTCAAGGTTAAAAAAAAAAAAAAAAATAGAAAAGGATGATAATTGACTACGCAGAATATGATTCAGTTAAAGTAGCCGAGAGGTCATTTGGCACTCTGCTAAAATGAAAAGTGTTAGTGCCAGCTTATTTCAGTGTTTGCTAATTAAATAATCATTTGTTTTCAGTAATAACCACATTCTATAATGAGCTAAACCAAATACCTGTCAATATCATTAAAAATGCAAATGTGTGAGTATGAGTTATTAGAGACTTACTGCTCTGCACTATCTGCTCTGTAAGTGCAAAAATGATGTTTGTTGTTTGGTGTGTTTGCATGCATCGATATGATTATGGGTGAACTTACACCAACACGTGTAACATTATGTCTGTCTGGTATGAGCGTGCATTCCCGATGATCAGATGCCCCACGCATATCTTGTTTCCCACTCTAAACCTCACACAGCCTTATTATAGCCATGACTGTTTGTCAGGTAGTGCACTTGACTAACATAGTTATATTATTATTATTATTATGGTATGTGAGATCGATCATAAGTCCACAGCATTCTGAGTTATGGAAAGACAAAAGGTTACACCATGTCAAACTCTGACGGATTGAGTGGGTTTCTGTTGATGGCTTTGTGTAAATACGTGAGTAATATAGGGATATATACGTGTGCATGTGTGTGTGTGTGTGACTGACATTCTCGTTAGCTTAGTATCAATGGGTCATAGAGGGTAACAGACGCTGGCGTCTGAGGAGACAGTCTAATTACCAGCAGGTTATTGGTTCATCTCCCATAAGACCCATCCATGTGTTGGTGAGCAAGTGTCTGAGCACATACTGTATGTGTGTGTCTGAGAGTGAGTGGGAGATGGTGTGGAGGTAGTTACTCTAACATTCTCCATTAATTAATACGATCATGTCAGCTCAGAAAAGAAAACATCTCTTGCATGCCTCCTCTCCCTCTCTGCCTCCTTCACCAATGTACTTGCTGCTACTCTCCTTCCCTCTCCAATTTATGTCTTCATTCATCTCTCCTTCCTTTCTCTCTCGCTGTTTCCCTCATTTTCTGACTTAATGGCCACTTGAATATTAAAATGTAAAGCCACACTTTAAAGAAAATAAAATAAACACTGAAGCATTTTTAACTTGGTGTCTTATCTGATGAAATTAGAGTCTGCAATTTGTCAGAAGAGACTCCTCAAGAACGATACTCACACATCCATGACTGTATTAATTAATAAGTAATAAGGAATGGACTTGTGAATATGAGATTCAGCTTGTATGGGCATAAGGGACCATGTCTTTCATCACGTTTTCGTTTTAAATGTATTTATACTGTTCTTTTATATGCTCTGTAAATATCCTCGCTCCTGTTATTACACAGAGGGAGATGGAGCTTTGCTTCCCCTTCCTTCTCCTCCTGTAAGCCAACTGTTTTTAAAGAGAGTTATGATGTACTAAATTCAGTACAAACAAATGTCTGCACACTGTTTTGCTTTTATGAATACATCTTTGTTGCTTTCTTTGTTATGAACATGGCAGGAATGCACAAATGTCTGGAGAATATCATTTTAATAGACGTCATAACATATGTTTGTACCACTGTGGTGCGTTTACAGAAAAAAGATCTCCATAAAAATATCTGGCACCGCCATATTTAAAAGGCAATGTCCACTGGAACTGGTCTTGGACCAGATTTAAGAACAAGCCTGGGTGTCAGAGCCAGTTATTCTCCCACACGAAGCAAAAACCAGGGAAAAAATAGCTGTCTAGTTGAACGTCTTGCCACTTTGCTCCAGACTTGGTGATGAGATAAAAATCCATAAATGATTAATGACATGGCCAGACACACTCAATCTATCTAGTTGTACTGTAGTTGTTAATAAGATGGTACTTTCACACGTTAGGAAATTCACTTCCTTCTTTTCCAGGTTGGATGAGAAGATTGTTCATTCATGTAGCACAATAAATGTGAAAAGACTGCAAACATTAAGTTAGAATAGCTGAGCAAAGAGACACAAACGGCTAGCCTCGCCTCTTCTGAAGGTGAAACAAATCAGTATGAACATCGCTTAATCTTTAAAAACTAAAATAATTTTTATGTAACAAATACATTTTTTTAAACCCCCACACCAGAAGGTTGTGGTTTTGTTGGCTATTATGCACTTGGATATTTCATTCTGGAGTCTCCACTGGTTCCTCAGCAGCTGCCTAGAAATAGTTGAGGGTATCAAACAAGTTTGACTAAGAATATCTAATGCCTCCCGTTTGCCAACGTCACTCCAAATGTAAGTTGTTGTGCAGTTGTCCTGTGTCCACTGAAATCTGGAAATGTCTGCCATTCATCATATACAGTATGATGTGTCATCAGGAGGAACAAGTAAGTGGAAGGTACATGTCAGTAGAATGTGGTACTATAGATGGGCAGAGCTATGGGTCAGCTGTTAAACCCTTCTCCTCCTGTCTTTGTGCTAAGTTAGGTGAACGGGCTTCATATTCATCACATAGACCTGACAGTATCACAATCCACTCTTGACAAAAACTCTCTTATGAAAAACAGGGGAAAAAAACTATTCCTCTAAAGGCTCAATTCGGATTAAACCTCTGAAGAAGTCACGATACATTTGATGTTTTCTTGTCTTTGCTGTGTACAGTGAGCTGCCACACTCTCCTCGCTCCCTGACAGCCAATCTCAATGACTCCGACTCCCGTTCTGTCCACCTGTCCTGGCTGCGCCCCTTCGATGGAAACTCTCCTCTTCTGTACTACCTGCTGGAACTATCGGAGAACAGTACGTTTGTGTGCGTGTGTGTCTCCGAGCATTCTTATAGTCCCTGAGCGGCAAAGCGGCAAACAGCTGTACACTAGCTTTCTACCAGGCAATGACACACACTCATTTACAAGAGGCAGACATATGGAGAGTGGTGTTGCTGTGTAAATGTTCATCGTGGTTCCCTATAAATAAACTGTTATTTTCCCCTCCTTCCCTAACTCCCATCTCTCTTTTTTACTGTCTCGCACTCTCTCTACCACAGATGTTTTAACAGCAGGCTGGCTCTCTGTCAAAAGAGAAATAGAGGGATGGAGAGAGAGATGAGAGGGGCTGAGGAAAGTAGAGTGACAGGTGAAATAGACTGGAGGGAAATAGCTGTAGAGCTGCTCGTTCTCCTGTTCTAAGCTGAGGAGATGGATGGATGGATAGTTTGGTGAACATTCCATGCGCAACACTTGGCAAATGACTGTTGGAGTTGGACTTCAAATGTTAAAAGTATTGGAGTTTTCAGGTGTTTTTGACAGAATTTGACAGTGCTACCTAGAATTATCTATGTGTATAACTGTATAATCGCTATATAATAAAATAATGCTTTTTGTAGCCTTAGACATTTTATATTTAAGGCTAGGGTTAGGGTTAGCCATATTTCTACAGTAGCCTGAATGGACAAATTATTCAGATATCCCACCCCTATGCATTTTGAAGCATAATGTTACTCACCAAACCAAGACAAACAACTTTTCCCACCGAAACCCAAAGATTAGACCAACTTTAAAAAAAATTCAAGCTCGAGAAAGGAAGGGTTTGCGAAGAAATCTTCCATTTTGTGCAGTGTACACTCTTACTATTAAATTGCACTTATTCTTACACACATTAAGTATCTTTATTTTATTTATTTATTTATTTTCAGATTGAGTGCACACAATGCACCCAATGAAAGTGGTATTTTGTATGTCATACGTTGTGGTGGTGATGTCAAGGATGTTGATGTGATGTGTAGGACATTCTCAATGGAAGCATTAAGTTATTGTATTTGATTTTAATTGAATTGCATTGAAGAGATATCTTCATTGTACTGAGGATCTTCTTTCATTAATGTATTTTCTTAAACAACACAATAGAAAATGAGGCAAAGGGAAAAAAACAGGGTGAGATAAAACAGAAATGGAATGCCAAAATGTGGATTTCAGTGAAGACTGCAGTCACAGATATTGAGGAGTGGATGAGAGTTCTGTGCATACTGATTACACATTTTGAGTGCATGTGTGTATCTGTTAAATTTTTCAGATTGCATAATAGAGAGTGTGCCTCTTTAAATGTTGTGTATCATCATGTCAGACAGGTTCTAATACACTCAGTGGGTTTGCCTCAAATGGTACATGCACTCTCCCTCTCTCTTGGGTGCAGACATGTGGCTGATGCACTGACAAGAGTATAAATATCTGTTGTATCCTCAGGAAAAAAGATAAGCTGGGAACAAGGTGGCAACAATGTACAGCATTGACTGTGTGTGTCTATAAATCCTTTGATCAGAAGTTTCCTTCTTGCACATCCTATGATACTTTTTAGTTCTCTTCCCCTTCACTTTCTTCTATCCTTCCTTCCTGCTTTTATCTTTTCCTTCTCTGGTATATACTTTTGATTCATGGGTCCCGAGTGCCTCTGTTTGTCCTGCCTCAGCCAGATATTATCGGCCTCTTATCTTTATTTCGTCTGTCTAGACTCACCGTGGAAGATTTACCTATCGGAGGTCAACCCTGCAGTGACTGAAATATCAGTGGGAGGACTCACACCTGCCCGGACCTATCAGTTCAGACTTTGTGCTGTCAATCAAGTGGGCAGGGGTCAGTACAGCGCTGAGACACAGAGGTAAGAGCACAGTGTGCACACATTCGGTAATTTACATTCACCTTGGACGCAGAGTCATCAGCTTTGGTGAACACATGCTGCTTGTGAAGCTACATTACTATTTTACTGATGATTTCCAAAAAAAAAAAAAAGCATGAAACCCATTTTTTATGTAGAACATGCTATGATTTGTGTGAAATATAGTTTTATTTACTCTGTTCCATCTCTCTGTAATTGACTTGGTCACACTTCCTTACACAAACTGGGAATGATTAAACTGAAACCTTTCCACAGTTAAAAGGCACAGTGTATGCTCCCACACACACGCTCTGATTTGTCTATCTAAGTGTGTGTGTGTGTGTGTGTTAGTGTGTAGGTTATCATGCGGATGAATAGGAATATGGCATTCAGAACTGGGATGAAACAGGGATGGATTTGAACAGGGCGAGGATGAAGAGAGCCATACATTTTCGTTTAGAATCCATTTCCTTTTGCAATGAGCAATTTATATTCATCACAGTCATACTTTACTTGTTGTTGTGTGTATATGTGGGTGTGTGTGTGTGTGAGAGAGAGAGAGACTCCCTCTTTCCATTGAACTCAGCAGAAAAAACTGATTAATAGTGCTGTGTATAAAAGAAGTGTGATGTGGACTGAAAAGTAGATAAATTGCTGTGCAGTTGTTTTATGTTTGTGTAATTTGCATGTGCATGTGTTTGCATGTTCATCCCAAGGAGACAACACAAAAGGGGCTAGTTATGATGCCACAGCACTGATGGTGACTAGACTGAAAGAGTGTCGGTGCAGATGTGGAGCGCCTACACCAAAACTCTGACACTTATGCATAATACAACAGATGCAACAGTGAATTACAAAGTAGACACACTCATACACACTGTAAACAGGGTTTTGTCTGGCTGAAGAGGCTGACCAAAGGCAGGTGCCAGTTGTAGTCACGCCAAATAGACTTGCTCCGCTTTAACAACAGCGGCACACTGCAGTCACACATTCACATACCTCAGATTACGATCTCCTTGCACCTTCTTTCTCAGCTTGTCATACTTTATTTTCCATTGTTGCTCTTCCAACTCTGAGTCTTTCTCTTTCTGTTCTTCTTTTATTCAAAATGGTTGAATGCTTCCTATTTTCTGTCATTACTCCTCTTCTATGTGAACCAATGTATTGTTTGGGTCCAACAGTCATTCTGCTTCCTAGTCTTTTGTGCAGAGGCTGTTTGTTAGAGGCTCGGGAGAATAGAATGGATTGATCCTCTTCAAATGAATGACTGGCAGAAAGACAAGTCATCACCGGTCAGTGTATCACACCAGATGGACACCTCTCCATTTCATTGTGTGTGTCATACATAACCACATGCACTTTGCTTCTCATCTGCTGGATGCTTGCCTGGATAAAACATGATGAGTTGCTGTTGCCAAGGCTCGTACTACACTTGACACACAGAGCGAGCGAGGCAGGGTAAAAAGTCCTGTGGAAGTGCGCTGTGCCAAATGAGAGGGATGACAAAAAAAACAGTGACGTGGACGGAGCAACAGAACAGAACAGAGAGTGAAGAAAAAGCTTGGACTATCGATGAAAAAAGCTCTTATTAAAGTTTAAACATCCAGCTGCTTCTTCACTCTCCCACTTTTTTCTCAACCCAATACAATGTGTAACGTAACGGTAGTAATTCATGCACTTTTTTTGTCTGCCTTCCTGTTTTTTGCTTCTCTGTTTACCAGGATTTACAAGGACAACACAGTCCTGAGAGGCAGACAGTCCTCTACGAGTATATGAATATGATCATGCTTGAAAAGCATTACCTTTAAATGCAAAAACTCTTTCTATGAATCCAGCCATACCATCTGGAGTGTCACATATACAGGGATTTATTTCATAACTCACATCATTCCAATCTATAAGAGGAGGCATTAACAGAGGAAAGACAGTTAATGCATTAAAGCCTTGAACTCTGCACATCATCACAACTGTAAAGCATCAGTTTCAGGTTCTCTTTGCTTTTACAATTATATTTTATTTGCAGCTATTCAGTCAGAACCAGGGGACCCTAAATCACTTCTAGGGGTGAGATAACATTCTGAATTGTCTAAATGCAGATTCATATAAAAGCCTAATGTGCATGTAAACGCGTTCGGAGCATCACAGATTTAACATTTACAGAATTGTCCTTTCTCTTACGAAAATCTAACATTTTTGTCTGTGGTTAAATGTAGTTCCAAAGGTACTTTTAGGAGAATGAACAATTTATTTTTATTTATGTTATACAGTAGAAGACAGAGAGAAATGCAGAGAGAAAGCCTCTGCCGTAGTAAGAATATAGCAGGCTTCTTCAAAAGTGTACTAATTGCTGTGAGGAAATAAGCTGTAGCTTATTTCAACATGCACCCAGGCAGATTCTCCAGACACCAACAACATAGGCAGGATATACAGTAAAACTACACAAATGTATAATGTGAATTGGATTCAGCTCATTACGGCATGCTTTGAATAAAATATACACAGTCTTTAATTATTTGTAGGGTGCCACAAAAGAAAACACAGGTTTAGAAGCTGTAAAACTGTGCAGCACATTACAGTAAGGTGAAGAATTGTACATAAACATTCTACAACTATAACTAAAAGCCTGGATCAATAAAAATGCCAAGACAGGTCCCATGTTGTATAATATTCATAATGATGGGAAATAGATATTAAATTGTTTTAATGTGTGATTTTTTTCATATCTTCCCTACTTTCATTTATAGTTTATATTCTCATGAATTTACTAGAATGGATAACATGGACAATGTTGTTGGGTTTACAGACAACTTAACCTTTGTGTCTCCAGTGGTTCCCTTTTTTGCCACTGTTGTATAGAAACAGCAGGAACATGATGTCGATAAAGATACAGTCAGAGCCGGTTGTTGCGTTTTATCATAAGAAGCACCACTACTGTGGAAAAACATGACAGATGCTAGATGAACAATATTCTCTCCATTGTTGTTGATGCGGAAAAACATACTGCCTTTGTGCTGTAAATGGAGTTGTGTTTTGTTTTGGGTTTTAAAAACCTTATCTACTAAAGAAGTGAGAGCAACACTCACAGAGGAGCAGCATAAATGTGGGTTGTTTTACTATTGTCACACTGCTGTGAAATCAGTTCTAACATTATGAAAAGTTTAATATAAAAAAGTATCTCTTGTTTTTTTTCAGCTTTAATCAAGCAATTGCTCATGACAATCTGTGACATGTTGTGATTATATCCTCACTAACCCCCTTAGCAGTTATATAATCACAGAGCGATATGGAACTGTGAGAAGGAAAAAGCAATTTTGCAGTGATATATGGGTTTTGTATCACATCTAGCAACCAATTAGATTGTTGGATTTGAGCTGTCTGTTTTATGATAGTTGTTAAGACATTTCATGGAAGATCACAAATGATAAACTCATGGTGGCAGATCCCCAGTGCCATATAAAATGGTGGTGGGCTGACGGACTTGTAGTAAGGTTTTCACAAAAAAACGTGTGAATCACTGTGAACTTTTTAAAACAATGATCCCAGAATATTGATGATTTCTGGAGCGAGGCTCACGCACGGGCGTGTTCTAGGCCATGTGTCCGCTTAAGAGCCAGATTCTGCAAAGACGTTGTTGTTTATTTTCACCGACACTGAGGATAATTGGCTTCCACCCATCGATTAGTCATTGTTTGAGAAGTCCCTGCTGATTGGTCTGAAATTACTCATACCGATAAAGTGATGGACCTTTTGTTTTGATCCAGGTCATTAGTGTCTCCCTGCAACACAGACATAATCATGTACATGGACACAAACTGACAGCTGTGGTTGCCAGTCTTATTGGCTTTGTTTCTTTTAAAGGTGTGAAAGTGAATAAACATCAAGACAGAAGAAACATCATTATAAGTAAATTAGCAGTGTTATTAGTCAATTAGCATTGTCAAATAGTGAACTTATTTTATGTTCTTACATGTGACACCTATAACATTTGAATGCTGGTGTGCAGTAAAGAAAAGTATCACTGACTGGTCAGGAAACATAACCATAAATGCAGTCTTTTTTTTTTTTTACAGTAGAAACACAAGACAAATGTACAACAAATGCCATAACAAGATTTAAATCATTTTGAGATTATCTACAAATTTCTCCATTTCCTTGACAGAGTCTCTTTAGTGTCACCCTCCTCTATTGGTGCTGCTTTTAACCTCTAGCAAAGTAGCACGACATTTAAAAAGAAACAATCTTAAAACTGTAAGACAAGAAGAGAATCGGTTCATTTATTCAGCTGGTTGTAACCAGTCACATCACATCACATGTATTTTTTTATTTTTTTATTCCTGCTATACCTAAATTTTACCATCCCGTTTGAATGCAGGCAGACTTAACATCGCACCAACACCATTAAAGTTAAGAGCCATTATGCACGTGGATTTAGTGGGAAAGCCAGTGGGCACTAAACTGTGGAGAGTGACACAGATAGGAACTTTTTTCTAATTCCCACAGCGATGAGACTCGCAAAACACATCCCCACCTCACACACACTTTCACTCGCACACACCAGAAAACATGTACAGCTGCAGAAAATATCCTCCTTTTTTTTTAATAATAAGGCACAGAGAAAGTGTGTCAACCAGCAATCGGCCTATGCTTTTGTGAAGTGTTTGGTAGCAGGACGTGTACGGATGTTTTGTTAATGTTCATAGCTGGTAAGGTGTGGAGGTGGGGTTTGGTGTTTTATATTTTATATATATATATATATATACCGTATAATCTCCTGTGTGAAATTGATGTCACACGGAACCCACTCTATGAAATATTTACTTGTAAATGATTGGAAGGGAATTAAGGCAATCCAGAAAGAGTTTCTGCTATCAAGTCACAGTGTGCTCGTATGTGTTTTTCATTTACAGTCAAACAGTCAGTGACTGCATCTGTTCAGTGCTGGGTTTGTGTAGTGTGGGTTTGTGTAAGTGCATTAATGTGTGCCATCAATTCTGGTCAAAAGCAGTGGCATAGTTGAGGATTATATATACCCCATTTCCAGACGGCTACACTAATGCCCATCTCATTCACACAAGGCCCATTAGCCCATGTGTGTGTGTTTGTGTGTGTGTGTGTGTGTGTAGCCGTGTATGCCTGCAGCACCTGGTGCTGTCTCACAGTGCCTAACCTAATGGAAGTAAAGCACAGCTGTAAAACCACTGGCCTGTGCCATATATCTGCCTGCACAAGTCTCTGGCTAACAGCTTTCACACCCCTACTTTCACACAAACACCCACATATAGATTTTATAGGTGCATACAGGTTCAGACACCAATACAGAGCCATACAGTACGTGCAACAGCTAATGGCTCAATAGCTTATTGAGAATCATTCAGAGAGAGATGGGGCAAAGAGGGGAAGTGAGGGTAGCTGGAGAGAGAAGGCAATGTAAATCTCCAGACATAATCCATGGAAGGGAAAAGACCATCGAATATAACAGTCTGTCTTAAGCGGGCAGGAATTTGTTCGTCGTGTTGATGTGTGTGCACTAGTACATATGGCTCTGATTACATTAGCTGAGCTGCTTAGACTAAAGCCAGAGGCTGACCAGCTCCGTCTTTGTGCTTTATCAACCATGAGAGCTGGGAGCTTTAATCATGGGCTGAGGCTGTGTGTATGTGTGTGGTGCTGGTGGGTACAAAGGAGAGAATGAGTAGGCGATAGAGGGGTGAAATTATTGAGGCCAAAGGACGTGATGGAGGAAAGGTGAAAGTTTGCAGATGGGGAAGAAAAAAAGAGTGGAAGCTGTTAGGAGTGGCAGAAGAGTGGTGAGGAGAGCAGAGAGAGTTATATATCATCCTGTCCCAGTGGAAATAATAAAAAAAAAAGTTTTTTGCTCATTTACTGCTAATAGTAATTTAACTCTGTTGCTGGTCTACTGGGGCAGTTGTGGTTGGTCTGAGGTTGGTAAAGGAACTGCCCTGGCAAAGACGGCTGGAGCAGAAACTAATGGTGGTAAGAAAACCTCAAGTGCAATAAAACTCTCAACAGTGATCTGCAACATGTAGAGAACCTTGTATAGACCGACTCTCTGAAGCCACTGAGTAAAACAGTGATCCAACCCATTCTGAGTTTGTGAATGCTTTTACATTTGTTGTTTTAAACACCCAGTGTCAGCTCAATCATTGCCAGGAGAAATCCTCGAGTGCACTTGAAGTGATACATTAAATGTTTCCATCACCAGCAGCAGCAGCAGCAGTAGTTGTTTGTTTGAAATAAATTAGCTCTATAGCCCAAGATGAGAAATAAATGCATTGAATGAAATAGCACGATACATAAGGAGAATGAGAAATGAGAAACACATGAGTAGAAGGTATCAGAGGTGGTAAAGCTTAGAAACGTTGCAGTTTCGTGTATCGTTCCATTGATAAACATGATAATTGTCTGATGACTGCCCCCCCATTAGATAATATGAAGATACTTAGGAAGGAGGGATTCTATAAGATTCCCTCTTAATCTGCTTAAGTAGTTTGCCCTCCCTGCATAAATGATCCATACTTTAAGTCTGCATTTGCACATCACCGATACTGATATTCTCATTACACGACCCCTAGTCAAATTCATTTGTTTCTCCTGTTCTCTTTGTGTTTGTGTGTGTGTTAGATTGATGCTAAGAGAGGAGGCACCAAGTGCACCTCCAAAGAATATTGTGGCCAGTGGTCGTACAAACCAGTCCATCATGGTCCAGTGGCAGCCTCCACCAGAACCCCAGCTAAATGGAGTCCTTCGAGGATATGTGCTCAGGTATGTGTACACACCAAATCATACACATATGCATATTTGGTTTGATAGTATTATCACTTAGATCATTATTATTATTATTATTATTATTATTGTTATTTGTACTTTAATTGATTTGCTTGCAGCTGAATTTGTTTTAACGGTCCAGTTTGTAATAATTAGTGACATCTAATGGTGAGACCGCAACAAAGCACGTCAAAGCCACAATACGCTTTGTCTTGACATTATATAAACTAAATAATTTTTACTTTAGAGTGATTTAACACTTACACAAACATAACACCCTAAGTTTAAATAAGTTTAAATATTTGGTTCTAGAGGTTTGATTATCTAGTGACTTCACTAATTTAGTTGGAAACTACAAACATGTGAGCCAACTGGTTTGCTGCCATTAAATATAACAAAGCTATGTCCACAGGATTTGATGTATTTAGAAAAAGGTTAATGACAGTAAGTAAAGCTCTGTGAGCCAATGAGCTTACTGATGGCTATTTAGCAATCTCATTAGGATACCTTCATTTTGGAGTTCAGGCCATTACAGAGGAAGTTTTATAAAAGTAAATCTCTGCGACACAACTAATAAGCTGAGGTAGCTGTGATTTTGTTGCCTCAAAGGTCAGTGTTGTCAAGATTGCTTGCTGTGAAATGAGTCCAAATCTCAACATAAAATATTTGTGTGGGCAGTGAGATGGAGATGGAGGTCTCTGAGCTAAAAACAGCAATTACCATGGGAACCGTCAAAAACAGTATATGCTACTACTTTACTGATCCTCTTTGAAGGATTTGTGAATAAAACATTTGGGACTATACATACGCTCACCTACAATATAGTTTATATTTCTGTTTGTTCTTAATCATCCCTGGCACGGCTGGTTTCATTACGACTGTAATGAAACCAAGTTTTCCCATTTAATTATTTCTGGTTGTCATCAACTGTTAGATCTTCAATGACACAAAGCAGCCATTGCTCAGCCTTCTACTGTCCAGGGACGGGGGATGACCTGATAAATGGCATCACGTAACATGTGTATGCTGCATGAAAGACAGTTGGAGGTTGAGAATCTGAGAATTTTACAGTATCTGTGAAAGTTGACTTGTATTTAGAGGCATAATTATGATATACTGTGTACAGCAAACATAATGAGTATGTAAAGAAAAAAAGCTGGAAAAAAAAAGCTCTGTTCTTAAAGACAAAATCACTTAAATGATTGAGTTGGTATTCAAGTTGATTGTAGCTGCATAGAAACATATTTTTTTGAAGAAATATAAAATATTTGATTTGAAAAAGGTTGGAAACCATCCTTTCTTGAACTTGAAAAGGTGTCAACAGAGCCTTAAACTAAATTAATAGAGTTCTATATTAAATTAGATTAGATTAGAAAACTTTAATGTCCTTAAAAAAGGCAATTTGTGTTACAGCACAGCATAAGACATAGTGACATAGACTACGAGACATTGTAGTCTATGTCACTGTTTGATTTGTAAATGTTTGTAAATGTTTGATTTGAAAAAGGTTGGAAACCATCCTTTCCTAAACTTGATAAGGTGTCAACAGAGTATTAAAAAGGACATTCATTGGAAAATGAAATTTCTGATGTTTTTTGGTGTGTCCACGTGTCCTTCCCGTATCTAAACATCACTAAAGTGTCACAATAAACACTTCAGCCACTTCTGAGAAAGAAGGGCTTCTCTGTGTACCTGCGCAAGCAGTTTTGAAAAGTTGAGTTTAGTTATGTAACTAGCACATTTGCCGTGCAAGCGACCTTCCCCCAACAGCTACTCCCAGTCATGGGTCTGAACATTCAACCTGAAGAAGAAGAAGAAGCACCGTGGAGCAGTCAGTCAGCTGGTAGCTGGCCAATCACAAGAGACTCAGTGTTCTGGGGGGCGGGCATTAGCGCAGAAACAGAGTGCCTGTTCAGAGGCTGTCAGAGCAGCAATAAATTGGCTTAACCTGAAGAGACTATGATGTTTCTCACCATAAATATTATTTAATTAATCTAAGTGGACATCAGTAATCTTGATTTTTGGTTCAAAAAGACCATTCTATGTGACCTTTAAACTAAATTAACTTCATTATCACATCCGGGCATTGAATAGTGTGAACAGTGTGTCGAGCCTCTGCGGACACACATACAGTGCACCCACTAAATGCTTGCTGCTGCCACCACCCTGTGATAATAAATGCACCACAAATTAGGTTGTTACGAATAATCTAATATCCATGCACATTCACACACAGACACAAGTGCTTTTAACAGACACTGTGGCTGCCCTTGGTTGCTGTCCTTCATTTTTATGTCTGCCCAAAGTATGACACACTATGTGTAATCAAGCTGTCATTAACAGCCTCACATGAATTTGCATATAAGCAAAGTACAAGTTATCAGATCTTCATCTTCATTCACTTTGTTTAGCTGTCTCCACTTCAGGAATCAGTTGGAAGTGCATGCTCGTATGACTCGTATCCTCTCAGCTTCACAGTATCACCTTAAGATTCAACTTTATTCTCTACTATCAGCTGCCGGATCTTCACTCTGATTCCTTCCTGACATAGTGGGAGTATCTTCCTTCACTTTTAAAGTTGGAGGTAAAGCAGCAGACTTAATTCTCCTCCGCTACTAGGATCCCCTGTCAACCTGCTGCGCCCTCTTACTTTGTGGAATTTGTTTAGTGTGTGTATGGCTGTGTGTACCCAGAATGCATTTGTGATACAGAGCTGACTCAGCCAGGGAAACACTGGAATATTCAGTTACAGTGAATTGGTTCCATATTAAAACGCTGACATGAGGGTTATTGCACCATTCAGCTCCATCAGATATATACAGTACAAAGTGGTATTACACCTCACCATCTTGTCCAGTCATATATCCTTTTAAGTAGACATTTATATCACATGCACTTTAGTTAAGGCTTTGAAGGTGTACCACACTGAGATCCCTACCTGACACTAAGGTTTTTATTCTTCAGTTATTCAGATGTGATTCAAGTGACTTCACACCAACAGAAAATCTTTAAGCCCAAGGGTCTGCCTGTCAACTTCCTGCAGAGTTCAGAGACAGGATGTAAAGAAGCACAGTGGCCACTGTAACCTTTAGAGGAAGAAGCTTGAAACAAACAGGGTCTAGATCTGACAACATGGCCAAATTTGCACTCGGTGGAGAAGGACTTTGGTAAAAGAAGAGACAGAGAGACTTTGGCTGAGGTCCATTGTATGTGTAGTTTGGAAAACATTGTTCATATGTGCACACTGTATATTTAGAACATAATATTTCTTACTTCTCTAACTTGTTTTCCTTCAAATGAACATATTCATTAGTTTGGTTGTTTGTTTGTTTATAGGTACCGTCTGGCAGGGCTGCCAGGAGACTACCAAGAAAAGAACATCAGCAGCCCAGAGACCAACTACTGTCTGCTGAAAGATCTCATCATCTGGACACAATACCAGATCCAGGTGGCTGCTTATACTGGAGCGGGCCTGGGCGTCTACAGCAGTCCTGTCACTGAGTACACTCTGCAGGGAGGTAAGCGATGACACGCACATATTTCACACAGAGGAAAAGGGGGGAATTAGGAGTTTCAAAATAGACTTTTGTCATTTGTCCACGCAGGCATGTTACTGAGAGAAGAGAGATAAAGAAAGAGAAAGAAACAGAGATAGAGAGAGAGAGAAACAGCCTATGAGAAAGCCTGCAGGTGTCCTTCAAAGTGTTCTTCCTAAATAAACTTAAAAAGTAGTAGTAACTTGACTTTATTTGATGTGTCATTATAACATTAATTAATTGTATAATTATTTTTATCATCTACAAATCGACTCTGTCAAGCAATACTATCAGACCTGACAGAGGGAGCGTTTCTGTATATAGAGCAGCAGCAAAAGGGTGGGCAGAGACAGCAGATTTTACACTACAGACAAGATCTGAACACTGATCTATTAAGAAATAGAGAGAGAGAGATAGAGCTGTGTGGAGCTGATAATCTCAATCACCAAAGTGAACTCATTTGACATTGGTTTGAATATGGACTTGAGTTGCAAAGGGAAAAGGTACATTTTGATGTAATTATGAGAACTCTCACATCTCATCAAACAGTACACATAGACCTTTCTGCCATGGCACATTGACGTATTGGTAACTGTACAAATCAAGAGCAGCAGTGATCTGTGTCTCTACAAGCTGGCCAACTTCACTCTGAAGTGATAGTTGGAGGAACTGCCTTAGTGCAGGTCAGACCTGTGTTTAAATCTACAATTGCTGTTGTAGGAACACTAGCTCCAGCTAAATAATAGGAGACGTACTGGAGGAGCTACTCTCATGGGAAAAAAAGTCTCTTTGCTTCTCTATAAATATATCATATGACACATAATAGTGTAATAAATACATGATTATAATAAACAGAGGAACACACTTTCAACTCTTCAAATGTAAATCAATGAAGTGATCAGGAACGAAGGAAGGATGGTAAGGAAAGATTGTAAAGAAAGAAGAGAGCAATTGGTTGTTGGGGTAAATCTCCTTTAAACACGTGCTCTTCTCCTCCTGACTTTTATTCCTTCGGTAAATTATCATTATTACGTGGGCCGAGGTTCACGTACCACAATCACGTGTGCACATGTGCACGTAAAGCTTACAGTCATTATTACAAGAGTTCAGGACAGGTTTATGGACTCATGAGAGAGTTAGTCTCATTAATTATTCTAATGTGGTTTAATGGGAATGGCTGCAGTGGATTGGACATCTCTCTCTCTCTCTGTCTCTATGGGGTGGAACTCACTATTAACATAACATTTCTCTTTTTCTTTTTCCCACTCCTTCACAGAGAGCCAAATATGCATACTAAGATTGCACCAAAGGACCGAGTTTAGTGTTTTATCTGTAGCTGTGAACTGAGAAAGGTTAGAAGTCGGTCCCCAGGTGTACAGTCAGCCTGGCAGGAGGGGAGAGAGCATCTTTAATATCAATTAATCTCCCATGCTGCCTTCTCAACCTTAGCTTCACTTTGTCTTACTCTCTTTTGCTTTCCATTTTTCACAAGCTTTTCTGCCCTGGTCTCTGCTCCATCCTCTGTATGCTCTTCCTTCCCACTGTATTGGCCTCTCTGGCTCACATATAAAATGTAAAGGGCACTCCCATCATGCAACAGTGCATTATCACTCTGTAGCTTTCTAGCATCAGCATAATTCAATAACATGCACCCATAAACACCCACACAGAAATACATTTTACATTTCAGTCACAACTTTTTTTTCTCATTCTGGCTTCGGTATAGTAAAGTTTTCATACACCGACTTGCAGATTTCATGTAACATTTAAAAATTCACAGATCAAATGGTACATTCATACGCTAACAACATGGGATACACTGTACACATAATAATAGTAATGTCTACATACAGTAAGGGCTGTCACTGTTCATTTGCTTTATTGTCATGATTATCCACTCAGGAGGACAGTTATATTTTCAGGAGGACAGTAAAATATCACTATATATATATATATATATATATAATAAATTCAATAATATTAATTAGAATCACCTTATCTCTCACTCTGATGAGAGAGTTAATGATCTTATTGGGGAAAAAAATCTGCCTCTTGTGAAAAGTCTGTAGCTCAGACTATTTACACCACTGTATTTTAATGTTGGTGACAATAGTGTTACTTCAGTTCAGTAGTTTCTCAGGTGGTACTTGGTGTAAAAAGTTTGGGAACCACTGTTCTAGGCTGTATATTTTGAACTTGGACAGAATTTTAAGATTTAACTTTCCCTCCCAAGTTTAAACAGATGTCAGATTTTTGGATAAAAATTGACAGCCCGTGGATCAGTGGTAACGTAAAAGAGGAAAATCTGCCTCGAGCTACAAAGAACGAAACACTGCATGTTGAATCCTTGTTTTCTACGTTTACCACCAGTCTCCAATTTTTCAACCTGAACCTACATGGGAAAAAAAACTACAAAATAGACAGGAGTATAAGACTGCTTGTCTTGTTCAACTTCACCATCATGCCTCACAACACCTTGTTATTGTTTTTCCTTTCTTTTTGGACATTTTGAACAAGCTTAAAAGCCCAATTTCATTCTGGATGCCTTTTTCTCGAAATGCTTTTTCCTGAATTTTTGTTGCAGAATCTTTGAATGGAGATTCCAGTGGAAACATAAAAGCCCTGGTGTCTTGCAGAGCAACACATATGTTATTTTTTATGTGCAGGGGTTTGGAATATTTAGTAATGTTTGTATAATTACAAAATATTTGCTGTTAGATGATATTTATCTATGAAAAAATAGTAAATTTAAGTAACTGAACACACGTAGCCTGTAGCTGCTCTGGATGGAGCTTACCGCATAGTGCCAAAGCAAGGTGTTGCATTTAGAAGTTACTGAGATATCGCAGGTGAGAGAAAACAGGTCCAGCATTTTTGGAATTTTTTAGGCCAAATGATTTTAGTCTCTGCCTCCTTAATTTTGTCAAATTATTTTACTTTTGTTACATCTGTCTGTTGTGATCCCTAGAGCTCAATAGGAAGAATGGGTTGTTTTAATGCACATTGTAACTATAATTAAGTATTCATGCAGATCAGATGTCATGATTCTTGTATTCATTACGTGATAGTTTTCAATCAATAAATGATGATGTGCGGTACAGCAACATCAGCTGGGTAATTAGGGTTGACATGGCTGCTTCATCAAGAGAGCAATATGACTACATGACAGATCCAACAAATCAAGTGAGTAAAACTCTCCATGGCTGCTGTCTGGCCTCCAGAGGTCAGTGACTGAAGGACATAATAGATTTAATTTATCATTTTAGAAGTCTTCATGAGCCGCCGCCATTGTTCAGAGTGAGCCACCAATCCTGCGTATCCTAATCTCACTTAATAATTCTTACTGCATTTATTACACTATAATAATATGCAGAACTTATACATGCAAAATACAAAAGATGAGATTAATTTTGTTGAGAATTTGGGTCATTTCAGAGAGCTAGGTTTGACAATTAGTTTGTACGAGCCTAGCAAATTCTTTTTAAATTAAAAAATGAACTCAGTGCCATCATGAAATATTAAAGTCTGGCATAATGTGAGATATTCAAAACCAGTAGTTCTTGAAAAGTAAAAGCATAAGTCTCTTACTCTATTGCCCCCCGAGTATCTGAGGATTTTTTCCTTTTTTTTTTCTTCTTAGTGGAATCATTGTGACTAAACATTATGTGTGAATCATTGTGACTAAACATTATGTGTGAATCATTGTGACTAAACATTGCGTGTCTGTTTTTCTTTGTTTAGTTCCCACAGCTCCTCCACAGGAAGTGGAAGTTGTAGCTATCAACTCGACAACCATCCGTTTCACATGGAAACCTCCACCTCAGCAGTTTATTAATGGAATCAACCAGGGATACAAGGTAAGCTTCCGGATGAATGTGTCTGTTGTAAAACTAGTTACATTAAAAAATATAGCCTCAATAAAATAACAGGCTTACACCTGTGTTTTTTACACATAGGGGAGATTTTTTTTATTTGTTTTTTTTAATTTTTTATTTACTAAATGTTGAAAATATTTTAATTAATACAATATCATATGTTATTGGTAAGAGAAGGTACACATTTAAAATGTATCAAAATTCTTGTTTTAATGAGTATATTTTATGGAAAAACCTCAAAGGTCCTGTCCCAGGATGCACTGCTTCACTCCTATTTACTCTTTCATTTAGCCAAGCCAAGTGTGGTGAGGTAAAGAAAAGAAGAGAGGATTAAGTATAAAAAATACAAGCTGTTTCAAAAATAGGAACAAAGGACTGGAGCAAAATAAGATATTGTAATAGAGAAGCTGTAAGCAGGATAGTGGTGAGCCGGGTAGGAGCAAAGGATTGGATAGCGTGAGTGATCTAGATGTTCTTGTACTGGTATTTGATTTATTCCTCACTTCAGTGTGCCAACCAACCCCTAAGGAACTGATTAACATGACAAAGAAAGCACGTCACATTCTTACTGTGCGTCAGTGAGTCTCTCTGTGTGCGTGTGTTTTTGTTGGTTGATAAATACTATATGTTTTTCTATCTGTTTGATGTGGCTGTCTGATGTTGTCTCTGGATGCAGGCACTACCACTCTACATCAGTGCAGCCTTTCAGTGCTGCAGCACATGTGGGTGTGCATCTTGGAGTCTGTCTTGCTGGTTAGAGAACAGTAGATAATGATATTAATTAAAAGAGGTTATGAAGCAAAGACTCATCTCATTTCACCCCCACACATCAGTGAATATATACAATACCCATAACAATATAACTCATAATAAGATATCTCAAAATTGATTGTTAGACTGCATGCCACTTATGACTTTCATGTCTTTCACTTGCGTGTCCTTGACACAGGCTTATGACTCAGTAAACCCTGACTTTATAGAGACACTGAATTTAGTTATTAAATTTATCTGTCTGTGCTTAGTGACTCATGAATTAGGTTTATTCAGAATACACAACAAAGAACAGATTAATTATTTTTTGTATTTAACAGACTTTGTTTTGTCGGTGAAAGTTATTACTTTCCTCCAGCCCCAGGTCAGGACAGCTCTGTGCAGATTGCCATCTTCAGCCCACTTTGGGTATCCATTTGATTCTGGTTCAGAATCAACATGTTTCTATAGCAACAGCAGAGCCAATCTGCCCAGTTCCCTTTGAAAGTGGACTAGCATCAGATGCTGAAGGGTGCGAGATCAGCACTCTTTTACTGCACCCAAAATGTACTGTGCAGATAATAAATTGCCTTTGAAAACCTAATTTTACCATGAAAAACTGGGTACAGTGAGGGCCCCCAAGGCAGAAGGAAAAAGCAGTCACTTACTGACTTTCTGGGCATCACCAGATTTTCCCTAATTGTAGGACATTAGTGTTTTTGATTAGGTTATACTCCTTGTGACTATAAGGATGTTCTAAAGTTAATATGCTTTGCAACTAACCTATTCCACATGAAATTGGATGTTGATGCTACAAAATACAACTGACTCATTTTTTTGTCAGCACTAGAACACATGCACAGCTTAATGCATAAATTTGGGAAGTGCTGACTTTGCAGAAGTACTTCCGCATATACCACAAAATGCACTTTACTATTTTTTTTAGTTTAATGACTTGAAAAGAAGCCGTTACAGCATTAACGGTCAGAGAAAGGCTCATTGGTTTGTTTGAAATGTACATTTGCAGCAGGAGTCATATTCCACATATTTTTATGACAAAAATCAACTACATATTGCTAAATAAAGCGAAATTCAACTGTTATTTAGTGTTCACCAAGTAATTTTAAGAACGTCATACTAATACTGGGTAGAGCCTTTCTCTTCAGCAGAACCTTCCCATCTACAGACTTGAAGCACACTGGATTGTTTTGTTGTTGTTGTCATTTTTTACATTCTAGACTGTTCTCACACTATCTATCATTTTAAAAACAGCCCCAAAACACCCCAGATTTGAATCTTCACTAAGATCAGGTGTGCAGTTGTTTCTGCTAATATGGTTGGTAACTGTAAACCGGAAAAGTTCTATATTCTATGTAGGATTATTCATGCATTAATTATTTTTGTAATGCTAATGAATGAACAGATCATAATGTGAATTTAAAAAACGAGACCTGCCTCAACCTCCTCTGTTGCCCACATCGGGCCTGTTGTCTGACTTAGTGCATTATCTGTTTTCCCAGTAAAATCTCAAAGATGTGACATTATGCTCGCTGCAGTATGCCTCAGGTAAACATCTCACTTCCACCCACTGTTACTGAAGCAGTGAGTAGCAAGTGAGTTGTTGTAGTTTGGCACAACACAGACTCCAACAGAAAACAGACCCCACAAAAGCATAAAAAAAAGGAAATCAATGTTTTATCAAGTGCGGCCTGTTGGGCCAAATGGTAAAGTTACTGATGCCAACCAGAGACTGTCGCAATTTTGAACAGAGCCAAATGATCCTGAACTGAACTGCAGCTCAGTTCCAGCCACGTGTCGTGTAGATACCTGTTTTAGTCCATTTAAAACAGCCTAGACAGTCAGTAGCAACAGGAGATGCTTAGTTTTCCTCGACCATTGTTGTTCTCTAAAGGCCAGTGTGGTCACTTATTTTTTTGAAAAAGTTCTCAGTAATTCTTTTAACACTAGATTATTTTCAGTGACAACATTCCCACCTGAATTTTACCGTTTTATTCCAGCATTGCAAATGACATCAATAGTGGAAAGTGTGGCAAATATCAGGTACTCTCAAAGACTGTCGAGGTAATAATGGGAATTTATACTCTACAGGGACAATGTGGATGAAATTGCACTTCAGTACACTATATAAGATTATTGCCTACTAGAGTTGGTTTTTGTCATCACTTAATATGAACTAGAATACAATTAAATCAACTAAATTACACTCAATCTTTGAGACAGTGAATGAGCTGCAAACACATTAGACTTTCAGGTTCAAGATTTTGCAGTTGATGGATAAACTGACAAAAATAGCATCCTTGCTTTGGGAATGCAGCAATAACAAATACATGTTAATGTACACCCACCAACAATATGCTATTGAAGAGACACTTTGAATCCAATTACCATATGAAGCTTGTCTGTAAACAGATGTTTGTTTTTCTCTGCTTAATTCTGGTGACAACTAAGCTTAACATATCAGCCAGATATTTCTTTATACTCTACATATGGTACCTATCACAGTGTTGCCTATGGCTCATCTCTCATTATGAATATGTAAGTGTGTGCTTTTTGGTTTTTGTTTTTGTGGCTAAAGCAATAAAACACACTCTCACACACACACACAAACTACAGCAGTTCTAAATATGAATCCATTCTCTCGATAGAGACCATTTCATTTGGCATATATGACTGGCAGAAATGTATGTTAAGTGGTATATTCATACATAAATAATATTATTGCTTACATTATTGCAGATACGTTTTCCTGGAGCAAAATGTGTGAATCCTATTGGGTGCTTTTAAAATAAATTACAAAAAGCCCTTGTGTATCATCCTAATTTTAAAACATTCACTATATCCTATGTTGTTGTTAAAAGTAGTTTTTGTCTCATAAAAACAATCTGAAAATAAGATTTAGATTCGGTAGCCTACTGTTAATATTACAAAGTCATGACTAAAATAAATAACTGGGGTGATTATTTATTTGTAACTTAATGTACATGTTTTTTCCTCATTGAACACAGCTGCTTGTCTGGCCAGAGCAGTCTCCTGAGGATGTTATTATAGTGACGATCACGCCGGACTATCCAGGCTCACGCCACACAGGATTAGTCAATGGACTCAGGAAATTCACCTGGTACTTTGGCACCACCCTCTGCTTCACCACACCTGGGGACGGTCCTCGCAGCCCGCCCACCTTGCTGCAGACGCACGAGGACAGTGAGTACCAGTCTTGGATTTAATCTACATAATCCACTTCTCCCTTTCCTTTAACCAATTCTCTCTTTTTTTGTTGAGGATTGGTCAAATTGTCCTCACTCTCCATAAAAGGTCCTTACAAAAATAGTTGTACAAGCACACACACTGAATTTGAATAAAGCCAGAACACAACACAAAGTACACTGTGTCAACCTCTCCTGTGAATAATAAGTGCATTGACTTGCTCAGTGTTCAGTCCAGCTGTTTCTGTCAGTGTGAAACACA
This sequence comes from Brachirus orientalis, assembly GCA_016785285.1. Taxonomy (NCBI): domain Eukaryota; kingdom Metazoa; phylum Chordata; class Actinopteri; order Pleuronectiformes; family Soleidae; genus Brachirus; species Brachirus orientalis. Next base: position 4,562,499 of record JAFBJR010000175.1, read on the forward strand.
GCTGCATACTCACAGCTACACTTCTGTTTCCTCCCAGATTCTTACTTTTTGCTATTTTTATTTTTTAATATCTTTGTTCTTAAGTTCCCCTCTACACTCTCATCTTTATTTTTCCTCCACTGTGACTTTTTAAAGAGAATTGATTCATATATTTTCAGGCAAACTGGCATTTACAGCTTACTGTTCCATGGATAAACATAATAGCGGTCACCCCCATTTGCAAGTACACATGCACACAGTCGCACCGTCAAATAAACACAATGGCCTATGGGCAGACAGACAAGCAATTATTATCCAACAACAATTATCGAGTGGGAAAGGAATATTAGAAGCCAAGTGGACAAACACACATTAGCACACATCACATGCACACACAGCTGTACACACACACACACACACACGCACACATAGCTGTGGACAGGTATTGATTGGGATCAGGGTGTGTTGCAGGGTCAACAGCGGGTGTAATTCTTGCTTGATGATAGTTTGATGTTTGTGTGTGTGTGTGTGCATGTTGGTTTGCTACCTCTTGAAGACCTTTTCTGTCATAAACACTGACCAGTACTCCTCATAGGGACAAAAAACTGGTCCTACTGAAGCAGAATTGGAGGAACTGGTCAATATTGCATGTTCTCTCCGACAAGAGTTTGTGTGGGTTTTCTTCTGGTGATCCAGTTTCCTCCTACAATCAAAACATGTGTTTGAGTAAAGCTCCGTTCAGTGCCTAACCAAGGCTCTGACATTCAGTCTGTAGTTGATCCCCGCTGTCTACTGCTCCTAGTTACAGGAAGCTTCCTAGTTGAGGATGGGTAAAAGGCAGAGGATCAATTTCCCCACGGCGAATAATAACGTTTCGTAAGCCTTAACTTGCAGAACTTACAGTTCATACTCAGCACTGCATCTGCAGGCTGGAGCAGATATTTTACCTACTCATTTCCCCAACCCTCAAATCCACACTCCTTCACAGTATGAAGAGCCTCAGCCCAAGGCAGGCTATCAGACCCTTCACCGCTGGTAGTCACATGCAAACCTACCACATCAACAATTTTTTTGGTAGCTTCTCTCTAAGCTTTCTACAGTCTACACTATGGGTCCAGCATCCGCTGCACCTTATAAGGATGTCAATTCACAGCTTAAAAACTTCAAGTAATTGTCTAACAAATTACCATCTGGTCAGACCCTCTTGCCCTTCTTTTCATTAACCCGCTAATAGTTTTTTAAAGTGCTGGTCCTCAAAATTTGCTGCAAAACCTAAGGAAGCAACACATGTCCTTAAACTTCCAGAGTATTCTGTGAATTATTTGAACAGAGACATTGTTTCTATAAGATGGAGAGTCTCTCCTTTTGGATTCTGGGCTCATTATATCTCACAGGAATCAAACCTAGAGTGTCAAAGCTACTAACAGTCCTTATAGTCTATAAAACCTCAAAACCTCAAAATTGTCCACTTTTCAAGTGGCAACCATGATCTGCCAGAAGTCAGCAAATAGCTCAGCTTGTTTGAGAAATATTTCAGAATTTCTGGTGTTTAATTTTTATGAGGTTCACTGAATTTGAAGCCCAAAACCAAAAGTGAAGACACGAACAACTACTGCTCATTAGTGTCTGAAAAATGTCTTAGGATGTTAGAGAACTGTTTAATGTTTGAAGATGTGGGCCCCCCCGATATCACAGCTGGTTGAGACCATACCACAAACTTCATGACAGCAGCAGGTTGAATTCAGCCTTGGCCCTTTGTTTCGTTTCTCCCATGTTGTTTTTTTGCTCTGTCTCATAAAGTAGAGATGCTCAAAAATATTATTAAAACATTGATTTTGGGGTTAAAATTTGATGTCCACTTTCCAGGTGAACGAAACACTCTCACATTGTTAACATGTTGCTCGAAGGTTTTGTATGTGTATGTTCAGACACGATTAGCTGCTGCAAGGACCCTAAAAAACTACTGTACTTTCAGTGTGTCAAGTGAGATTGTAAAAATGCCCGACTGCAAACAGCGCTGTAGTTTTGGTGTTGCATTTTTTTAAGGCGGCCTGCAATAAAAAATGTTGAATTTCTTTTTGTTTTTCAAAAAGACAAGACACAGTGGTCCACAGTTGGCTGATATTAGCCCCCGTTGGTATAATAGGAATGTGCGTGGGTGTGTCAGTGTTATTGAATGTCTCAGATGAGCAGCTTAATCGCTCTGCAGAGTGAGGGGTTACAGAGCCATGGATGAAATGAGAAGAGACAGACATGTGTGTGTGGTGGGGGTCAATGCGGATGTGATTAGAATGTGGTATGAGTTGATGAGCAGCAGGTAATAGGCTGCATAGACTGCAGGCATGCGTGCAAGGATGATTTTTAAATTCCACATATCCCTGTAATAAGATGACTGCTGAAATATGTTTGCATCTTCCTGGCGTACTGTGTCAGGTGTGGGAAATGGGCTGATTGGTTTGTCCGTCTCTCTCTTTGTTTCTCTCTGCAATAATTGTCTTTCTTCAGCAAATCTCAAAAAGATTTTTTCTCATTAAACTTCACTGTTAATCAGGGTGAAGTGAAGTGGTACTTTATGGTTTTCTTTGTTTGTTTTTCAATCAGCATTTTTAAAGTCCTATGAGCAAGTGTTCACCAATCCACAACATTCAAAAAAAAAAATACTTACACCTGTGTGCATGCACATACAGTACATGTTCTTGAGTGAACAGAGAAAGAACAAGAAACACAAAAATATTAAAACAAAAGCCTATACATTTATTTACAATACTGAAAACAGGTGAGACACAGATGAGTTTTCCCATAGACATATAGATGTGCGAGTATGATTTGCCTTTTATTTACCTCATTCTCTAAAAAAGTTAGAGTTGCATTTATCTTGATATTTACTGTGTATTTGTAGTGTTTCAAAACGTCACACCGTGATCCTCCAAGCATATTCTCTGTTTCTTTTTAAAGCACCGGGACCTGTTCGTCACCTGAGCTTCACTGAAATCTTAGACACGTCACTCAGGGTCAGCTGGGCGGAGCCTGAAGACAAGAATGGAATCATTACTGGTAAGAACACAGCTTTAACAGTCTAAGTACAAGAGTATGTCAGAACTATAAACAGCCACTCTGGGTGCAAAGGTAAACATGGAGTGAATGGAGTGAGGGCAAGCGTTGCTGATTTACATGTACTGCAAGCATTGTAATGACGTAAAGCTAGTTGAAAATTGAAAATTGTAAATCTTTAAGCAATTACCTGACAATGTGTATGTGTGCATGGGTCTGTTTGATGACATGGCTGCACTATGTCCAACATTCATCAGGCACTTACACAGCAAGACCATTATCAAACAGCACAAGGCTGCAGGGCCTTTATAGTCACATTTCACACCCAGGAGTGGGAAAATTGTTTTTCAATCAAGGTCACCTTGCACATTTACTCCTTTCTCCTCAACCTGCTTTTCATCCAGCACCTGGCGAGCAAGGAGACAGATGAAGGACCATTCACTCTCTCCAGGGCTTTACACACAAGTGGCATCTCTCTGTTACACACAGTCACACACACACTCTCTCACACACAGGTTTTAAGGTGGCGGAGTGTGATGCATGACTGTGAAGATGCGATGGGACAGACAGGGATTTTGACTGTAGTTACTCCTTCTGCTCTCTCTCTCCCTGCCTTTTGGCTCTGTATATGTAGTTGTGTGCGTTTTCATGTGCGTGAGCGTGCATGCCTGAGATCAAAACTAAATTGACTGTTGAGTGTAAAACAACAAGTAAAAGCAGATGTTTTACTTAATGGTAACAACAATTTTATGCAAATTGCATATTTCATTACATGGGAAATTGAATATAAAAGCCAAGGAAGATGTATAAAAAAAAATATGAACATGGAAAGCAAAATGTGTATAAACGTATCAAACACGAAGTGCACAAATAGAAACAATCAACACAGCATTAGTAATCCATAGCTGCACTCAAACACAAACCCACACACACAGCATACTTAGAGAGGACAGTCGTAAATATAAAGCATTCCCTAGCCCTTTATCCTAACTTCAACCATCACAACTAAATGCCTAATCCCATTCCTTAAGGTAACCCAAATCTAAGGCTAATTCTAACTGTAACCCTAAAACCAAAGCCTCATTTCCATAGAGTGGAACAGTTCAGTTTAGTACAGTATGATATGTATTTTTTTGAGTTTCCATTAGTAATAGTAACAAAATTCCCTTGGATTACCAGAGTTAAACGATATGGCAAGGTCAGGGTGGAGCGACACTGCCTCCACCCATGACAATCAGCTGATTAGGCGACAGAAATACTTCACTCCCTTGTGACCGGTGTTTCTTCAGCTCCTCATACAAAGCTTGACGATTGTTAAGACAAACAGCCACAAACCAAGTAGGAGAAAAAGAGCTGCTGCATGTCCTCCATTGATGTCCGTTGTGTTGTTGTCTGTTGTGTTACACTTGTATCTGGCTGACGTGACCATCAGGCACAGTCCACACCCCACCTACCAAGTAAAAGGTATTTTTTTCAGTCAAGACGTAAGCCTGACCATTCCAAACTGTACCGTACTGTATGATGGAAACACAGCACAAGTCTTGACCTGCAAAAAGCCCTTTAAGTTGTGAGGACACTACTGACATGTGCACACACTGCATTGATTATATTCATTTGAACAGTCTAAACAAAGCATTATCCATAACTTTACCCTAACCAGTTAATGCCTAACCCTAGCCTTAACCTAACCACAATTTAATCTTAGCCCCAAACATAACCACTTCCTCAGAAATGAGGTTCTGCCTCATAAGCACCAGGTTTTGGTCTCCATAAAGACAGTGTTTATGTCAGAAAAATATCTTAAGAGGTAACAAACATACATACACATGCACAAAAACACACACACAGTGGAGTTAAGGTTGATGATTTAATTCACTCACTTGCAGGTCCTCATTTCCACAAAATACATTGTAATACTCAATCATTGTAATAGAGTGAAAAACAGCATGAAGTCTCTCTAAAGCCTGTGCTCTACTCCAAACAGGCTATGAGTTGTGGTGGCAAGTGTCTGACCTAGAGTCCAGTCGCAAGGAACGTACTCTTTCCAACTCCACCCTGCAGTACCAGCTTACGGGCCTCACCTCCACCACCATGTACAAACTGCAGGTGGCAGCGCTCACTGCCGCAGGACGGGGCGCAGTCACGTCGTCCACTGTCTCTACTGGAGTCCCACCAGGTAACATCAACACACACACAGCTGTCCTCTCATCTGTCCTCTCATCCTCTCTTGGATGAGAGGTGAACTATCTTCAGACTTAACTCAAGTAAGTCCAGTTGGCTACAGCTAACTACTATAGATATTCATATAGAACACATGTAGTAAAATTAAACATTTGCATAGAGTTTAAATGTGTACAGAGAAATTAAAAAAGTGCAGGGGTTCAAACTCTGAGAGTTAAAAAATGTTCACAGAATATAACTATGATCCTGGATGACTGAGAACCTTCGCAGACATGGTGACAAGGATGTTAAAAATTTTCACCTGTAGTGTGCGTGTGAGCTTGTAGCAGAGTAAATATAACGGATGAGCTCTTATGATGCCATTGTCTTTCCTCAGGCTGATAAGTAGCTGTTACTGTGCAGCAATGAATCATCACCCACACAACCATCACACACACACACACGAGTTACTCATTTACAGCATCTTACAGAGCCCTGTAATGTACTCTGTGTGTGTGTTTATCATGCGAATACCATGCTTGTGAATGCATATTGAGTTTGTATGACTGGACCAAGGCCAAGTTGCAGTCATTATTAGTTGCGATTAACTGCAATGGAAAAGTGGGTCGATGCAGGAATGGGAGAGAGAGAGGGCAAGAGGCAGTCAAAGAACAGGAGTGAAGTAGGAAGAACAGATAGAGAAACATAATGAACGAAGAGCAGGGAACACAAAAATATGCAATCTCTAAAGAACAGAAGAACAAAGTCTGGGCAGACTGGCAGAGAGGAAGTTGACGAGAAAGGGAGGGGGGGGGGGAAGCTCCCTTAATGCAGCAGGATCTTTGCTCTCACATTTTGCAATTACTAATTTATGAATAAAAGCAAAGAAAAAAGTGAACTAAAGATGGATACAGACAGATTTTAGATTCAGAGGTTGGTTTATTAATTCATGAAAGCAAAAGAGTGAGGGGAAAGACAGAGAAATGAAGATTAGAAGAAAATGAGAAAAAAAACCTCAAGAATGAGCACAGAGTGGTGGAAAGAGGAAACAAGAGAGATCCACTGAGCATAGATTCTTGTCTTGTTTATTTATTCATGTATTCATGGAGTTGGGTGAATTTTGTCATTCATCTGAACAAGGCAGCTGATATCAACATTTTCACATTATAGCCCTTACAAGTTGGCTGCATGCTCTTAGAGAGCCGTGGTGGCTGATAATTTGTCTTTTGTTGCACACATGAACTTCACTGGATCTAGAATTAGTATTGCCTTGTTTCCATACTAACTGGATCGTCATGGTAGTGTACTGTATATACTGTAGCCCTGTTGCAGTGAAACCCCTTGAGATATTCTTCAAAATCTCTCTCGTGTGCTCTGGTGGTCTGATGTGTTCCTAAACACAGCATTCGATGTAATACATCTGCTTTACATATTTGTATTCTGCCGTGTTGAGAGATCATGATGTCTGTGATGCGGCAGCACAAATCGATGGATTGCAGCACATACACCATCCAGAGATGCCGAGCATTAACAAAACACAGTGGTTGGAAAAGTCCTCGGTCAAGGGACAGAAAAGAGCCAAGTGGATTGTGGTTCTTTTCAATTACTTTATGTAAATTTCATTAGCAGAACCAAGCTGCCATAATTTTTTAATTTATTTGTAGCAAAAATAATCCCAATTTCATCTTTTTCAGCCTGAATGTTACATGTTGTCTGCCAGATCACTGTCAATACATTCCAGCGGCTGTCAGGAAAAACATAATGTCTGAGCCAACTACAAACTTTGTGTGTATATGGCATAAAAAGGAGGAGTTTTATAACTTTTTTATATAAATATTACATTTTGGTTGATGATATGTGCCTACAAAGCATATTATTCACGTGTGATGATTTCAGCTTTAAACACAAAAGAAAAAATCAACACCATTAATTCTCTTATAGTTGCTTGTTGTTGACTGAATTCAGTTTGAATGCTATAGAGGCAACAACTCAAACTGGCAGCTCGTGCCAAGAAATGAATTAGGGCGATAACAATGATGCTATTGTTGGATGATTTTCTATAAACTGTAAGATGAATTAGTTGTTACTTGGGTATTGTTTTAGTGTAAGTACCGTTTGTCTTTTGGGGAAGACAGACTCTATCTAATTACCCCTGCCAGGGAGCTTACGTTTTCATCAGTGTAGGTTTATCGGTATGTTTTCTTCTTCTTTTTTTTTGCATTTTCCTGTCTACAGTTTTTCATGGATCAATTACAATTTTTCTGTGATGGGTAGGTGATCACCCGAGTATGTTCCCATTACATTTTTGCCAGAATCTACCCACTGATGATATCACAAAAAATATCAAATATTCAAAAAATCCCCATCTGGGGGCAAACTTAAAAAAAAAAAAAACATCTCTGTCAAAACTCATCAGTATGTGTATGTAGGATCAGACACTCTACCATCAGACTAAGATTAAGATCTGGATCTGATCCTTTTTACGGATTTGGCAATTTAAATTTAACATGGGAAAGGTGGTCATAGCTGTAAGCAGGTAAAGTTCAATACAGATCCGGAAAATCTTCTGGATCCATTGGATCAAAATGTAAACATTTCAGGTGCTGGTATTTAAGATACAGGTGAGAAAGTCCGTGTCCGTTCATTATGTCAGTGTTGATACTTGAGGTTTACTTTTTTGTTTGATCAGACTTGCAATAAGTTTCGTCTTGGAATAAGCGGAATATTTTGAACAGGGTGAGATCATTTCTGAGCAAAATCCCTCACGTGTTCTCTCTTCACTGAGCAGTGGTGCTTCTCAGGCTGCCACGACTGTTCAGCAACATTACCTGTTTCCTGTCACTCATTATTTCCACCGAGGTGGAACAATGTTAGAATAAGAATGGATCACAGATAATTTATGAGGCTTGCAGCCTACTCAGACATTTATAGGCCTTAAATGGACTTTAGTGGACTGAACATTTAATTCACCTCTTGCCTCCACTGGCGTTCAGATTTATCCACCTGTATTGTATTGCCAACCTCAGAAATATGAAATAAATTGCTCATACAGAGCGAGAGATGCATCTGTAGCATAAGTGCTTGTGTTTTCAAAAAATTAACAATTTTTCTTTGGCCAACCTTTTAGTAGCCAAGCATGGGAATAGTAGGAAATATTAGAGGCAATCTGGCTCACTCCTGCTATTTTGTAATTATTGTGACATTAGTTCCCTCCTTTTTCTCTTTCTGCTCAGTCACTGTATCCAATGAGTCATTTTTGTCAGTTTTGACCACGTTTGACACTTTTTTCAGATTCTATGTATTTTATCCATTCATGTTAAAGTCTTTATGTTTGTTTTGTTCTCTTCTTTTGAGCCATCAATTTGAAAACTACCACACTGCAGTAGTACAGTGTTTTTCCTGGCTGAAAACAAAAATCATGTTTTATATATTTTTTTTTTCACCTGATTTCTATAGCACCAGTGAACAGAGGTGGTTTATATTTCAAAGAATTTGTACTAATGAAACATCAGTAATGCAGTGCAGAGACCTTTTCCTTTTTATAAATAACATTACTGCATGAACAGCAATCCGAGATTTCAGTCATACATTTTTTATTCATCAGTAGAAATATGATGATGACCTCCCTGTGCTGGATGCATTGCCAAAATTCTCAAAGGCTTGTATTTTATTTTGTTTTGTTTTCTGTCTGTAGAACTTCCTGGAGCACCATCCAATTTAGTCATCTCCAACATCAGCCCTCGGACAGCAACACTGCGGTTCCGGCCTGGTCCTAATGGAAAGACAGCAATATCACGATGGATCGTAGAAGGACAGGTGCGTGTGCTATTGCTTGCAAATCCTGAAGCACACCAGGGAGGAAAAATCCTTTTTCTTATGCAGAATATTATATCCAGGTAGTAAAGGAGGGTGGGAAGGAGGAGACCTGGAGAGTTGTCTACCAGAAAGACAACCAGCCGGATGCAGACACACTGGAGATTCCTGACCTCAGTCCATTTACTCAGTATAGGTAAGCAGCAAACACACCTCACCTACACAACAGCATCATCACGTGGTGACAACCTGCCCACAGACGCACTCTTTTGCACACACTCACCCAACTCTCCTCCAGTTTCTGCAGTATTGCACGACTCAGGTGAAGGTAGATAAATCACACAGACACACAGAGAGAGAGAGAGAGAGAGAGACGTTTCCATCTGAGATTTTTCTTTTTGTCAGCACCTTCACAGCTTCTACATGCAGATTCTTACATCTCCACTCCCCACACCCGCCTCGAATGATAGGGATGAGGGAAGCAAGGAAGAGCGGTGACTGGAACGCAGACATTACAGAGGAGGAGAGACAAAGGCATAAGAGACTAGGTGAATAGGAAATACAGTAAATGAGGAGGAGGGAGGAGGTGTGTCTATAATCCCAGCTCAAGGGCCACAGGGAGCCGAGTTTGTAAACTGAACAGCTTCTCCCTCTACAATTCTCTATCTATATGTCTATCTTTCTGCTGTATTTATCAGTCTATCCGTCTATCAGTCTATCTCAGCCTCTTGCTTTTTGTATCTCCGTCCTCATCTGTAATAGGATTGCGGTGTGTGTGAACACTTTGTGCACTCGCAGGGATTATGTTGTGACAAGCGACACCACTGGGACATTAGATGAAGTGATGCACTTGTCTGTGCTTTTTATCCCCCGCTTTAAGTTCCTCTTTACACCCTGCTCTCAGTCTCCCAGTGCAGGGACGAAAGCTCATAGATGTGGAGTCTCTCACATGCACTCTGCACACTCACACTTTTTTTGTCATTCACACCCACACTGAAGCACAGATGAATTTACAAAGTAACAAATGCTCTCTTGTGACTGTGTATCTGTGTGTGTCAAGAGGTCAGGATTATTATGTCCTTAACTTTCTGTTAAAAGTTACCGATTTAACAAAGCTACTGAAATCTGAATATTTCCTTCTTTCTTTGCTCCATATAACAAAGAAATAATTAAAACGGAACAATTTTGGTGTGCGAACAAAACAAGACATTTCACAACATCGTCATTTTGAGATTTAGGAAACATTTTTCAACATTTTCGGAAATTTTATGGATGGAACAACTGATTGATTAATCAAGAAAATAACTGACTGAGTAATTGATATATAAAATAATTCAGTTGCTTTGGTTTTTACTACCCCAAACTGTGTAATCATATAAAAAAAATCCTGCCATGTCCAAATTTATATTTGTTTTGGTTGCTTGTTAATGACAAGCACAACAGAAGTGTTCCTCCACAAGTGACTTGGTTAAAAGCAACTCTGACTTGTTCCATGTGTTTTTCAAACATTTTTAACAAGCAATACTTAATTTTCTGGCGATAGTGGTTTCTTTAAAAGCTGTGTTTTTTTTTTGGGCCAAGTTATGGTTAACTTCCTGAGTGTTGATGCTGCTACCTTTCCCCTCCCTCCTCCTTAAATGTCCTCATTATTGCATTTAGTAAATGAGCCATTTATTCACAGACAAACAGCGTAAGCTCACAAGCAGAGACAAGTGCCACTAAGTGGAGTTCTGGCTCCCGATTGGATAAAGTGATGTAAGATACTCAAAAGGTTTCTTAAAATCCATGACCCTTACCAAACACTCTTGATCAGTAATCATTGTCAGAAAACAGTAGCTGTTTACCCACTAATTTTACTAAACAATTTAGCAATAACTTTATCATCCATTTACAGTAGAAGTAAGTGTTTTTTAACTCCACAATTTCAGTTTGTAACATGTTTGTTATTAATATTTATTTTACAGATACTGTGCATCTCACTGCAGCCTCAATAGACAAAAGTTTTCATGACAAATATCAAATAAACAACACTTAAACTGAATTAAAATACAGTAGAGCCATTGGACTTCAACTTGTTTTTTTTTTTCCCCCACCAGGTTTAGGATGCAACAAGTGAACATTGTTGGGGCCAGTCCTATGAGCGCCCCCTCCAGGCTGATTCAGACCCTACAGGCAGCCCCTGACACATATCCCTCCAACCTGACCCTGCTGTCTGCTACAAAGACCAGCCTGCGCTTCAGCTGGAAGGTACTGAAACACACACACACACACAGAGAGACTCAAGTTCAAAAGTGTAAAACCTGACTCTGTCCTGTTTCACTGCTTCATACTGTGCTAATTTGACTGATGGGGATTTTTGCAATGTCTCTTTGCTCTGATGTGTGCATATGTGCATACATGTGTGCTCACCAGCAGCAGGACTAAACAGCTTGATTAGATGACAGCCTATAATCAGTGTCTCTCCTGGTTATCACTGCTAAATCTAATCCGTCACATTTCCCATTCACCCTGCGGACCACTAGCAGCACAAACTGCAATATAATTTCCCCCTCACTGTCTTTTCTTTTTCCCTCTTGTTCCTGCCCTTCATTCCTCTCTCTGTTTCTCCCCTCCCCCCCCCCCCCCCCCCCCCCCCCCCCCCTTCTATTATAACATAAATGGAGGGCAGAGTATTTTCCATTTAAGAGCTGGAATGAGAAAAAGAGCCTGTCAAATCAGACACAGACACTGAGGCACTGTGCACTACCTATGCAGCATGCTAATGGGATTTTACCTGCGTGTTAGTGCCCAGCCTGAGCTACAATGTGCTAGGTTTTCTGCTGTAGTGGAACCATCACAAAGGTTTTAGCAAAGGCTATTATTCTAAGCTGCATATTAAGGGTAATAAAGCTAATGTGACATTCTGTATTATGGCTCCTAAATGCTCAGCTGAGCTAAATCACTTGGGTATTTAAAATGACTGGGTGTCTTACTTACTTATCTGTTGCACAGCACAGAGCAAGCACTGTGCATTCTTGGTTAAGATCGTCAGTGGAATTCTATACTGTGAGCAAACAAAGCTTTCTTTTAAAACGATTTTAGGGCACGAAATGCATGTGACTGTGGCAGTGATGCATTATGACATAGGTGGTCACAGGCAGAGAAGAAGAGGTGAGGGACAGGAAATGAGAAAGGCAAGTCAAAGAGGATGGCAGCGGCTGAATAAGTCAGAGAAAAGCTGGGAAGAGACCCGAAAAGAGGGAATTATAAAGAAATAAATGTTTGTAGGATTTAATTTAAGAGTTTGACACATCACACAAAAACCACATTCTTGGAATGCTTGTCTCTCATAAGTTACCAGTTTGACTTACACTTGAGTTACACTTATGAGTCTTTTTATACAATGTATGCAAGACTTCACCTTGAGATGCCACTTACACTGTTTGGAGTCTTGGGACCCAAGTTTTTCATGAGGAGAGGAAAATGTAATATTTGTCTTTCAGTACAATACATACAACAGACTATACAATATATAATATACACTGTACAAATCCATCCTACCCACTTTGTCACTGTTATACCTGCAAGCCTCATATCTCTTAACAAGTAAATATGGTTGTGTTTTTAATAAAATCCTCTGGAGGATACCAAAATACAAAATCTTCACATCTGTTTTGTTTGTTTGTTCAGCTTATGTGTGGCAGGGTCCTATTCAAGCACAACATTCTCTACTACATTTTTATGAGCTAAACTTAGTTTATAGTTGTAGAAAATACTCTCACCCAACCTTAATTAGGCAAGTTTGTTAAGAGATTGTTACTTATTTAGTTGCTTGTATTTAATAAACTTTATATTCCATATGCATACTTCTCTGAAGAGCGGAAAATTACATTCAATAAAATTGGTATAAATACAATGAGTGTACCACTTGTTGATAGTTATGTGGAACTGTGTCATATTGTTTCATATTTTATTATTTCAGATTTATCATATTGACCATAATATAACATAATGAAGCTATTTTGCTATAAACTGCACAGTAGTAACACTAGACCACAGTAACACTAGACCAGACACAAACCCACTACCAAAATAACCAATGCATCTGTAGGTTTTTGTCACCTATACATATTTCTATTGTCACCTGTGTTCATTATATTCCCTTCCCTTTGTTACTGCCCAGCCTCTTCCTGAGTCTGAGTACAACAGCAGCCCAGAGACTGTCGGTTACAGACTGCGGGTGTGGAGAACAGACGGGCAAGGGGAGGACAGAATCGAGGATGTGGAGGGAGCTCAAGGAAACACTGTGACCACAATAGAGGGTCTGAATCCCTGGTCCCAGTACCAGGTTCAGATACAGGCCTACAACTCCATAGGACCTGGACCCTGGAGCAACACCGTAGCTGCAAAAACAGCAGAATCTGGTACACAGCACCACAGACCTGATACAACATCCAACAGAGCAAATCTGTCTCTCTGCCCTTGACATGCTCCCTCTATTCCAGTGATAGAAAGATTGATGGAGAGAGGGAGCAGGAAGGGGATGAGATGATTTAGATAAAATCGAAGGTTGGTTTAGAGAATGAAGTAGCACTGAGCTGTCTCTCTCTCTCTCTCACTGTGTGTTTGTGTGTGTTCTCTAGTTCCGTCTGGCTCTCCAGCTAATGTGACTGCTGAGGCAGTGAGTTCCACCCAGATCCTACTCACATGGACTCCTCTTCCTCGGGCTCAGAAAAATGGAGTCATACTTGGATATAAGGTATTTAATCACACACACACATATAAACCCTATTCTGGTACTTTCACTTGACCCTTCCGCCAATTATCATTTCCCCCCCATCACCTTTACACACAGCTGCACACTGGCATGAACACACAAATGTCGAATAGTGCAAGTATGATGTAATATCCTGTAACTGCTCTAGTTTGGTCTTCCTTTAAAAGCATCCAGGGTGGGAGTATATGGGTTCATTCATGCAGGTGAATAAGGCTTTAATATTTAATATGCTTTCTTGAAACAGCTTGTATCATGCTATAGTACAAAAGCTGTATTATATATTTATGAAAAATGGAAAATAAGCCGTAAAAAAAAACCTTCTGTTTTTTTATGACTTTTGTTTTTTGCATTGCAAGCCTGAAGTTTTAAAGCATACATGCATGATTTAACTATGCTTCAGAGATTCTGTGTTAGTATTCACGTCCAAACTTGCACTTCCACTTACACACAACATTAGCTTCAAATCTGTCGACATTTGCCAAATTAGAACGCATCCTTTTTTTTGTACAGTAAGTTGAATAATTCTGTTCCAATGGTAAAGAAAATGTCGCACTCTGATGTGCAGGATTTAAAAAAAAAAAGCTGAAATAAATAGTGTAGATTGTGAAGTGGAAGATTTCTGTCGAGTGCATCACTTACTGGCAGTCACACCTCTCCTTTTACACTAACTCTAGTTTCACCTGTTTTTTGCAGGCTCCCACGCAATTTTCAGTTTTATCTGTATTGTCAATATTTTTTTCCTTCTTTCTCGTTTTATTTTAATATCAGGAGTAGACAAGTATTCATTTTTCTCATTCAGTGATGTATTTGTAGACTCCCTCGCTTATATTTAGTAAGGTAGATTTAATAAAGAGAAACCTACTTCCAAATAATTCTTTGCCAATACTGAAAGACTGAGACTGAGTGGTATAAACCAGTACCTTTCAAGTATTTTTAAAATGTGCAAAATTCAGGTCATATGATTCACCATGCCCAAAGCACATCACACTCCCCGTCTGTGTGTTTTCTCGTGCCCTCCTGAGGATCACGCTGAGCAGCAAGTCTACCATCTATCACCAATCTACTGTTAACAGCCGAGAAGTGGCTGCCAGCAGCAGCTCTTCAACACTCTCCATCCCCATGTACATGTAATTCTCCAGCCTCCTGCCATGTGCTACTGATTACTTTTTCTGTTTTTAGACACTTAAGAGATGACATTTTCTTTCAAAATGGTCTCAAGTGAGGCAGGGGGTTCTTGACACGCATTCAAATTGGAGCGTGTTGCCATAGGAGGTACAGTGTGCCTGATAATTTATTTTATTTGAGTGGGCACTAATGAATTAATGGATGCCTCAGTTAAAGTATGGTGCTGTTTTGTGTTTTCCCATTTTCAGCAAATCCCACTTAAAAAAAAAAAACCCAACTAAATTTATGAATTGTGCAAGTGTACTTTAAAGCTGTTTGAGGAATGCGAGTGGCTTGTAATTGTTTGATTATACTATTAAAAGTGATTTGATTATTGGGCATTTATTGGTATTCCCAATTATATATTTATTTGGGAAAAAATTGCAGGAATCCAGCTGAAGTTGTACTTTTGTTACTTAAAAAATGCTCCCCATTCAGACATTTAGCAGTTATGGAATATTTAGGACTCAGTGCTATAAAGTATGTATTTTTAGTTCTACTTTCTACTATCAGCTCTGTTTCAGTTTCCACTAAATCCTGAGGGAAATACTCATCTTCATCAACTGTTAAATGCTCCATTATGTTCCCCAGGTACTTTCTAACTTTGTTTACATTTTGTTGTCAGGCAGATGGCACAAAAAAACAAACAAATACTTTGCACATCTATTTCCAGTGACAGGCTTGTAGGAGACAGAACTATAAACAGCTCTGTTTAGTTTTCTTTAGATCTCCATCTGGCAAATGTTAAATTGCATCATCTTCAATCAGGATGTCCTCCTTTTTTTGGCCCCCAACCCCAATAACAGGCCCCTATCCAATACTTGTATTTGCCTGATTACAGAGCTGGTCGGCACACTTTTTTTAAATCGTCACTGTTAAAATAAATAAGATTCCTGTGTGTCTAGTTAAGAGAGCAATAAGATATGAGAAAGAGGGACAGAGTGAGAGCGCAGGGCTGTCACCAGCTCCCTGTCAACTAAACCAGTGCTGTGTTTGTGTACAACATTTCATTAAACTGTGACTGAAATGGCGAAAATAAAACTTGTCTTCATGTTTGTTGAACGGGTTGTTAAGTACCAGAGCTTTACCTTGACACGAATAACAGTAGTGATTGTAAACTCGAGTTACAGTGTTACAGAGTTACAGGTTTCAGCCACTGTGACCTCACAATCGTATGTGAGTGCGTTAGAATGCAGAGAGGACAGAGGAGTGGATCATAGCAGTGAAGTGCGGGTTAAAATTTGACCAGCTGTTTCAAAATGTAGGTCATAAACTAAATATGGCACTGGCATGAATGACCAGGGTGAGGCGATCAGTGTGATTTCCAGTTTCCGGTCAGTTAAAAAATGTCCAAATTGGCTCCAATGTTGTACTTGAGATCGGGATTTGGAAACCACTAATCTTCAGTAAGTTTTGGAGCAAAATTTTCAATGACTTAGAAGCCACTGTATAATGGGTATGACTCCAGTTTGCCTGCCTTTGTTTGAGTAGCTTGTTATGGTCACCACCTGTTCAATACCACAAAAACTTGATGATCATCATTAAAATGTACAACAATAATGCAACAGTTGTTCCTGCATATAAATCTTTTGTGCTCACTGATTCAGTGTTTCAGTTGTCTGATAATGCTGTTGACTTTTGGGTGTTTTTCATTTAAAGCCTTTACTTGTGTACTTGTGTCTAAAATCTTTACTATGAAAGCAACTGTGGGGCTGTGTTGCACAACAACTGACTGAAAGTTGCTAAGCAACTTATGAGAACCCAAAGTGTAGTAAAAAAAGGCAACTGGACGTAGTTGAATTTCTTGAAGACGTTTCGCCTCTCATCCAAGAGGCTTCTTCAGTTCAGTTTGACTGGTGGAGAGTCTGGGACTTATAAAGTCTGTCAGGTTTTTTGGTCCATGGGGTGTGGTTTGGACAGGAAGGGGTGTGAGTCGTTAAGTCATCAAGGGTCGTTGAATGTTGTCTTTTGTCTGATTTAGTTTCACCTGAGTCATCAACTGTATTTGACCTCAGGTGTGAATGTGTGTGAAACCTCCTGGGGAGGGAGTCCAACTTATGAGAACTGTGTATATTGTTGTCTGCGGGTTAATCACAGAGTGATCTCCTTCTTAGAACTGTCAAAGGTTTAAATATTACAAATTAGTCACACAGGCTTAGGGCATGTTTGGTGCAGACAGAATAGAAAATTTACAATTTTGAGAGACTTACAAATCAACAGCTGGTTCTGCTTGTTTTTCATGGTATGTGTTTAGAAAAATAAAATTATAGAGTGTTACCAGCTTAATCCTTGAAATCCACCCAAGTAATTGAGGAAAGAAGAACACAAGATTTGTTTAACAAGCAGAGAGTGTCGAAGCCAATTCCACATATTTGACCACCTCCTATCTGCTATTTGTGATCATGTGTGTGGATTTGTGCGTGATTTGTTTGTGTGTGTCTATGTTCAGGTGTTGTCCAGTGAGAAGGACTCAGAAAATCCCCCCAGTGTTCAGGTGGTGAAAGGAGAAGGGAATGTTTCTCTGCTCCTCAGGAGTCTCCAGCAGTACACAGTGTACGTGCTGCAGGTGCTGGCGTACACACAGATCGGCGACGGCCCACTCAGCAACCCCATGCTGCTTCGAACCAAAGAAGATGGTAGGATCTTTCTCTGTGTGTGTCCATGTGATCGCTGACCTTTCTGTCCAGTGGTTTGTTCAACACTTTTGCCTGTTTCTCACCTCTGTAGCTGTTTTTCACCTCAGCTGTCAGCGCAACCTTTCTTTCAACAACTTCACTGATCATCCACCAGGTTCAGTTTACCCATCAGACCTTATCCACAGCCTAAACATGGAGAACACACAATGTACTGAGTGTGTGTGTGTGTGTGTGCGCTACTGTGTACCTTGTGTGCTTGTGTGTACTCTTCAGATCTCTGGTAAGCATGGCAGACTTTTCAGGAAGCCAGCAAGCTTTAAGAATAATAAAACAAAAGCACACACACACACATTCATGCAAAAACAGAGCATCTCATACACACTCACTCATACACGCTCATCCGCTATCAAACAATGTCACGTTTGGAAAGATTTTCTCATCTCAGTATGGAGTAAGAAATGGGGAAGTCGATTCCAGGCAATGAATAATGAACCTCAGAAACTGTCTGTCATACTTGAACATATACACACTCCCACTCACGCTGACATGCGTTTGGTGGTGCGGTACATGTGCCTTTATCACACACGAACACAGAGTCCGTGTGATCAGAGAAAATTACATTTTCTATTTTGTGTCTTTTAAAAGTGCCTCTTAAATATGTATGTGTGTAGATCACATGCCTATACATCTCGTCCTGCTAATGTATTAGAATATGCTCTCTATAAGCGCTTGATGTTACAACATTCTTCTTCTCATTTCATTGCTTTGAAGAACTTCTTCTGTGCTTCTCTTTATAAATAAGTTATTATTGTTAAATTATCCTGCCAACTCCCTTCTCTAATTTTCTCTCTCCAGTTCCAGGCCCTCCTGTCAGGATGATGTTTCCAGAAGTTCGATTGTCATCAGTTAGGGTGGTTTGGCAGCCACCCACAAACCCCAATGGCATCATATTAGGTACGAAAACAAACACAGACACACACAAGAAAGCAAATATTTGATAACCACATTTAAATCATAAGCTAAAGTTTTATGCTTGAAGTGACAATAGATTTATTTTCAATTGCTGAGGGATGGGCTGGACGTACACAGCGAATGACTTAGCACTTTTAGACACGTGAACACACACACACAAACACACACCACTGTGATCCTTCAAGGGAAGGAAGGAAGTAAAAGGCGTAAAATGGGAAAGAGCTGATTCTGTATTTAGCTTTCAAACAGGGGTCAGCTCTCTCTATCCTCCACTTCACTGCCAAGGTTGGTTGTTATTTATGTGCATGTGTGTGTGTGTGTGTGCGCATCTGTGTGTGCATGTGCGCGCGTGTGCGCCAGTCATCAAGATCGTACCTGGGAAAAGGGAGCTATTATACCTGCTGAAGCAAAACACCATTCCTAATGCATACATAAACACATATATAAACACAGAGAGTTTCACACATAAAACTTGTTTCTGAAACTGAAGGGAACAGATGAAGGGACACAATCGACAAAGAGGCGAGAAGAATGTGAAAGTTGCTGAACTAGAAAGAAAGAACAGACGGGAAGGGACAAGAGAGGAGATGTATGGAGGTGAGCCAAGGGACAGAGTGTGTGTGTGTATGCGTGTGTGCGTGTGTGCATGTATTTATATCTTTGTGAGGTCCAAAAATGTAAAAAATATATATATATATATATATCTTTGTGCAGGCATTTTGTCCCCCACAACAAGAGCTAGAGAATGCAGTATGTCAATGATGTGTCCTCACGAAGATATAAAAGCAAGCTTGTGTGTGTGGGTTCTTGTATTTGTGGCCTTGTGAGGACCAAAAAATTTGTATAATCCATACAGAGTGAGGACATTTTGTGCATATTATTGTTTGCTTTAATCTGGACGCTCACACCGGCAAAGACGACTGCAGAGCATTCTTGTTCTCTGCGGGTCTCTGTACTGGACCGAGGTCCTCCGCTGAGTATTTTCAGCTTCCATTTTGCTTAAGAAAATAAAGAGCTTAAACGAGAGAAGTTGTCGTCCTAATTCAGGATAAACGAACATGCTGTTGCTGGCCAACCAGACCCAACAAAAGTGAGGACAATTTGGTTGGTCCTCACATCTTTAAAGGGCTTTTTGGGGCTTAAGACCTGGTTTTAAGGTTAGGGTTAGAGTTATGGTTAGGCATTTAGTTGTGATGGTAGGGATTACATTATTTCAATGAAGGTCCTCACTGTGAATGAAGTGCAAACATTTGTGTGTGTGTGTGTTGTACAATGTAACAGGTTGAGAGTATTTGTCCTCTCAGTGGGAGAAGGAAGCGGGACAGTGTGAGTGATGTGTGACTGCATTGTAAGCAGGAGGACATTTAGTGTGACACCAGTCTGTGACAGGGGAATGAGTGGGAGGGCAAGACTCCCTCGATCACCGGAACACACAGACAGGCAGTCCTGCTGTGTCCTTGCTGTGTGTGTGCGTGAATGTGTGTACTTGTGCATGTGTGTATGAGTTCTCATGCAGATACAAATAACCGTGTTGTCCCCATTTCTTTCTTACTGCTCATGACTTCCTTATTTCTCCTTGGGTTTTTAACCATTGGAGGAGCTGACACAGTGGACAAGTGGACAGAGGGGAAACCACACCATAGAGGGTGCACATTGTACTTTGGCACGTTTGTGTTTTCACACGACTTGTGCGTGACTATGATAAAACCCTGTATCCCATTTCCATGCAACATATTTTTGTACAAAAAATTAAATAGCTACAAAAGTCAGTATACATTCTAAAAACTACTTCATTTCAAAATTGACTTTTTGAATATTCTCACTAAACCATAGCAGAAGCAATTTTATACTAGAGGTTTATAAATGAATAACCTGAAGTCACACATTCTACCTTGATCTGTGGAGGGTGAGCCAGTGCTGAGTCTAATCACAACCAAACATCTCGTATTTTACTGTCCATGAAACTGTGCTCAGTTTGACTTTGCCATGTCTAATTACTGAACTCTGCCATAGTAATTTGAATAGTTTATGTACTGTACAAAAAGTATAGTAATGGTGTGGGCTCCAATAAAGCATTTTCATTTTCGCTTTATTAGTTTGGCAATTTGTTCACGGGTGGATAAGAGATTATTTTCTATAAACTTTATCACAAAAAAAGAAATGAAATCTTTAAAAGCCATAATAGTGAGCACATGAGTACATTAATAGAGGAAATCAAATAACATTTTTTAACCCCAACTACACTGTTCGTGTATTATTTTTACTTTATTTTTCAGTGCTTATGATAAAACAGTTAAGTTATAAATATATCCTAAGTGTAATACTTGTTGTATTTATATTAATTAATTGAGATCACAATAAAGTGAAAAGTGCTTTTTTTTTTTGTTGTGGACCAACCATAAAATAAGGGCAGTGGGAGGAAGTTTAAATCTATAATTATTTTTTAGCAGAAGTCTAAATGGCATCTTCCATTACAACCTTAGTATAATTTTGTGCATAGATTATTTTGCAAAACTATGCAAGGAGATGTGATTTACTGTAACACTGTATACTGTACAAGTTATATGTACAGGGGAATGGGAGATGAAGTGATGGACAGAGTCACAGATCACTGCTACCTGTAGTCGTTGCATACTCTGCTCAGGCTGTCTCCTGCATTTTATTAAAAAGCTTTCACCTCTGAGTAACATGTAAGTGCCATTGTCGTGCAAAGAATCTACAGCTACTTAGCTCAGCAAGTAACATTTTCATCAATACAGACAAGGCCAATGAACACCCAGCAACTAAAAAGCCATAAAAATTGTACATATCTATTTTCAATGCCTTCTGACAAAAAAACAGTGTGAAATTTATGTATATGGTACATATTCAGTCTTTCTGTAGAAGAAGATAGATGGGCTTTTTCTTTTACTTGACACATCCTCTTTGTAATGGAGATGTAGCTTCCTGTGTCTGATAGCAGCGATGTGCTAATGATATGCAGTACAGAACATAATGAAGTGCTGTGACCCAATTGTTGGCATGCAAGAGGATTTGTAGCGTAGCTGTTATCCAATAACCTCCCACTCACTGCGCTCACATTAAAATACACTCAGACGATCTAACGAGATTATCAGACACACGACCAGATTATGTGCCTTCGACCAGATTACCATCCTGACAATTCGATGTGACTTCATTGAAGTATGATTGTGTATATTTGGTGTACAGTGCAGAATGAGAATGGCCTGTGGCCTGTGAAAAGCTTGATCAGGGATCAGTGGTTCGCGAGCGTGTCTGTGTTGAAGTGTGGCAGCGTTGTTACATGGACTACTGCGCATGAGACAGAGAAACAGACGCAAGCTCTGTACCCATCATGGGTCACTGCCAAGGGGACAGAACAACAATAAAATGTGTGGATCTATATACAGTAGCATTGTCAGGTTGTGAGTGTGTAGTGGTGTTCATTTGGGTTATATTGTCCCTTTCAGACCTGGTATTAGCCTGGTATTAACTTTCCTGAGAGTTCCATTCTCAGATGGAGAGCATTAAGTACGACTGTTCACTCATGTCATTAACATTAATCCTTGGGTAAAATTATGTTTTAGCGAGCGGTCACTCAGTTCAATCAGTTCACTTAGGTTGGATATTCATACCAAATGTGAGCAAAGACTAGGATCTCCATACATGTATATGAGCCATCTTGGGAAAGTAGAAATATTTTGATGGTTTGCGCACTTGCCGAAATACATCTTTGTTTGTTTGTATTTATCTTTCATTGTGTTCATTGTGATGTCTGTGTAATATAACATTTTGTAGCTATGTTTTAAAACTCTTTTCAGTCTAACTTTGTTCTTTGTCTCTGATTCCTGTGGGTGCCGCGATCTGAAGTGGGTCACAAAAACACAGATTCGCAAATATTTATGTCCTCCTCCTTTGTCTGCCTTTACTTCTCCCCCTCACCAGGGTACCAGATCTCCTACTGCATGGAAAGCAGAGACCCTCTGCGTTGGACCACAGTGGAGGTGGGCTCCAACGCTCGCCAGTTCACTGTCACAGGACTTTCGCCTGAGCAGACTTATTTGTTCCAACTTACTGCTCGCACCGCTGTGGGCTGGGGTGAAGGACAGGAAGCCCGAGTTATTACCACTGAGCGTAGAGGTAAAGGACACACGTACATTTACAATAATAGATGCTTTTATCTAAAGTGGCTTATAACAGCAGAACAAAACGCAATCTTTTGTACCTTTTAGGGAGCATTAAGTAAGGAATCAGTTAAATCAAACTAAATTTCGGAGATAAGGTGAAGAAGTGCTCTAAAAGTGCACACTAAGGCATGTTAGGATGTCAGTGTTGTTTGAGGAGAGGTGTTCTCGGACGAGATGGGTCAACAAGAGGTAGGAAGGAAGATGGATTGAAGATAGAGGGGGTCGCCCCTGATCTGAAACCATTTAGTAGATCATTCCACCATCAGGGAACCATAAACAGGAACATTCTGGACTGAGTTGGCCTGAGCAGGGATTGTAATACCAGACAACAATCCTTGGAGGGATGCAGTTCTCAAGATGGATCATATATTACACACCAGAATGGCTGACTTCATGTAGATAGGTGTACACCTAGAAGTTGCTCTACTGGCTAAAACGAAAACTTCCAACCTCCAGGAAAAAGTAATCTCAATCAAAGAAATATTAGGTGTGCAATGTACTTAAAATACAAATTTGAATAGTGTTATTGCAGTATTTCACTGAAGAATCAACAGTCATGCTTTTGAAGAGAAGACATAATCTCATCCTTAGAGTCTATTATTTACTTTCAATATTTGTAACCAAAGCAGACTCATTAGCTTAATGCCAATAATGTAGAAACAGAAACTATTCACAATATTTCAGTGTTTAGCCACTTAATGAGGGCCACATGGTTGGTGTAGTGATTAGCACTCTTGATTTTGCAGTAAAAAGACCCGGGTTCGCAACCCGGTCAGAACAAGGGCATTTTTACATGGGGTTTCCATGTTCTCATGTGCGTGGGTTTTCTCTGGGTTCTCTGGCTTCCTCCCGCAGTCCCAAAACATGCAGATTTGGGGATTAGGCCAATTGGACATTCTAAATTGCCAATATGTGTGAATACGAGAGTGAATGGTTGGTTGTCTCTATATGTGGCCCTGTGATGGCCTGGCGACCTGTCCAGGGTGTACCCCGCCTTTCGCCGTATGTCAGCTGGGATTAGGCACCAGCACCCCCTGCAACCCTCACGTGGAGGATAAAGCTGTAGAAGATGAGTGAGTGAGCAAATTAATGAGAAGACTGTCACTGTGACCACAGGGATCACCTCCACCCATTTAACCTGTGCTTTTCAACATTTCTGCCAATAGAAATCATCTTTTATAGGGGACAGCCTCAGTTATTTTGTGGGCATTTTGTATCGACAATTTACCTTCAAAAACAAAATTGGATTGAAAACTTTTAATGCACGATTTCATATGCATGTTTCATACACTGAGAAGAAGGAGTTTTGAAAGGTCGAGAGAATTTTTGTTGTTGTTGTGTTTGATAATATACTGTACCTCTAGCTGTAATGAGATGTGGGCCATAAGAAAGCCA
Source organism: Brachirus orientalis (assembly GCA_016785285.1). Taxonomy (NCBI): domain Eukaryota; kingdom Metazoa; phylum Chordata; class Actinopteri; order Pleuronectiformes; family Soleidae; genus Brachirus; species Brachirus orientalis. The sequence goes on from JAFBJR010000175.1 coordinate 4,586,612, forward strand.
TGCACATTTTAAACAAAGAAAAGCTCAGAATGCTCCAACAACAAGGACTTAGACTTGCCATTCCATTTTTACTGAGCACTGCATGTGGGCAGAAAATGAAAGTGTGAACTTTACAGTGCGTGGGACATTTTAAATGCAGAACAAGATTAACATTGACATTTCTAATATCCTTTGGATTAAGAGCTGCATGGTCGTAAATGTACTGTAGATCATCAGGTCTACCAGGTATTGTGCACCACAATAGTACATATTTTCAAAAAAAAAAAAAAACTTGACTATCTCTGAAACAGTTGTCAATTCAAAAGCTGGAACAACTCAGCCACATTTGGATACTTAATGTGAATAATAGCACATTTTTAGAGCAACAAAAATTCTCATGGCATTCAATCTAAAAAAGCCAATAATATTTGACTTGACTTGTTTAACATATCCTTAGACCATATATAGAAAATAGTCTTCCGGGTTCCTCCTGAAGCCAAATAGGATGTGGAAATATATTCACAAGTCACCAGGGGGTTTGTCGGAGTGAAAGTATATGGGAAAATTAGTTTATTTCCCACTTTAATTATAACATAATTAATTGTTTTCCTTATGTTCTAATTGCCTCAATTTCTAGTTTCATCTTTTCCTCAGTGTTCTTCACTAGCACATGGTGTCCGTTTTGTAAATTATGTTCCTGTTTAGAGGAAAGTAAATTACATAATATCACACATATGAGTGGACACCCAGTGTGATTGGTATAAACCTATAGGAGCCTGACTGTGTAAAGTCAGACCTAAAAGCCATGAATAAAAAATTCTAAGCCAAAGTAATTAGGACTGATCAATAATAAAGTTGGATTTAAAATTTAACAGACAGTGCACTGCAAATAATTCCCCTTTAACTTTTCAGCTCATTGTATCAGAAACTGGCATTATCACTGCGTAGGAATTGCAGCAATAAACTGAACATAAAAGAACCAGAGTAGAGTATTAACTATGATAACTTATGCTTAAGGTGAGATGAAGTAGGCTGAGCAGTGACTGTAGCTCTTTATAGTGATGTAATTTTAAAAGAGCCTAAGTGAGTGAGATGTGTTCCTTTTCCTTTGATTTTGAAACAAATAAAAAGTTAAAGCCTCCTCAGATTCAGGGGTCTCAAAGTTTTATCTCATCTTGTCTAGACTCCTCCACGTCTCTCCATCTCCCTGCCTCAGTCAGCTGCTCTCATATCCTATTTCAAATGCAGCAGCCATTTTAAGTGAAGGACGAGAAAGGCCCATTCCTTCACACTCCAAAGTTGATAGTGAGATTTGACTGATCATGACTGACCTGGCCAATGAGGAAAAATCTGACAATATCTGATTATTTCAGAAGCTATTCAGCTGTACAGGAATGCAACTGGATGTGCTTATATGTGGACTAAGTTATGCAGGTGCTATTTTGGGTCATACCACATGAATAATATTTGACTGGGTGGTGACAGAAGAAGGAAACATATCAGAAATGCTGACAGGTTGCCAAGAAATGGATGACGGTGTATGGTAAACTGTTAAAAATGAATGTTTCATGAGCTGACTGACATTTGTTGAATATTTGGTTTATTATCAAATTAAACTGCAGACCATAGCAACTAGTGGTTGGTGACAGTGGTAGGTAATGTGTATTTAAAGGACATTTTTTTATGCTTATATGATCCATGGAGAAGTAATTGCTTAATGTTTCTCCACCTGCTGAATGCAAAGTTTTCTTGTCTTTTTTGTTCTATTCTCCACCATTTGAATATTGTGCTAAGCTGTTGTGCTGTTTCCTTGCCAGTTAGAAGCCAATCAGAACCTGGTGCAAGAGAGTGAGAGAGAGTGTGGGTCTTCCTAATGCTAACAAAATGTGTTCAAGGTCAACAGACAGATGATCGTACTGTGTGTGTGTCATCTTGAGGACTGATCTTCAGAATGGACGGTAGCATCAGACTGTGGACCTGCCTGTCTTGATGTTGCCTCTGATTTCTTTGGCCAAGTGCTTTCAAATAGATGCTCTCAGTTTAATCACCACAAACTTCAGGACCTTCTTCACTGTTCTCCAAAATCTTAAGCGCAAACATTCCCCCCCAAAAAAGTTTGAGCCAAATAAAGCTATACAGGTGACAGCTTGAACCAATGTTTATTTAAAAACAAATTAGTCACTCTGAAGACATATTTTCAATTACATTGTGTCTTACCCATAATGAAAACCATTGGCAATGTACAATTGCTTATCAAGCGTACGTTACATTGGTATTATATTCTGTGAGCAGGGGAGTATATCCAATTAACGGAGAGACATATATGACTCCTGAACCAAGAAGCGTTATCCCACCAAGTGAAATATAATTTTATTAGTCACATAAAAAGTTTCCATAGTACTGTTGTCTAAGTGAACTAAGAAATGACAAACTTCAAGGTTTGGAACTTTGGTCCCTGATCTTTTTGTCCATTTTATGTCAGCCACCATCACATATGTCAACTGAAGCGATGAAATGCTATGAAATTACTCATATTTAAATTGTGACAGTGAAATTATTTTCTTATGCCAACCTGGAATCATGACGTCAGATAGTTAATTCAGAGCTCTCAGCTTCTGCAGTGCGTTTTAATTGGATGGGATATTGTAACATCGGCAGCATCATTATCAGCATTTCTTTTAAACTAGAAGTCAGAGGTTCCCTGTTCCACTTCAGTAGCATAATGGCCCATTCTCACTTTGATATAGACAGAATAGCCTAATAGAGATTTCTTTCTGATGATGGTGAAAGGACCAACTTAATCCCTTGAAAAAGAAAATTGGTTTTTTGAGTGCGCATGTGTGTGTGTGGCTACATGAACATCCATGCATGTATTATAGCCGAAACAGTAATTCCCTCCAGAGGTTTTTGTGTGTGCTGGAGTTTGTCTCCAAGAGTGCGATGATAAGATAATGAATAACATATAGGAGCATTTTAAGCAGTATTCATTTCTCCACACACCATTTTTCCTATTAATTTAGTACTGTAAGGGACAGAGCTGGAAGGCATGAGCAGTCTCAGGTGGAAAGAAAGGGTTTATTTACCTGAAAATGAATAAGAAATTAATTTACAACTAGCAAAAACTGGATACAGAAAAAAAAGTCAAACAAACAAAAAGATAAACTTCTGTAACAACAAATTAATTTAAATCAAGAGAGACTAGTGAAGGAAATGAAATGCATTTATTACAGTTTGAACAGTATAAAGCATTGATAGTCTTTAAAGAGTAACTTAAGGAGCAACAAGGAAAATCCTCTAAAATACAACACTAAAATCCAAACACTGGTGGTGATGGTGGTTGTTGACTTGTTGAGACTGATGAAGGATGAATAATGATGATCAGGTGAAACTGTGAAGATTTGGTGGTGATGGAGAGATGGAGGGAGGGTGCACAGGACTGCAGAGTGTGAGAAACTGAGGCAGGAAGAGACAACCTCTTTAAAAGAAAGCAACAAGATGATTGGTTAACAAGTTAAATGTATTGTAGAGCTACAGTGAAAGATAAGACCAGCTGAGGAACAGTTGATTACAGTGTTTTTACCCCAGGAAACGAGAGCTAGGAATCATACAGCCCTTTCTTTACTGCATCTGTACTGTCCTACTGTACTCAGTAATAATCACATTTATTTTGTTGATTGTCTGTTGTTATTCACACATAAGGGGTTAAAAAAAGAATAGAAAGTATGAGATTGAAATTGTGATTGAGGCAATTAACAGCAAAGACTTCCTAACAGAACTTATGCCTAAGCTTCTCTTAACAAACCATCTGGCCTTGCAAAACTTGACTGATCAACTTTATCAATACAAAAGAAACAGTTCACTGAAGCATGTAATTATTAAAAGCCGGAGTTTCCAAAAAACTAAATCTACTAAATCTATTCAATTACACATAATACTAAATAACACAAGTGCACATGGGCACACAGTCTTATTTGTGCATTGTGAGTGATCATTGCTGCTGAGGGCCCCTCCTTAAACCCACTATTGTCCAGATCATCCTGTCAACACTAACACAGAGGAGAGATTTAAAGCTTCAACTAAATTAATGCTAGATTGAATATACACATTTAGGTAATTATGCTCACAACAAATAAACTACTGTACTTGAAGTGTGCTGTGCGAAATGAAGAATGATGTGCAATCATCATTTGTGTATTTGAGTGCCTGTGCCCTACAATAAATGTCAAAATCTAAGAGAGGTCGAATTTGTCAGCGTGCGGAGATTACTCACTTGTAAGCTGTGTGTGCGCAGATCTGAACATCGCGCGTCATCTCTCTCCACTCCCCTCCGCTCCCTTGCATAGCAATAAACAGTCATGTGAGTGCTAAAAGGGCAACCCTTCTTCTGACAATTATGAGGTAATTATCAGAACGCGATCTTTACTGTGGACCAGAACAAGAGGAGAACAGACAGGGAGACACAGATGGTATCAGGAAAACAAAAGTGGGAGAGAATAGGCGAGTCTTGAAAGGAAGGAAGATTAAGCACATGAGGGAGTAAGTGAGACAAATTTGACTTAAATTACTTGTGATAAGGATGAATGAAGAATGATAAGGCTGGCTGTCAGTGTCAGTGTGCACACGCCGAGTGCTTGTGCATATGTTTGAGAATGTAACATGCAGATTAATTAAACTTCAAGGGGAATTGATAATGCTTTTATTTCTAGACTCAATCAATAACCTGCTGCCCCTGAAATTGAACAGTTATGCCTCCAGCTGTGTGTTTTTCTATCTGTGTCCAGATTTGTGTGTTCACCTGTACACTTATTATACACCGACTACAAAAACAGCCATAGAGAAACACTGGCTCTCATAGCCGTTTTTCCTTTCTCTAATCCAATAGTGAATGCAGACAAACACAGAGACACTGGAAATGTGCTCAGAATATTGTTTCTTGGGTGCTGCAGTGGTTAGACGACTCATTTTATTTAAACATACCATATGTATGCATTGCAGCAGTCACAGTGATGCATATGTGACATCACTGAAGCTGCTCATGTGTTGTGTTGCAAGCTATTTGCAGCATATGGCCCATGATCATCTCCATTCGTCCTGGACAGGTCACAAATAATTTCAATGTTTATGGCTATAGATTGGAGGGAAATGAGAGGACATACACAAATTACTGAGCACAGAAGCATGTTGAATATAGATAATACTCCAGGAAAAAAGTATGTGGATTTACATACATTTATGGAACAGTAGGAGATTAGACCAAACACATTCCCCTGATCTAGGTCTGCCTTTAAAGAAAAGTGATTTCTTTGTCATGTACTGTAGATGTTTATCCATGTCTGTAATCCAATTATCACATGCATGCATGTGTATGACAAAGACTGCAGGTAGATAACTATCATTGTGACAGCAGAACAGAATATTTTAATCTGTTATTCAACATATAATAATATTTTTCGAATAAATACATGCATAACACTGCAGGCACCACTATAAGTTCCGTACAGATAAAAGTGCTGAGGGTGATCTGGAGGTGTGTGAAGGTGCCACACCTTTCTAAACACTTGGTTAGAGTTTTCTTTAATTTTGTCAGTGACAAGGTCAAAGCATCTGCAAACATCTCCATTACAAATACCCATTATTGCAAGTCAAGATAAACTGGTGGGTATGGTGGGCCAGTATTTGCTTTTGTTTTGTGCATCTAGTACTTTGCAATGTTTGTGAGGTCCTTTAAATTGTCACCTAAATGTAAACCACTGAATATGTTCATATTTTTGCAAACAAAAACACGTCAACCACTAAAAAAACATGAAAGGATTTTATAAAGGTTTTATAATTTATCAGAGTATATTTAAGAGTTACTAAGGAAAAATGTCTTCCTCCCTGTTTTTCTCTCTTCCCTCCCCTTTGAATCTTTTCTTCCTGTCTTTGCCACTTCATCTTATTCTACCGTCTCTTTCTTCCCTCTCATCTCTCCCTCACCCATTTCATCTCCTGTGGCTTCCTCCTTTTATATCCTCCGCCTTTCTCCCCTTTCACCACATCCACAGAGCGTCCCCAGCCTCCGAGGAAGCTCTACATCCCTCAGGATGGGGTAGAGTCTCGCGCTCTCAGCCTTCACTGGGTGACAGGGAGCTCGGGCTCTTCTCCCCTGAGGTACTTCACTCTGCAGGTCAAACAGCTGCCCAATGTGGACTGGAGCACTCACATCACTAACATCCCACACAACGTGACTGCCTGGACTGTTGACAGGTACACTGCCCATATATATATATACAACCAAACACATACCCGTGATGCTGTTTGTGTGAGCACTGTGCGATTGATTTTGATGGTCGGTTCATTGCTTAAACGTCCTCCTCCAAACATCCATCCATCCATTAGCTATACCACTTAACTTTTGAGGGATGTGGGGGAAGTTGGAGCTGTTCCTGGCTGACAGTGTGCAAGAAGCAAAGAGAAGCCAGTCTATCACAGGCCTGACAGACAGACACATTTCATGCTCACATTCACACCTGAGTGCAGTTTCTTAGAGATGCAAATTGATGTAACATACAGTATGTGCAAACTCCACATAGAATCGTCGGACGCTCATACACAGCGGAAGCATCAACTGGAACTCTTGTCATTAATTTTGAATGGAGCAATGTCAAGCATCATGGAACTCCATTGTGGCTCCGTTGCTTCGCATCGTGCGCTACAAGTTGACAAATGTTCAATTTCCACTCAGACAATAGCCAATAAAATCGATAAAATGTTTACCTCAACTCTACACGGCCCCAACAGAGCTCTGAGGCAAGACTGTTCTCTCCGTTTGCTTGTTTGGTGAACGTGGCTGATATTAGCAACTTTTGATACATACTTATCCATGACACACACTGACCTCCGACAGCTCCCTCCAGCACCGAGCTTCAGACCCACCCACCTATTGTTAACATCTCTGTCCTGTTCTTTTTGCAAAAAGATGTGTGAGGGTTTTTTTTTCCCTCCAGCAACCCCAGCACAGCCAACCAAGACAGTATTTTAAAAACATTGATTATTTCAATCTGACCTTCAGTGGGGTCCAAAAAAAATTTAGACCATTTTTCCTCATGTTAAAGTGGTCTCGGAGTTTATTTCAGAACTAAATAACAATCTGATTTTACCATTTTCCAGTGTCCTGCACACCGTAGAAGAACACTTATTTTTGTCAAGTATCTGGTTTATCAGCTGGATAATGATGTGCAAGCTTTAGCCTCAATCCTTCAGCTCAGTATCATGTATGTGGCCAGAAAGTGGATATTTAGGATCGTCTGACAAGATTTCATTTCTGGTAAGACTGGACTTGACATAGTTAAAGCATTGTGTAAAAATCCGGTCATTTTTATGCATCACAAGAGTGGACGGGGGAGGGGGATGAAAAAGTTTGAACTCAATCATAATCACAGCAGAAATACAGAGTCACCTAATCACACAGACACGGCAGGAAATGCACTGTGAGTTTTTCTTTTCCTATCAATACTTTCTGGCTTCATGCTTTCTTGTTGTCTCTGCCATTTATCCACTCTTCATTTAATTTTCCTTTTGTCACTCATCCTGGTTGTTTCCATCCATCCGTCAATAGTCAGTGTGTTCAAAATCCATCAGTCATGCATTTTTTCCCCCCTTCATACATCCCCAAGCATCACCTCTTCTCATCCTATAAAAGAGGACTCCAGTGCTATCGTATTTCTTTTTTTTCCCCTCTTCTGCCTTTATCCCTCCATCCTCTCCTCCTCCCCATTGATGCTGCCATTATGGCAGCAGGTGGCAATGGTCAGCCTGGATGGCTACTCCAACAGCCTGAGTATCAGGACTGTGATGAGGCTTATTTGTGTTTGTGTGTGCCTCTTCACAACCTATCACAAGACTATTTTAGGGGCTGAGATCTGTTCTCTCAGTGTGTCTGAATCAGCCTGTTTCAAACCCGCCTGAGGGTGAGTCGGTCTGCCACGATGTCAATGTTTGTGTCGTTGCTGGTTTTCGGCTCATTCTGTCACTGAATACTTTCATTACAGTCACAGATTGGAGGAATTAGCTTTACATCCCAGCATGCTCACACTCATGCTTAGTTGTTATCTATCCGTAATTGTTGTTTTCCACTGAGACATCTTTGGAACCAAAACATTGCGGTCTCCAGGCTAATGCACACGCGCACACTCAAAGTCCACACAGACACACAGAGGCTTTCAAACACTGTCCTTAACATCCTCCCAGTGCTGTTGGTACTCCACCCTCGCTGAGCTTCGTCCTTTGATGTTCTATTCCTATGATACCCACAACCCCACAGGGCCTTTTTCTGTCCCTTATTGGGCCTGGCTCATTATTATACAGGACGATTCTTGAGCAGTTTTTTCCCTGATGCCTGCTGAATTTCTAACTGCTTCTCTGCAGCCTCCAAGTCACTCTGTGAAAAGTCTAGAGAGGAACCTTGCTGGCAGATGTGCGGCTGGAACAGCTTTTTGGCACATGCAATAGAACTGACCTTGTTAATTTGTGTTAATACTGTTATATCAACAGGATTTTGAGGGAAGAAAACACTATTTTGCAGCCTTTTTTTGTTTTAATCAATATCCCACAGTGTAAAGGAGAGGGTGCCTTTAAATTATGAGCATGTTAAACAGGCACTGTGCACCGCATTTGTTAAGCGTGAGGCTTAAAATAGGTCTGTGTTTGTTGGGCAGATTGTAAGTTCTAGAGTAAATTGTTTCCATTTATATACAATAATGTATGTAAATTACATTAGTGTGCTCATTAATGCTTTCACATTGCATTGGTAGGGGAGACAGCAGATAATTATTATTCAAGACTTTTTGAACTTCAGAGAACACTGTGAAAGCAAAACATGCTTGTGAGAAATGAGCAAGGTGGATCTCCAGTGTTAAAGGTACCTGGTGGAGTTTTTGACCGTTCTGTGTCTCTTATAAAGACTGCATATTTGTGTATTTTCTGGTAGAAAAGGGAAAGATCGTAAGTCATAATCAGAGAAGGTCATACAGATCCTGACAATGCTCTTTTACACCTTTAATACTGTGAAGTGCAATTCAAAATGCTTTTCTGGTAAGTGACTAGCTAATAATAAGACAGCCCAAGTACCAGCTGTGAAACTTTGGGAGAGTTAAAGGACAGCGCTGTAGCTAAGATGAGACACTGAGGTGCAATTTTCACCTGTCGCATTTTTAATAAAAAAAAGCAGCGAGAGTTGCATTAACACATGGGGCAGCCACTGAGTGCTGAGAAATCTTTTTACTGACAGTTGTTGATTGATGATCATAAGGCACAGCTGCTGTCGAGGAAACTATTCTACAAGAAATCTCTGTAGCTGTAGCAGAATTCTAAAAACCTTGCACAGAGTCACTGAAGTAATTGTCGAGTTGCGGGTTTATTGGCTAGTTTGCAAATGCAGTACCCTCATCAGTTAGTTAAATGATAAAAATCACATTAAAACAATATTGAGAAAAAGCAAGAGGATCGTTGTGTAACAAATCCCGGAGCATTTTACACATTCTAAATGAACAAACTCATAAAGTTATGCTTGAGCTAAAACAAATGGAAATGTCTACTTTATCCCTGAATGTAAACATGTACTGTAATTTTTTAAGTCTGCCCTCCCTATGTACATTCACAGTATATTTATATGTTTCTCTACATGTCTCTACACGTTTCTTTTTGTAGGTTGAAGCCCTTTACATCATACAAGTTTCGGATGCTGGCCACCAACGATGTAGGAGACAGCGTCTTCAGCAAAGAGACGGAAGCTGTGACAACTCTGCAGGATGGTGAGAGACTGGGACGCAGATGGAACAGCGGGAGGAGCAACTAAGTGGGAAAGGGACTATGTAGATGTGTAAAACATAACAGAAGGTGTTAAGAGGTGGATGGAAACTTGCCTTTCTCTGTCTTTTCCTTCAACACTCTTTGTGTTTTCTTTCAAGTGCCTGATGAGCCTCCAGTGATTCTTGCAGTGAAACCAATAACTACTACCTCAGTTCTGGTGCAGTGGAAGGTAATGTTTTTTTTCACATGAGAGCCATATGTATAATATAAACACAAAAAAGACATTTTTAATGGGAGGATGATGCCCCTGCTCACCCACAATATGCAGCGTTTGTACATGTGACATTGTGACATAGGTGTGTTTGTGGTCAGGCGGCAGAACAGACATACTGGACAGATAAAGGGACAGATTCCAGTCCAGTGTTCAGTCCTACTGACAATATATCAGCAGGAGAGATGTTAGAGGGCAGCAGAGTTAAACATCACCAGTGTCCATCAATGGAGGAAAAATAAAGAAAAGCATGGAGTCATGGAGAAAGATAGGTTGTTGATAGCCATAGTGATGTGAGAATAGTCAGTAAATGCAGCCTGGCGACTTCAGTGCTTGTCACTCTTCCTCCTCTGTTTGGAAATGTCTTCTCCTGCTCCTTCTGGCCTTATATCAAAGCAGAAGAAGGCCGTGAAAAAACAAAGTCACCAGCAATTTCATCATCCTTTACAAGAGTGCCAAAGCCATTGAAGCATTACTTTGTCTGTGCACAGCAGTCCTTTAAAGTAGACCCTGCTGTTAAAATACTGCTCTGCCAGCCTGCTAGTTCCCTGCCAGGCACCAAGAAAATGAAAACTTTCTTAGCATACTGCAGAGCATCTATTCTTAGATGTTTCTATTTGAAAAATTGATAACTAATACTTCTTTATGCCTCATATGAATCTATAAATGTGTCTCCAGCATCCCAGTGATGACAGTATTAATGGGGTGTTGACTGGATACCGGCTGTACTACAGAGAGCTTCCAGTAAACACCTCAGCGTTCACTGAAGCAGAAGTCCAGACAATCGAAAAGAACATCACAAATTCCCTCATTACAAGTGAGTAGCAATGATCCTAGTGCTACGCCTGTCAAATGAGCTGCTTTGATTAGATAATGTGTCATTTAGAGTAATTTCAGTTGGTGTATCAGTTTTGCTTGGTTTTAGAGATATTTTCAGAGTTAATGCTGCAAGTTGTGCAGAGGATTTATGAAATACCATATACTAAAAGATCAATGGAAGGGTTGTATGAACTGGTGTCGGATCTTTCAAATGAAGATTTATATAATTTGGAAAATCCGTTTTCTGGATCCAGCCTGGTGGTCATCCTAAAACAACTTCATGAAGCTGCTTTGCTTGCATAACTTACACAGTTGTAGATTTGTATCCATGGATTTGGACGTAACGTGATTATAATTGCAGTTGTTAGTTGACTAGCTTTACCTTTTGTTAATATAATGCTTTCGTGCTATGAGCATATGTTGTTGTTTTTTTTAATTGAATTAAATTGAATTTAAGTGAATTGGAATTTAGTTCTCAGATGCCACAATGAAAATCCCTATTTCCCGAATTTCCTCATCCACATTGCACATTGCAGTAATAAATATTTATATGTCTACTTCACTTGCACAGTACTTTTGTAGTACACTGAGTATCTGCATGACTAAATCCATCAGCCACTGAGTCAGACTATACCATGAAACATAAGTCTTTCAGTCATTTTATTGAATCACATTATTATTCCACAGTTTATTAATGAATGTGAGATATTTATTGATTTATTCTCCCTCCATGTTCCTCTCGCTCTTCTAAAGCCAAGAGCACCTTCAAGACAGTCAGCAGTGCCTCACTAACAGAGTTTGAGTTGACACGTAAGTAACTGAAGAATCGACGGGGAAGTAGAGCTCGGGGGGATTTCTGTTGTTTTTAGTTTTTAAAAATAAATGTCAATAAGAACAGTGGCATGTGTTTAACATGCATGATGTGTAAAAGTTTTTAAAGTAGCCTCACTACTCTACAGAGCTAAAGAAATTCAAACGATACCTGATTGTTATGACAAGCTACAACATCATCGGGGAGAGTCCGCCCTCCATTCCGGTCGAGGTGTCTGTCGGAGAGGCAGGTAAGTGAAAACTGAAGTAAGCCGTAAAAGTTTTAATACCATCCATATGTGATTTACATATCTTGCTGTTGAACACAAACACAGTTTTACTGTTTTTGTTGTTGTTTTAAGCTTCTTTTTTTATCCTGTGTGTTGTTAGAAAGTTGCACTTTTACTACATATAGGAAGTTAGTTTGGAAGCATTTTTCTGCATAGGCAAAAGTTTTTTTTTTTCCTAAAATTAAGATCAGCTCATTAAATCTGTAGGATTTATCACATGGTCTCCAGCAGTAGATGGACTTTATTTGTTTAAAAATGGAGGTAGTTCTGTTGAGCCCATCATGATTTCATTCATTGAACTCTATGTGTTGTGAAAACATGTGACACAGTTGAAATCTCTAGAAGAAACTCGTAAATGGACTGTGGCTTAAGATTCTTTTGTCCCTGCTTTCTGCCTGGTTCACTGCTCTTGTCATCCATTGCTCTTCCTGGCTTTGTGATGTCCACATCTCCTGTCTTGCTCCTTGTGCCTCCCTGACTAACACTGACTTTGATAAGCTTAGTGGTGCTTCCTATTAGGGGAAAAGTGTGTCTTTGTGTTGTGTTTATCTGGTGTTCCATATGTTGGGGGAGACCTAAATCTGTTTACACCATCCCATTGTAGGGACTTGTCTTCCTTTTTTCCTTTTTGTCTTCCTTTCCTTGTCTTCCGTCTTCCTTATGGGGACAAAAATCAAGTCCCATTATGCAAATTATATATTAAGGTGAAGACATGTTTTAAAGTTAGGCTGGGGTTAAGGTTAGGGTCATAGTTAGGGTTAAGGCACTAATAATTATGGTTAAGGAGTAAGTCTCCAGAAAATTAATGTAAATCATTGCAAAGTCCTCTGAAATCATGGACACCAGTGTGTGTATGTATGTGAATGCAATCCAGAACTGCACAAGTGATGGCCTAACCCCTTTTTTAACTTTCAGCAGAGTTAAGCTATGGATCCATTAGACCAGGGGTGCCCAATTTGGGGCCCGCGGGCCACATTTGGCCTGGGCTCCTTTTTTTTTTGTCCCGCTTCATTTTTCCCATCATTCAATTTCCTGGAGGGAGTCATCCCAAAGGAATCAATAAAGTGAAGTCTAAGTCGTCTGTGCCAGCCACTGGGTATTTCTGTCCCAATGGCTCCCAAGGGTTAGCTGCAGTTCACTTTCTGACAACAGTTTTATATGGGAGTGGAAAGGGGGCGCTGTTGAGTTCTCAGAGGTGAGATGGGGCGCTGTAGTGTCAGACAGTGGCATATGGATAAAAGAATTTAAAAAATAATACTAATAACATATAAGGCAGTGTGCCTTATCTGTAGACAGAGAGTGGCAGTTTTAAAAGAATACAACATTTGTTGTCATTACGAAACCAAACATTTGCCTCGGTTCACATTGTCATCACCTAATCAATCTAATTTTATATTCAGTCTTAAGTGAATTCCCTCTGGATCCACAAATTGGACCATCCAATTGTTTTCAAATTGTTTAAAGGCAAAGTGTTATGCTCAATTTACGTTTTAGTTAATTTTATGGTCAAATTTTATATTTAGTCTTCAATACATTCCTACTTGTTATACGTGTTACACATGTTAGACCATATCCAACTGAAGTTTTTAATTTCTTTAAACATTTAGATTTGGGTTTAATGATAATCTTACATAAAATATGACACATTTCAATAAAATGTAAAGTGACATAATGTGAACCTTGGTTATTTGTTATTCTGCGCCCACCCATAGAATTCATTTTTGGCCCATTGTAGGGAAGAATTTGGGCCCCCCTGCATTAGACAGACAGGAGAGCAAATATACATGCACATTCACAAACAGTACAACATGACAGTCAACAGAGTATGTTGAAGCAGGATGTGTTGTATGACACAGTCCTTTAAAGCTCTATATGCCATTTCAACTGTTTTGCTTTTAAATGAGGATGGACTGACAGAGCAACTATAACTAGTTAGAGCTGACTCTTGTATCCAAAAATCATCACACATTATTCTTTCCAAGACAAAATAATTCATTATCTAATCCAGGTTTATTGAAAAAATATCTCATTTAAAAAAACAGATAATAATAGAATATGATAAAATAATTATTACTCTTACTATTAGTCACATGATGCTGACCTTGCTGCTCATCTGTGATGCCTCTTCCGCTGACTTACGTGGAGCTCATGATTATCCACTTATCACTGTCTTATATTTGGGCCAAGAGGGTATTAAATATGGATCTAGCTCAAAACTGCACTCACAGTGCCCTCTACTGGATGACACAGTAATTACTTCAGACAGTCTCAGGGGCTTTTAGGTTGTATATTTTGACTTGAACTGGATTTCAAGTATAAATTTGAACTTTACCAAAAGCTTGAATATACTGTATATCTGAATTTTGGATAAAAAGCGACAGCCCTGGTGGTCAGAGTGGTGAGGGAGGCGAGTGCATTCATTGATGAACAGCGTGTACAGAAAGCTTTTCAGCACATAACCTTGCAGTGCATTGGTGTAAGTGTCCTCAGTGTCGTCTGTCACTGAGGAAAAAGTGCATTAAAAAAAAAGACATCAGATGGGACATCTGTTGATAAAGAGCATGGTGGTGAGATAGCCTCAGGTACCACAGTTTTGGAGTTTATGATTGCAACACTCACACCGTTTTGAAGATTCTCTTCAAAAAGGAGCAACCCTGCATCTGTAATCACTGTGTGTAAAGTTTAGTAGGTTATACTTATCACAGAGAGTGGATTGAGTGGTGAGTCGATTGAGAATAAGCAGCGGGGGGGGGGGGGGGGGGGGGGTATAGATATTCTCTATTGGAGGAATAGAGAATATCTTAGCTACTTCCTTCTCTGCACCCAGCTGTACAAACACACACATACACACTGGTTTCCATGACCAGAATCCCAGGAGAATTAGCCTAACCTTGACCATAACCACTAGTGCCCTAACCCTAACCTCTGCCTAACTTTAAAACATAAAATGTAATAATTGACATTATGTGGACTTGATTTTTGTCCCCATATGGAAGACATAATGTGACTGTGTAACCAGATTTAGGTCCCCACAACATAAGGAACACCAGGCACACACAAACACACAGTAGCTGTCTAATAACGCATATCTCCTGCTGCAGCTCCATCAGTGGCCCCGCAGTCCATCAAAGTGTCCGCTGTGTCTCCCTCCACACTGGAAGTGACCTGGGACACACCCCCTCTTGAGACCCAGAATGGACTCATCCAAGGATACAAGGTGATGCACACTCAATAACAAATACAAACCTTGTGGCAGGTTCATAACACATAACACAGTGAACAAAACAAACACACACACACACAGAACAGTAGTCAGAGTATGAGTTTGTGGCAGTAAAGCGCACAAATCTATTTCTGTCTATATTTAAAACATCTCCCCTTTTGTCTTGGAGGGGTTTTGCTCTGCTGCACTTTCAAGTGCCCTGTAGAGACAAGCAAGAGAGAGAGAATTAAGTTAGAAGAAGAATCTGAATATCCTTTAATGGTTTCAGTATCACTCTTTTGCCTGTCTCTGCTCTTTAACTCCCCTATCCGCCCCCTCGCTCTTAGTACTTCAAACACAAGGTTATCTGTCCTGCTTTAGACACATTGATTTCTGCAGGAGCAGAGGAATAGGGGAGGAATATAGAATAAAGGAGGGAATGTAATATTTGCGGAGAGAGGGAATGAGACAAGCGAGTGATCCCTGTAGAATCCTGAGTAGAGAAGAGGATTGAAAGAATATGTTTCAACTACCAGAGATGGGTGGACAAATGGGGCGGGGGGGGGGTTATGAGGCAGAGGAGGATAAGGAGATTAAAACAAGAGAAATAGAGGAAAGAAAATGAATGTTATCCAAATGTATAGGTTCAGACCTCTGTTAACCCCTCTTTTCTGTTGGATGAGCAGCACACACGGCAGGTAGAACTAATGGTGAATTTCACTGCAGGGTAATTATTAGATTTAGTCTACTAAAATGCCCCACAGGGCTTGTTAAAAACATGAAATGCTCATCTTAGTGTCAACTACAAAAAACCTCAGTACAAAGGAGATTCTTTATTGCTTATGAACTTTTTTATTTTATTATTATACTCTAATAGTGTTTCCCAGTCCTGGTTCTCAGGGAATGCTGTCCTTCATGTTTTAGATGTTGTCCTGCTCCAATGCACCTGATTCAAATGGTCAGCTCATTATCAAGCTCTGCAGAAGCACCTG
Organism: Brachirus orientalis; assembly: GCA_016785285.1. Lineage (NCBI taxonomy): Eukaryota > Metazoa > Chordata > Actinopteri > Pleuronectiformes > Soleidae > Brachirus > Brachirus orientalis. The sequence goes on from JAFBJR010000175.1 coordinate 4,602,764, forward strand.
ACTCATTTGAATCAGGTTTGTTGCAGCAGGGCAACATCTACTTTAATACTCTAATACTGTATACGATACAGAAACACCCGTCTCTCCTTACTTTTTCAAACAGGTCTCTGTTGTGAATGAAACCCTGGGTCGCAACAAGATTACCTGTGTAAATAAAGGTTATATAAAAATAAAAATAGATCAGTTGTATGTTATAAAAGTCAACTCTTTAACAAACAAATTTTATATATATTTTTTTCTGATCGTATCAAAACATGCTCATTCCTTGCAACATAAAATTCTCTTGTAGACTAATGTTATGTGTCTCACTGTGATAATAAATACAAAAATGGATTGCAAAATGGCTGAGAAAGTGGTTTACACAGATTTTTTTACTCAACCATTAGAATGAATAATCAGAAGAGATATTTCCCCTTGTCATTTTTTAATCCAAATAGTTACAACATTTTACTTTGAGATGAGTAAATGGAAGAGTTACTCTGCATCTCATTATTGTGAGAGCTTGCAGGGGGAGAGTGATGGTTTAATGCTGCCCTCAAGTGCTACCCACGAGCTGCTGCTTCCCAGTTGGACATTGTAAATATAACTTATGATGCTTTGTAGTGCATTCTGTTAGGAATAATAACAAAATGGACCCTTTAAGCAGCTCTTGGCTGTGGTTTTACTTTAAAAACCAAACCACGCAGGGGCAGTTTATGGTCCAGAAGTGGTTGTTAAAAAAATGTTTTACTGTACATTACATTCATACAAACAAAAATACCTAACACTGAATTACCAAATAAAAACATGAGTATACAACCCCTGCTATATATACTGTAAATAAACAAAAGAAAAACACCCTTGTTAAATGTTGGATATCATTAAATATCTCAGTGCACACTGAATCTATATTTGTTATACTTTTAAATGGAGAAAAGCATAGCAAATAAACTAAGTTTCAACACTGTACCTTAATTCAACATGTTGTTGGCTCACATGACGCTGCTGCCAAATGCAGTTGATGAACTCAATCATCTCATATTAACATGAGACCTTTTCCTCACTTTGTATTTGTCCTGTTTGTGGTCATAATTGTACAACCCAATGAGAAATGCCAGTAAAATAAAACATGGCCAATCTGTCTGTGTTCATAAAGGACACAGTTACATGATGTGATTATAGATTTAATGAGCTGACAACCCTGCACTGTTTGATTGGGGACCCAGCTGGCAAATTGTCATTGAGTGCCTATCAAAGAACTCATTGTGTAGTTCAGTATCACAGGTTTTGAAACATTTTTGTTTTTTTCCTCAACTGAATTTGTACTTAAAGCTTTGAACAAATTAACCCTAATAAGAAGAAATTCCAGACTCACTGTTTTATTTATTATCTCTCTAATGGTTTAGATTCTGAATTTAAGAGTGCATACCTATTTAAAGCCTTTTCTTGAATAGTTTCTAAGTCTCAGCCACCTCTGTGACCTTTCTGTTACTGTGTTTGGCTGAACAGCAAGTGTGGGGAAAGTCGAGACAGTCATATCAAACCAACCTTTTTTTCCTGTGCACACCGTTTGGTGCTTAAAAATATACATAAAAATGGACAGGTTGCACAACAAGCTCCCGTTGTGAAGCCTCATTTCATTCACAAACACACACATGCAGCACAGCACCAATGGATATTCTGTTCATCCGTCTCTTAATCACATATCTGTCAAACTGCTCGCTTGACAGGCTTCACTTGGCTTTTGACTTATTAACGGCACCAGTGTCTGCTGACTTTGACGTTGTTTGGATAAGAAACGCAAGAGATAGTGTTTGAAATGTAACACACATATGCTAAAAGAGCCGCTTCCGCCCCATCAACAGACATCGACATTTAGAACAGGTACTGCACTATTAACATTGGATTTGACATAGCATTAAAGAAACCGTTTGCTCGTCATCACTCCAAAACCATTTTCAGACACTGCCTTCAGATAATTTCTGGGTTAGGACATTATCCTGAGGCTGCAGTTCAAATACAGCCCCTCCAGACAATCTGTGGAGAATCTTCAGTTGTCGCTGCATTTTCTTAAATGCTTGTAATCCTTGAAAATCAAGTGAGAATTTTGGAGAATTGCTTGAATTTGCTTGAAAGAATGGCTGTATGTCTTTCTCAACAAATAGCAAATTGACTGAATAGTTTGCTTATTAGTTAAATAAGATGGAGATTCTAAATGAAATCAGTTCCACCTGGACCTAGCTTGCTCTTATGAGTTTGATTATTACAAAACACAATTTTGCTTGTTTGTAGCAAATACCATCACTTTTATGGTGATAAGAAAAGTGAAATAATCATTTTGAGAACATATGTATTCATATACGTTTATCATGAATGAAAGGTGCTGGAAAAGCATGAAAATGAAACCTGGAGGTGCTTGAAAAGTACTCAGATTTGACCTTGCAAAAGGTTTATGAATCCTGTAAATGTAGTCTGAAGGTTTGAATAAGGTTCTAATCCACAGTGAGTTTATTACTTGGATGTGTTATGCTTAAAACTCTCCTTAATCAACTTTGTCTCAAGTAAAACACTTAGCAGAAATTAAGTGGGGGGGGGGGAAAGGATCAGGAGAATTGTAAGGAACTGAGCCAATAATGGTAACAGTAATGATTTCCTGTGCTATAGATCCACTACTGGGAACGGGACAAGCACAACGAGACTGAGAAGGTGAAGGTGGTTTTTGTCCCAGATACCCATGTACATCTCACCAACCTGACCAGTTACATGCCTTACCTGGTCACACTGACAGCCTTCAACACAGCTGGAGACGGACCACCCAGTGAGCCGCGCGGAGCTCGGACCCTGCAGTCTGGTAGGGCGTTGGAACATTTCCCCAAAATGACTAACATATTATGTCAGTTTTTGTGTATTTCCTGTGTCCATCTTGCTTTTATTCTCCATGTGTCTGCAGCTCCCAGCAAGCCCGGCTACCTGTCCTTCTCAGAGGTGACTGGAGGAAGTGTCAACGTGTCCTGGGGAGCTCCACTCACTCCTAATGGACAACTGGAGGGTTACAGAGTTATCTACCAGCCCACAGCTCCTGTGCTAGGTACACACACTCATATACAGTACTCACACACAAGCACACACTCGCAGAAAGTCATGTTAATGAGTAAACATGTACTATATTTCTGTTGAACTGTCTGTGTGAGAGCAGGAGTGAGCAAAGTAGTGACAGTGGACGTGAAGGGCAGCTGGCAGCGGTGGCTGAAAGTCCGGGACCTGGTCAGAGGAGCAACATACACATTCAGTGTTCAGGCTCTCACAGTCAGTTATGGACCACCCATACAGGCAAATCTCACTGCCCAGCCTGTGCAAGGTATGTTACCTTGAAATGTTAAAATTTCATTAAATTTAATTTCATAAATTTCATTACCATGAAATGTTAAAAAAAGCCAAGTTCTGTCTTAGACCAAGGTGATTTTTTTCAAAAGTTTTGAATATCTGAGCAAAGGATATTTAATTTACAACTATAGAAAACTGAGATGCAGCAAAAAGCTTGAACCACCAACTATATGACATTCATGCTTAAAAAAATACTTTGCTTAAAATGACACAGTTATTTTCAAATTAGTTGGCCATCACTCGACTAATTAGTCGAGAATGCCACAATGGCGCCATCCAAATCATTCAGTGGAATAAATTTTAAATTAACTGGCCTAATAATCTGTGTAGATTATTCCTTTTTGTCTTTTATATCTTAATTTGAAGCTTTTGGTCCTCACTTGCCCAAGCTATGAGTTATGATCATTAGTGGCACATTGATATGAATGATGATGAATGAAATTTTAGTGGTGGTGCTCAACAGTGTAGCAGTGATGGTGCACCGCTGACTGTTGGGTAAATAAACACTGGGAACAGACGTGTTAAACACTGGACTCACACGTAATTGTCATGTCAACGTCTAATGGTGGGCAGGTCTGCCCTCACTTACCCTCTGCCTAAAACATGGCAGGTGACTTACTGACGTACAAAGGGCACCACTGTGTACAGTGTCAACTTTGACATTGTTTGGACAAGAAATGCAAGAGATATATTGGTAGAAATAGCAAAAACCTTTGCTTTAGTGGGCTGTTTATTCACCACCAAACAGCCTAACCTCACGCAAAGAGAGGAGCGTCTTTGTGTGGAGCCGAGGCCCCTGTTTAGATAAAGTGGTGTAGGATAATCTGATGTCAGTGAAGGTGTGGGAACCCTAAATTAAAAACATTTTTAATACGTATTCTAGTGACACCTGCTTCAGGATTTGGGTACAAATCAGGATTATGCATGTTCAGATAGTAGTATGCCACATGAATAACAATTGTGTGCATGTGTGTGTGCTATGATAGGCTCCCCTGGCTCTCCTGTGGAAATGTCCATCACCAAGACGTCCTCTGCTCTTAATATCCACTGGTTGGAGGGGGATATCGGTGCAGCACCTGTTACTGGATACGTCATCGAAGCTCGTCCATCAGGTGAGCTTCAACGCAATCTGCCTCACAGGCACCTATTCGTTGTGTTACAGTCAATCTTTTCTTTACTCAAGAGAGATGTTAAGTACTACCCTTCACTAAACTTTACTAAGCACAGCTTTCTCTGGGGCTCATTATGACCCGCTGTGCAAATCAAGACAGCAGCAATTTTCTAATAAAGACTACCAGAGGTGTAATACAGCATGTGAATGGCTGTGGGAAACTCTGCAGGACTCTAGACTGTGGTATAATTGCACTCCTCATAATAGTACATAAGAGCATACGTGTGCTTATCAGTAGCACACGGGGAGCTCATCACAATCACCACAACTGCCTGACGTGTAATTAGATTATAATTTTTGAATGATGACATGTAAAATTGTTTACTTCTTAAAGGAAGCGTCCTTTTTCTCGTTTGTGTCCGATGGTCGTAACGCTCTCTCTCTCTCTCTATCGCTCTTCTTCCCTCCAGATGAGGGTGTGTGGGACTCCTTCATCAGACTCCTCTCTCCCGGCACCAGGTCTGTCTCAGTGCCAATCGAGCGCCTGAGGTCAGGGATCAGCTACGAGTTTAGAGTCATAGCTGTTAATCGCTATGGGTACGGACAGCCGAGTGCGCCCTCTGCTGCTCTCGCTGGTAAACACACGCACACACACACACACACACTCACACACCCATACACACTCAGTGAGGTGGAGCCAAGCCCAGAAACAGACCTTTGCTCTTAGTCGTCAGCTTGATGTGTGACTGGATTGTCAGGCTGGATTGTTTATGCCTTTGGATATGTTGCCATCTAGAGGCAGGTATATACAACTACAACTGAGCTTATTGTGTTAATAGTAGACAGTCTGACTCCTGTAACTTAAACAAAGGAGTGAGAAATTATAACTTATCCTACATGGTGATTTGTTTCAACTGTACAAGTTCGTTATGAAATTTGGATAATTAAGTGTGTCCATTCACGTCAGGAGCCTTCACAGACTGTGAGGAGTATTTCCAGTCCTGTAGGATAAACTGCAGCATCAAGATGAGCCACAGCTAAAGAACAGATGACATGTGTCTGATATGTGTCCCTCTCTCTGCCTGCAGCGCTGCCAGAACGTCCATTTTATGAGGAGTGGTGGTTCTTGCTGGTAATGGCTCTGGTGGGACTCATCGTCATTCTGGTCTTGGTCTTCACACTGCTGCTGTACGGCCACAGCACCAAGTTCAAGGCCTGTGGCACAGGTCCGTGGCATGTTTGTTCCACTGATCTCCCAGTTTGACAGATAAATACCGATTTTGCATGAAATGCTTCCCTGAATTTACTTAGGGAGTTTAAACTTTAATCAACAAGTTGCTCTAATGGTGTAAAACTTGGTGCCTTCTAATAATCTTTGAGCAGAGACAGGGCAGAAGGTGAAGACCTTTTCACTAATTAATGTGCTCTGTTATTGTTGACTTCAGCCTGATATCTGCAGACAGCTGTTATCTCGTGTAAGCTCTGTGGCAGGAATGAATGAATGAATGAAGCAGAATCCACAGTGTTAATAGAGTGTGTGGATTAAAGATGTCAAACTATTGTAGCCCAAAATTGTACTGTAAACTGTGATGCGGCTGCATAAGCCATAACTACTGCATGTAAACATTATTTTCATCATCAGTTCATCTTGATTAAGCGGTTAGTTGTTTGGTTCATTAAATGTCAGGAGACAATGGAAAGAGTGTGGAGCTTTTCTCCCTGAATCTAATGGTGTGCTCAAACATTTTGCTTTGTCCATAAACCAAAGAAATTCAAAGAAATGAGAAAATATTTACCTCTAAGTAACTGTTATCAAAATTTGAAAAAAAATGTTATTAGTAGTAATAGCAGTTTTAACATCACAGACTCATTGTGATCATTCAGATTTTTTTTAAAAAAAGGGATTTTTCTATCTAGGCTCTCGATTGTCATACAACGTGTTGAACCCTCCTCTGTGTTGAAATTTACCATATATCAGGATAATGCATTAGATATACTGTGAAATAGCCTCAAACAGTCTTGTTCCTTCAGAAAAGGGTCATTTGAGAGAAAAAGAAGATCAGCTTTGTTCCTTCACTATAATGATTTTGGCCAAACACAGTCTTGGAGCATCTGCATAAAATGGCCTCACTGCAGCTCCACTGTAATGTCAGAACAGCCTCAAGGTAGTTACAGAAAACAAGGTTCCTGATTATTTTTTTTATGTTTGCTGTGCCAGTGCCAACTAATTTTACTTGCAACTATAAATTGCATTAAACTAAGATAATAACTCTTTGATGTAAAGTAACTTCACTGAAAAGATATCAATTATTCTGAGACTTTATCAAGACTTTTTTTTACAATTTATTTACAATTATTATTATTATTATTATTAATATTATTATTATGAGTAATTGACAAATTAAAGATAGATTTTGATGCAAGTATAGTGTTTTTCAGCCGATGCTTATTTGACTCTCCTTTCCCTAGAACAGGTACATATTAAATATGGAAATATTAAACAGAGTGATGAACAGGTGAATATGTTCTTGAATAAGTAAAAGTTCTCAAGTTTCAAAAATGCTGCATTTTATCTTCACAAACATGACACTGTCCAAAGTTTTTTAACTGAATGTATTTTAACTGAAGCTCTTCTGTTCAGACAAAATGTACTGCTTCACCACATCATACAAAGAAACAGCATGTTAGATCTAAACGGCTGCTAATCTGAGGTGCTGCGGCTTCTTATGCGTAACTTCTGGGCGGATTAACAGAGGGAGGGAGACGGAGAGGGAGGAGGTGAGGTGACATCACAAAGTCAAACACAAGGAGGGAGCAGTCAGGAATCGTCAAAATGCTGTTTCCTCTAAATCAGTGTTTCACAGCCTTTCTATAGAGGGAGATAGTTTTTAAAGATGTCAGATAAATCTTGACAAAATCATGATAAGAGATGTTTGGAAAATTTGTTTGGGGACCCAAAAAAATCTCCTGGCATCCATCTGTGGGTCCTGACCTATTCTTTTATTGTTGTTGTTGAAGCCTAATTGGTGGATGTTTTCTTTGTTTGTGCCAAATAATCCAAATAATGCATCCTAATTTTATGTGTTGCCAACCCGGGAGTTAGTTGAATATACAAAGATTTCATCATGTAAACTAGGCTAGACACACAATGTCAGGGAAATACTTTTGCTGCCGTCCCACACAGCTGACCAAATTGCTTTTTATTTTTAGTGTTTGTCTGAAAATCGGATTCCTCTTCTTTTGTTCTGTGTAACTGTCCAGGGAAGCACGTGTCTACAGTGGAGGAGTCTGTAACTCTGGACAACGGAGGATTCACTGCTCTGGAGCTCAACAGCAGGACGATCAACGCCAAAAACTCCTTCCTGAAAAAGAATGGAACCAGGTGAACACACACACTGGGAAATACATACTTGTAGATTTTATCAAAATACAACATTAATACCAGATTTAATTGTGTGTGTGTGTGTGTGTGTGTGTGTGTGTGTGTGTAGATCCCCCCCCAGGCCTAGTCCAGGTGGCCTTCATTACTCTGATGAGGACATCTGTAATAACTATAATGGAGCTGTTCTCACTGAGAGCACCACACTCACAGAGAAACCCACTGAGGTCTCAGAGTCAGAGGTATCTCTCTCTCTTTCTCTGTCTCTCTATGTCCATGTCTGTCCATTCATTCATCTCTTCCTGCCTCCTCTCAACCCTGATAGTACTGCTTGTTAGAGCCTCTTTTCAGATGAAGGTTGCAGCATACAAATAATGTTAGAGTGTTTCCGTTCGCAAACAGAATAACAACAAAAAAAGAATTTAAAAAAAAAAGTTACTTATTGCAGCTTTACGATCATTGACTCCCTGATTTGATGTCATTGACTCCAAGTTAGCCAAAATGCTAACATTAAAGTGTAAAGATGTGTGTACAATTACTGTCTAATTGAGTGTAATTAAATCTGGATCAACTGTTAAATAAAAATCCCACATACATGGGTCAGCCACTGGGTCACATACTGAGAGCAGTATATAGCATTGAGTGACCATGTTAGCAGGAAGTAACATTCATGACCTGACCCTAATAATTGTTTACAATAATTTGTCAAATTTAGATTGGTGTGGACACTCAAATAAAATAACAGATATTAAATATAGCGCAGCTTTGAGACAGCCAATATTTGTCTCATTGATTACCTGTCAGAATGCAACCCCTGATATGTGTGTGCCTGTGTGCGTCCAGGTTACAGACAGTGATTATGAGGACGAGCAGCCGAAGCACTCTTTTGTCAACCACTACATGAGCGACCCCACTTACTACAACTCCTGGAAACGGCAGCCCAAAGGCCTGAAAGGGATCAACGCTCCTTTTAGCTACGAGGAATGTGCCGCCGCAGATCCCGAACCCTACTACCAGACCGTGGTGACCCAGCACAGCACAGGTGGCGCATACACACCAACGGGACAGCCTGCGCACACACACGTGAACCCCAACACCAACCCTCCGGGATCACGTACCCCAGTGACGGGATTCTCCTCATTTGTTTGACTCTAGAGAGAAATTCTGCACAAAAGTGATACACTCACACAAAAAACGATACACAAAACGAAGGGGGGGGGGCATGTGTGTTTGTTCTGGAGATGAAAGGGTTGACGCCTTCAGAAGAGAAGGGAGGACAAGACAGGGACACTTTGGACGGACTGGTGATGAGACTTCATGTCCCAAAGAACTAAACGTACACTTCTCACTTGTCTTCTCCCCTCTTTAACTAACATTGTCAGTCTGTGTGTTGCTCTCCCACTTTACGCCTCTGTCACTGTGCTTACCTACACAGTTACTGTTTTCATGTCCACGCACAATCACAGTGGACGTCACATCAGACACTCATGCCTGTCCAGAGACTCTCCAACAAGAGACAAAACCGTTTGTGTAAATGTCGAGGATAGCGTTCAACCTTGAACTGGTTGAACATTTCTGCACAAAGCCTCTTCTCTCTTTACCGTATTTACACATGATTGCACAAAATACAAAGACATTCTTTGATGCACCGATTCGGTTTCTTCCTGCAGGAGAGATGGACTTTTGAGGCTGGGAAGAATTATTAAATGCGGGGAGAAGCTTTTATTGGCAGAGTCACACTGTCAGCTTTAAAAGACCACCACACAGAAGAGAAAACTGTCAGTAATCATCATATTTGATCAAAGATGGAGGGGCTGGGTGAGAGCGTTGTGTGGTTTCTGAGAGCGACATGTGATGTTTGGGGCGTGAAATGGAATTTATGAGAAACCATGTTTTTCTTTTTTACTGTCAACTGCCTGTCGTCAGTGCACCTTATAACTGCATCTCCCCCAAGTTTGGACCGAACCCCGCACATTTCAAAATGATTCTGCTGAAGTTTAATTTTGTACAAGTTTGCGTGGTTGTTTGAGTGCGACACACGTGTGTATGGCTCGCCCTACGGTTCCTGTGTCTGTCTTACACTGCTAAGCAACGTGGTGCCATTGTATGTGTGTTTGTATTTTTAAGATGGATTTTGTACAGGGAAACCATTTTTACTTGTGTGCTCTTATATGTACAGTAGTTCCGCCAGGTCTGTGTAATTCAAAGCCAATTGTGAAACAGCACTGGAGAGAGTTGACAAAAGCACTGGTGTATTAAAAGGAAAAGGAGTTGTAATACTTTCATAAGCACCATAAACGTAAGCTTCAAGTGAACAAGTGTGGAAGAAGATTACAGGATAAACATCCCATCCCTGAACTCTGGCCTCACCTCCAGAAGTCAGCCTGACACATACTGGATGTACTTTGAACTTCCTCTCAAGTGCAAGTAAAAAGCCTCCTTACATTTTGCTCATGTATGTTTTAAGATTCTCTACACACCCACTCACCAAGACCGCCAGCTCCTCGACCCCTGACCCCGCCCTCGTCACGCTTGTTTTGAGTCTCATGCAGCGTGTGAATAAATGGTCATTGTTTAACACTGTGTCTCCGCGGTCATTTTTAGTTCTGAAACTGTGAACACGTCTGTTCGCATCACCCACTACATTACATTAACTGAATTAAAGATGTGTCTGAAAACCCTGACATTAACAGACTCAGCGTACGCTCTAGCCAAGGCTGTTAGCACTGGTAGTAAAAAGTAAAAAAAATACTGTGTGAAAACAGTGTTTTTCCCTTAAATGTCACAAAAACTGACTCCAGGAGATTGACGGTGATTATTAATTTGTTACAACAAAGTGTTTTAATTATATCTTGTAAACTGCTGTACAGTGCAGGAAGGAGTCAGGTCCTTTACTCTTAATATATATCTATGGTGCACATAAAAATTTCGTAAGTAAAAGTGCTTTTTCCTGCAGATGAACATCCTCTGTGGTTTATGTCTTACAGTCAGTGAATCAGTGGGTCTGACAGCTGCTCAATAAAGAGCAGATAGATACTCTATACACACATAAAATACTACTTTCTATATTAATACGTTGAATAATTTAACATTTAGGCAATCACTTAAATAAAATTCCCACTACGTATGACGAAACCCCTGGCGTTGTCGTGCGTCTCCCAGTCGGCAGGCGTCGCTGTGGCCCAGTGAAACATGGGCGGCGGGGTGTAACTGTTGTGATGTCCGGTAAAATGACTGTTAGCATGGCGGATTTACTGTTGCCTTCGTGTGTGGACTGTTAGTCAAACGTAAGTCACTGTTGTAGTACAACACCCGCAGACACACAGACCGTCAGACTGCACAGCTGCCGCAAGTGAGCTCCTTTTCTCGGCGGCGGCGTCACACCGCTGCCCGTCTCTCTGCGTGTCGGTGCCCACACGTCGGGACTTTGTGACCCAGTTTGGTCGGTGAGTTTTTCCCCTCTCCTCCTCATCGATTATCGATTACTGCTGAGAATGAAACTATTTCTTCTGTATACGCCTCTACACCTGTCGTGTTTCCGTCAGTTGCGCGACGTGGACGTGTTTGTCCGTTTAACCTAGAAGACACACGTCTTCTTCACACGGACATTATCGACGATTGACAGCATTGACAAGTATTTGTGCTGCGTCTGTTGTTTGTAAATAGTTTTCTGGGGAGAGCAGGTACAGCTGCGCTTCCATTTCAGTGACGGTAAGAAAAAGTTCTTGGTCCCTGACCATCCGATGACCAAAGGGCCCCCTGAAAGCCCCCATCCCCCCCACAGGGCCCCACTCCCTCCAACTAGTTTATTGTCCCTGTTTACATGATCTCAGGGCTGTAACTAATGAATATTTTTTATAATCGATTAATCTGTGTATTTTCTTTCCTCAATTAATCGGGTAATTGGGATGGAACTTATTTTATTGAACAACTTTAAATCCAGACTGAGAGCACTTGAGACAGCCTCCTTGATTTGTAACTGTTTTACATGAACTGTCATTTTAATTATTGATTGTAAGTGTAACTGTAATTTTTTGCTACCTCTTGGCCAGGACTCCCTTGTAAAAGAGGTTTTTAATCTCAGTGGGACTTTCCTGGTTAAATAAAAATATTAATAATTGTTTGGTCTATAAAATGTTGAACAAATCAGTTGTTTCCCAAACCTGTAAACAATGATGTTCTCAAATGTTTTTTGTGTCAGTGATTAAGTTTTAATGAAAAATCTGATTTTTGTTTATTTAATTAATTCTTTAATAATAAATTATCAAAATAGTTGATAATTATTTCCATAATCAAGTAACTGTTTCTGCTCTGATTGATCTAAATCCCTAAACCTAACAACATTAACTGAAATGTGAGAAATGAGGTTCTGCCTATTGATACTGATACCAGCTTGACAAATGATTCATGTACCAAGTTTTAAACTTTCAAGCTGTTAACATTTGTGCTCCTGCAATTAGTAACCATCCATTTCAAACAAATTCAATGGCTTGATTCTCCAGCTATGTGACAAATGTTCTCTCCTTAAAAGACGAGCCCAGAGCATGATTCATTTGAATTGCTGTTGCTGATTTTTATCTTTAGTCTGTGTGTATTGATGCATGTGATATATTTTTGGATTGTATCAGATTTTACATTTTTTTATCTTTCCTATGTCGAATTCACTGACTTTGACCAGTATCGGATTGATTGATTGATACTTTATTAATCCCAAGCTGGATACTACTTTAAGTATTGTTTCGGCTCTTCCGCTAACTGGGACAAGGCTTTTTTGGCAGAGGACTTGTGAGACTGACACAAATCATTCACACAGAACCATTCGATTCAATGGCTCTGAATAGGTTAGTGTAGAAACGAGCCTAATGAGTAAACATAAATGTGTGCACACTCAAACAGGTTTGTGAAGCTGTTTGGACATTAAGTTCCATTTATTTGGGCAGCTTCAACAAATCTTCATCCGTGACCTTAAAAGGACCCAATGAGCTAACACACCACCATCCAACTGCAGACAAAGATAAATTTTGATTGTTTTGATCCAATTTGTCATGATGATAATAATTTATTTTGTTTGATTTTAATATTGTGATGCTTTTTGGGCATACTGCCGAGCCTCTTGCCACAGGGGTGTGTTGCTGGCTCATGAGAACAGTTGTTTATTGTCAGTGTTTTTGGGCCTTGATCCATGCAACTGAGTATATACTGTATTTTGTCTTTGCTGCACCCGACAGGCACCCTTTTCTCTAATCTTATAAATCCTAGACTGACACTTCATATTCAGATTCTTTTTTCCTGAGGCAGAAGCTGTTCATATCATCTCTAAGACTTGATGTGTTTTGCAATAACAACAAACTACATCCATAAGTGAGCCAGAGACTAATTTCTGTTTCTGCTTCTCTTATAGCTTTCCTCCTCTTACCTGAGTGGAACAAACCATTTGGAGCTTGAATCCAGAGGCAGATGGTGGCATTGTAATTAAATAACTTGTGCACTTGAGTTTAAGAAGAAATTTAATTAGCATTAGTGGGAAAGTAACCCACGACAAAAACTAATAATGTGTGATGCAAAAGAAGTAGTAGATGAGGAGGTGAAGAGACAGGACACTTGCTTGGAGCAGCTCGCAGAGCCGCTTCTGATTATCTTGTCCCCACCTCCACCTTTCTTACCTGTTCCTGGTGAACCGACCATGTTTTGGCCCAAGTGGCTGAAAGCTTTCGAAAACTACCTTGAAGGGCTCGGTGAAAATGAACTGGTGGACTCCACTAAGTGTGTGCTTTTGCAGAACTGCCTTGGCCTGGAGGGGCAGAGAATCTTCACAACACTCATCCAGAGAGGATCCACATATGCTGCAGCCATTTCAGCGCTGACAAGTTTTTTCAGTGCTGACCTCCCCTCACAGATGTGCCGCCTTAAATTCCATCAGAGGGCTCAGATGCCTGGAGAGACTGTGGACCAGTTTGTGTCTGCATTAGAAGAACTGCTGAAGCCTTGCAACTATGGAGACTTAAAAGACAAACTTATTTTGGATCAGCTTATAATGAAAACAAACTCGCCACGTCTCAAAGAAAGACTACTGCTGGAGAAGGAAATTTTGACATTGGCTGCAGCGATGGTTATTGCTAAAGAGGTGGAATCAGATTTGAATGAATCTGAGCTGTTTGGTTTTCATGAGGTCAGCGTGGATATTGGAGATGATGTCGTTCCTCCGGTTCAAAAGAAGGCAAAAAGGGGGCGGCCTCGGCGCAGTGAGATAAGAATAAAGCCAAAACCAGTTTTAGTTAAGAACCCAAGTAAATCTGCAATCAAAGATAACTACTATTATAGTAATGATAAGCGATATTATAGTGATAATGATGATAATTGTACAGGTGATGCTGAGACTAAACTGGCCTGCAATAAAACCAGTGATGAAGGTGATAAAGGTGACACCGAAGCCTCATCATCATCATCATCATCACAGAGAATGGAGGAGGAAATTCACAGTGTAGCTCATAATAATGACGATGAGGATTATGTCATTTCATCGGGCAAACTTAAAGGCCCCTACTGTCCAATCTGTGTCAGCAGGCGTTTCAGAGATGCAAACAAGCTCGCCAGACACATGAGGATGCACACAAAGGAGAAACCGTTCATCTGTCCCGTGTGTGCTGTGACCTTCAGCCAATCGTACCACATGACCCGACACCTCAGGAATCAGCATGGTGCCGGCCAACACGTCTGCCCTATGTGTGGGAAAACTTTAGGTAACTCTGCAGAGCTACGGATTCACAGGAGGATGCACAGGTCACAAACCCTCTCATCTCCAGATTGTCAAGAAAAATTCACTGATAAAGATGCGTTTTCGAATCACATCGAGTCACGTAGCTTAAAAGAGTCTACTGAGATGGAGGAACAGAGCTCCAAGCACAGTGATGAAGTGGAAAGCCAAGCAATGGAGATTAACATGAATGAGAATAATGACTCCAATGATGATGTTGCTGAGAATGAAGCAAACTCTGATAATGATGACTCCCAGGATACAGGACATGAAGTTAATATTAAGATGGAAAATTATTCTGATGAAGCTAAATCTCAAGATGGTGGCAATAAGAAAGAAATAGTTGCATCTAAGACTAAAACAAAAGGTCATTTTTGTCCCATCTGTGTTGGTAGGCGATTTCGAGGGGCAAATAAACTTGCTAGACACATGAGGACACACACAAAAGAGAAACCTTTCACCTGCCCAGTCTGCGCTTTGACATTCAGCCAGTCTTATCACATGACCCGACACCTGAGGAACCAGCACGGGCTGGGCAAGTATATATGCACTAAATGTGGGAAAATTCTAAATACCTGGCAGGAACTAAAAACTCACAGGAAGTCTCACATTGCTGAAGAATTCACATGTCATTCGTGCGATAAACAGTTTAAGGATAAAGCTGCATATATGAGTCACCGCAAAACACACAAGAAGGAGCAGTCAGCTCCTCTAAGCCACATCTGCGGCGAATGCGGCAAAGTGTTTGGTCGAATGTATCATTTGAAAAGGCACATCGTGACCCATCGCAAAGCAGATAACGGCGATACTTACAGTTGTCCTGATTGTCACAAGAAATTTGTCTTCCAGGCTGATTTCATCAAACACCAAGAGATCCATGCGAAAGAAAACCAAGGGACCTGTCCAAAATGTAACGAAACCTTCGAAAGTCCAGAAGAACTAGAGACACACATGGAAATTCATGAAAAATCGTATCCCTGTAAACAGTGTGGGAAGAGGTTTAAGGTTGAGTATGCACTAAAGAAGCACGAGCAAAGTCACCAGAGCGAACAGTATTACTGTTCATTGTGCCAAAAGCGTTTCATCAAGCTGTCTCACTACAAGAGGCACATGTTGGTCCACGACAGGCGGGAATCCAGGTGTCCACACTGTGACAGCGTCTTTCTACAGTTAACGGCGTTGAAGTATCACCTGCGAACTCATACTAAAGAAAGGCCGTACCAATGCAGCTGTTGTATTGAGACATTCGAGGTGCAGGAAGATCTTGAACAACACCGTCTCAAACACAGGAAATTCAGAAAGGAGAGACCATACTCGTGCACCAGATGTGACAACGCTTTCTCCACGCTGATGGAGCTGACCGAACACATGAGCATACATGAGGGAGAGCAGCCGTCAAACTGCCCCATCTGTGGCAAAACCTTCTTAAACAAGAACAAACTGGAGAAGCACATGAGCATCCACACGGGGGAGCGACCTCACCTCTGCTCCATCTGTGGCAACGGCTTCCCGTCCGCCGCCAGCCTCAAGTTACACGTCCACATCCACACTGGAGAGAAACCCTTCCAGTGTTCAGAGTGCAACAAGACCTTCAGCTCGTCCAGTGGTCTGCGGCTGCACAGCAGACAGCACATGGACGTGCGGCCCAGCTACGAGTGTCCAGAGTGCGGCAGGACGTACGGACGCATGACGGAGCTGAAGATGCATCAGCGCTACCACACGGGGGACAAACCATACGCGTGCACCTGCTGCAACAAGCGCTTCATCAGTAAAGACAAACTGAACGTCCACATGAGGATCCACACGGGCGAGAGGCCGTACTCCTGTCCTCACTGTGGACAGACATTCACGCAGACTGGGGATAGAAACAGACACATCAGTAAATACCACTCGTTAGATGCTGTAGTTACAGAACTTCAGTGAGGCTTTGATTTTGAATAATGGTATAGAATGATGATGCATGTTTGTGTAAATTGGTGGGTTTTTTTTTTTAATCTTTTCATTTTTTTGTCATTTTTTTTTTTTTTTTTTTTTGATTAAACATAGGTCACTATGTTAAATTTGTCAAAGGCCTAGTTTGTGTAGACTTATGCTGCCATGAGCACTAGATCATCAAATCTGATGAGGTTTTCTGATTATGTTGTATCATAACATTTACGCTAAGATTGTTTGCAAATTTTTACTTAATGGACTGTGAATGAAGTCATGCGGAAATGCTGTATTAGTGTCAGAAATTATTTTTCTGTATTACAAACGTTCTTTGTTGGCAGACACACTTGGTCAGCTGTTTTCTGTGAGCTTCAATTCTGGACTCTCTCGCTAAACATAAATGCTCTGCATGAGATTAGTATCTGTGGCTGCAACAGTTAATCACTTATTAATTGATTTCTCATTTACTCGCCAACCATTTTCATAATGTTGTTAATGTAAAATGAATGACACTTATGTTTCTTTGTTATTCAGTGAGAATAATTTCTACATTCTTTGCACCTCTCTGAAAGTAAACTGAACATCTTTTAACTTGTGGACAAAACAAAACGTGGTAAAGACCAATCAACATTTTACGCCAATGCCTGCAATTATTTTTGGATGAAACAAATCATTAGTTGATTTGAGAAACTAACTGTCATGCAAATTGATAATGAAAATAATAGTTACAGCCCATGTTTAGTCCCATGCAGCACTTTGAAGCATCCTGTGCTTTCTCAGTCACACATACACACTCACCTTTCTGGATATGGTCACTCACATGGACACATGACACAGCTTCTGTCAAAATGCAGCTGATTTTCCGGCCCAAGGACAGAAAGTTTCAGAGGACAATCGAGAGATATTAATTCTAGTCTGCTGTGTCTTGTTAAAGCCAAAAAAGCTTTTTGTTATTTGTGCATCTTTTGTTTTTTGTTTTTTTTATATTATTTAGGTTTCTCTTCAATCAAAATTTTTACTGTTTACAAAAGTGCCACAATAATAAAGTGTATTCACTCTAGTACATGTAAGGTATGTTGTGACAGTGTTTATAAAAGATAAACATGCTTTTCTGGGGGGAATTAAACAGCCTGATGCATTATATATTATACTATAAATTACCACCTATCACCAGGTACCAATGATATATTCAGACAAAAATGGTTCCACATCAAGTGGGACAATTAAAGTGCACTTATACAGAAAAGCATTTGTAATAATCAACATTTAAAAGCACTTTATTTACATTTAGCAAAATGTAAATGCAAGTGTTTTGGTGTCTGTTGGTAATTCCCTTTTACACTTCACTTAAACATGTAATGCCACCACCCACTGTTGTCATAAAAGAAGTTTGGACACATCCAGTCCGACAGGGGGCAGTGTACACGCCGTGTTCTGAATGCGTTCTCTTTATAAACAGGAAAACAGCAAAGATAGCTCGGTGTATCGGACACCTAAGAAAAAATAACAACTTTAAATCATAAATTCTGCCTCATTATTTCGGCATCGCCAAGGTGGTGGTTTAAAACGCGTGTGTGGTAATGTTACCAAACTGTATATGTCGGCCATCTTCAGTTAAGAGTTATTCGTCTGTGTAGAAGCTAATGCTAATGCTAACTCAAGCTAACAACCTTTTTAACTGTTAGTTTGTGCACATAGAATTGTTATGTAAGTTGGTTTCGGAGAAATTGTTTGTCGTGTTTAGGTCTTTTCTAAACCTAAAGGTAAAGTTGCTTGTCATAGTTTGTACCCACGGAAGTTTCCCATGCTACTTGATTTTGCTTGCTTCTTTGCTAACAGATTGGACGTATTCACCTTAACATGATATTTCCAAGTTATAAAATGTAAAATAGTTTCACTGTAGCCATATTGATTTCACCCCTTGAAAACAGTAGTATGCTGCGGCAAAAAGAGCATTACAGTATTTTCCTTATTCGCAAAAACAACACCATTTCTATGACTGTAATATTAGTTAAGGTGGTTGAGCTCTAGTCATTGAATATATGGCTACTTTTGGCTTTACTCCTGCCAGTGAGCAGGATTTTTTTAGTGCTGAAACAGTGCAACAGTCTAAGTCTCAAACTAAATGTGCACTCAGTGGAAATGAGGCCAGGCAATTTTACGAAACCTTGATAAAAGATGGTAAAAGGGCACAGAGACTATTAAATCATGTTAGTGGACAGAAGAGCAGAGACTCTAGGATTAAAAGCAAGAGGAGAGCAAGAGCCCAGGTTGCTGATGTACAGCGGGGTCAGACTGGTCCAGCAGCACAAAGACAGACCAGCGGAGAAGACGAAGGAAGAAGAGAGATGACAACAAGACAGACGAGCAATTCAGAAAGGTCTGAGGAGCTTCAGGGTCTTAGGTTTCTGCGTTGTGCCCAGGAGGGAGACATTTCTGGACTCAAAGAGCTGCTCTTGAAGGGGGTAGACATCAACTTTCAGGTAAAATACTCTTAGCACTGTGTCTTTAATTTTAAAATGTAATGACTATTTTATGTATTGTACTCACTGAGCTTTTATTGTTTTCAAGGATACTTTCTTCTGGACAGCAATGATGTGTGCGAGCTGGTCTGGACAAAGAGCTGCAGTGAGGCTGCTGCTGCAACGTGGAGCAGCCTGGGTTGGCGTGGTTGATGTACAGGGCAGGGATGCCAAAGATCTGGCACTGGAAGGTACTTTTAGTATTAATTATTATAACTCCTATTATAAATTAATATGACCATCTTCAGTATGTACACCTACAGATGGAGCCACTCAAAAGTTCCTTAGTTTCTGTGATGGGTCCTTGGCTGGATCTTGGTTGGTTGCCGATAGGTTTCCACTGAATCAGTGGGAGTAACATGACCCCCGTGATGACGTAGTCACTGGCACCCTCACTAGTAACTCCCTATGTGAAAACCAGCTGCAATCCCTCATTTGTCCATGGGGAGGAGCAGTGATTATGTTCTGCTCTCAAAGCCATGGTCAAAACCAGTTTACATTAGACTTTTTTGACAGTCTGAATTTTTTTTATTCACAAATGCCTTGCAGATTGACTGCCAGATATATTTTTAAATAGCCCGGAAATTAAAAACAAGGAACATATACACTATCATTTAAAAGTTTGGACACACCTTTGGACCACATTAAATGAGAAGGTGTGTCCAAACTTTTGATTGGTAGTGTACATATAAACCCCCACATTAGCTAAGATTCACTAGTTTCCCCTAAATTTAGCAGGATGAACATTCCACATAATGTAAAATGGGCAGATGAAATCAAATTGCAACAAACTAAATAAAAAATGAACAATACTGTTATGAATTAACCAGAAATACGCTATACACAAGTATAGACTACTGCTAAAAAGAAGGAAATAAGTTTAATATAAAAACACATTTTTCTGCATGTCATGGTTTATGTAGGTGTGCTGCACTTTCATTGAACTGAAGTATTCCACTGCTTATGCAGTTGACCAAGTCTACAATTTACAAGTCTCATTAGTCACTTTTCCCACTAATTAGAACTAATCCAATTGGCAGTGCTGTTGCTAAATACACCAGACTCCATAGTTAGGAATTTCTTTAATAAACATTGGAGATTAACATCTTTTTGGGGATTTTGGTTCTTTTAAATTGATCTACACTTTGGCATGATTCGGCACTGTTTCTGGATTTGCTGAGGCTGATTCTGACAATTTAAGCCACAGATTCACTCAGGTTCACCAGTACGTACTCATTAACTGAAGAACCCGTTAATGTTCTGTTTTTTTTCACTATGAGAGGAACTGATTCAGCTCACTGTTACCGGCTTTAGTTAGGGCTGTCACTAAAAACACCAACCTCCTCTGTTAAATAATAGTAAGATTTTAAAAATTTCCTTGATAAATGTTGGAGATTAACACGTTTAAACCGCTGATTCACAAGTCTTAAGTTCAGTCCGTGAGCTGGTACATGACGTGCGCTGCTGCCTCTTTCAGTAAGAGAACAAATCAGCTGATGAAATAGTTCATGTACTATTTCCTCGCAGTGAGAGGATCTGTCTCAGTCCGCTGTTTTTGTCATATTGTATGTTTCAGCAAACATGCAGCAGAAACGATGACAGGTATCAGATTGCTCCACTTATAAATAGAATTAAATATTGCATTTAATAATCATAGAAACGTTTTCCTGTGTTTGTTAAGCTGTGAAATTTTAACATTATCTACTGACTTGAAACATACAATAACTTTATTACATCTATGTATTAGTTTCTGAATTGCCTGAGTGAAGTTAAATTAAGATTTTATTTAATTAATATTTAATTAATTAATTAATTTTATTTACAATATTACCCATAGCGCACTGTGTGTGTTTGTGTGTGTGTCTGCTGTACACAAGGCACATGGCAATTACTTGGAGAAAAAAAAAAAGTTTTAAAGTTTTGTTGTTTATTTGTCCAGGAACCAAATAAAGGCTCATATTTAAAAAAAAAAATAAAGTTTCAGATCTCCCAAAATGTCTTTCTGTGTGGATTAAACGGTATTCACTTACATCCATTTGGCCCCCAAGACAAGTGTTCTTGTTTCATGTGTTTATTTGACAAGACACAAATATACAAAAATATTACCAGCTGTCACAGAAATTGTAACAATGTTTCCATTTCGTGGTTTTCATGCATCTATTTCTTGCCTCACTAGTTGTTCCTACATAGTATTTACTGTACTCCTCACCCTCATTTACAATGATTATTTAATTATGTTCTGCTTCACAAATTTGTTTTTGAACTGTCTGATTTAAAATGTATGTATAACATAATGCACATGTTAATTTGTTTTGTGATAAGTTCCCACAGTTTCAAGAAAAATGTCTCCAATAGGCCTGTTGTAATTTCATTTCTCAAATTATCAGAATGACTTTTGGCTACTGTGCTTGAGAGAAAAGTGCCATCTGTTGGTCATACTTTGTAATTGAATGAATGGGTGGGTTTTCAGTGAAAAATAAACATGCCCAGGAGAAGAAGGGGGGTAACTGCAGCTGCTGGAATTCAGCTGGAATGGGAACTTATGAAGGCCAGGATTCATTGATTCAAGTTCAAATTGTGAAAGTGTGTTTCAGGGAACATGAATCATCATTTTTGTATTGGTCACACAGAGTCCAGTCATTAACCCCAGAATCTGTGAAACAAATGACCTTGCTTATGCTAATTGAAATAATACAGCAGCCAGAATTTCACATCTAGGCCAAAAGGTACTAAAGTTGCTGTTTTAAATTGAATATTTTTTTAATATTTGTTGTTTTTGTACAGTACTGTTTATGTGTTACATATTATTTAAACTAAATGATAAATAGTGTTTATTTTGGCCAGGTCTCGATTGTAAATGAGATTTTATTTTAAGGGAATTATTTTTTTAATGAAGCAAAATATAATAAATAATAATAATAAAAAAATAATAAATTGAACTTATCCATGTCTCACTTTTCCACAGCTGGACACAATGAGGTGCTGGAGGAGTTTGAGAACTACGGGAGAAGTGATCAGCAACACACAACATCTGATGGCAGGTGAATACTATCTAAGACACAGGTGCTGTATTTTCAAACCCCCATCATCCAAATATTGATAACTGTAAGATAAGCTTCTGAAAGATTCTGTCTTTTTAGTTTTAAATAAAACATCATCTAAAGGTACCATACATAGTAGTTGTGTAATGAAACACCCTTGTTAAACAGTTTAATAATGATCATCTTTAGTTATGAAAAATGAACAGTTTTATCTTAATGAAGGAAGGATTTATTGCTGGACTACTATAATGTTGCCTGAGGTAGCTGCACATGAGAATTGTGGTTGATATTTTTCACTTGCTGCTGTAGTTTGACAGTTTTGATTTAAGCATTTCCTGAAACCTCAGTTCTTGCTGCTACATGACAAACATAATTCTTTTCAATTATCATGGTTGAGTGCACCACTCCTGAAAATTGTAAGAGGTGGCACTATCTTTAGAATAACATGTCACTAGACAGAGAAGGTGAAAAGAATCCCAACCATTGCAAATGAAGCATAATTATTTTAACTCACTTCTTATTTTAACACATCTTCTACCAATTTATCCTTCACGTGAGACATAATTAATTTAAATTTTAAGGAATTTGGCTTTTGGAGTGAATACAGCTGTTAAAAACTGTTAAGAACATTTTGGCTGACTATTAAAAAAGACTTGCACTACAGTAAAAAGGTTCCTTTAACATTTGTGTTGTTCCAGCACCTCCCAGGCTCAGTGGTGTGATGTGTGTGCTAGCAAATACAGCAGCAGCCTGTCGTCACACCTCTCCTCCACTCTGCATCAGTTCAGTCTGCAGCATCCTCCACCCACACCCAGCTACTGTCTGCCCCCATCCAGCAACAGCTACAAGATGATGGTGCGTTGTGGCTGGAAACCAGGGAAGGGACTGGGACCAGAGGGAGAGGGGCCTCGGCAGCCAGTACCTACTGTGCTGAAGAGAGACCAGAAAGGTCTGGGGTATGGACTGATGAAACGAGCCAAAGTTACACACTTCAAAGCCAGAGATCGCGATGCTGTGAAACCACCATCCACAGTCAGAGAGGAGCAGAGTGGGAAAGGGAAGAGGAAGGAACAGAGCAGGAGAAAAGAGCAAAAGGATAAGAACTGGGAAAGAGACTTTCGTGCCTCTTTTTATCTTTGACATGTGCTCACAGCAACTTTCCACCACCCAATTTATCTGAACAGACTGCAAAAACATTAGGTAAACTGAGGGTTTAGTTTTTCAGATATAGAACTGCCTGATTTTTGAACGGGGTCTAGCAGGATGTTCAGTGTAACAGCATCAATGGTTTCATACAACCATGGTAAACAAGCTAGAACATAGATCAGTGAACAATAAAAGGATTACTGGGTTCAAGTCAGGTTTGATCACATCAATTTCATGTTTTTTCTTAAACACTTTAGTGGAAATATGGTGTAAAGTGAAAATAAGTCATAATAAGTAATCAACCTAGTGTTTCTGTCCAGACAGTTACAGTTTAACAAGAGCTAAGATGAAGTATTTTTTTTTTCATGGTGATTCTGAACTTTTATTATATGTGCTGCTCATAACTGCTGATAAGGTGTGTTCATGGGGTGGGTAGCAACAATAACATGTCATTGGCCTTCACCATAGATAAAACCACCACCTGTGTGACAGTCAGAGTAGCTTCAGGTTTCTCTAACTGTGTTTGGCTCCCACAGAAAACATAGAAAATCAGTCAGGCTCAGACAAAAACATCTAACACAAGTTAGGTTATTGCTTCATATCAATATGTGCCTAATCCATATCTGAAATCTGCATTTACACTGGTTAAGATGTGGGAAAAGACACCACAGGATGGGCTTGGCTGCTGACCTGAAAAGGTCAGTAGGCCGAAATAGAAGTCCACCCATCCATCCATCCATCCATCCATCCATCTTCTGCTGCTTATCCGAGGTCGGGTCGCGGGGGCAGCAGCTTAAACAGAGAAGCCCAGACTTCCCTCTCCCCAGCCACTTCGTCTAGCTCTTCTGAGGGAATCCCGAGGCGTTCCCAGTGAGTCCTGGGCCATCCCGGGTCCTCCTCCTCCCAGTGGGACGTGCTTGGAACACCTCGCCAGGGAGGCGTCCAGGAGGCATCCTAACCAGATGCCTGAGCCACCTCATCTGGCTCCTCTCAGTGTGGAGGAGCCAGTTCCATTTCCACGTCCAATGAAATGGCAGTGAGTAGTGTTATTATGAAATTTAGAAATCCTCACTTGAAAGGCTTTCATCATCCACCACCATCCTAGCACAGTTCGCATTGGCAGAGGAATATCTGATCTGATTCGTGTCTGATTTATTTTCACATTCGCATGAGGCCTGAATCTAATCTATTGATATCTGAATCCATGTGCTTTTTTTCCTGCTTACACTGTCATGTGTGATTTGTGCCATATGGAAGGAAGATCAGAATTCTGTCACTTGCACCTTGCTGTGTAAATGCAGACTTAATGTAATGGAATCATTTTTACCCCATAGTGCAGCAAAATAAATCAAGGAGTGCCCACTCTGTGGCTACTTTAGCGGACCAAGATCATGTCATCAGTCTCCTTCTGTTGTTTTGAGTCCTTGGAGTTTAACACAAACCCCTACATCAATGTCTTTTTTTTTTAAATTTATTCATAACTGAGAATGTTTTTCCCACTGAGCCTAAAATAATGACTTTTACCACAGGTGATGGTGTATCCATGTATGCAAAAACCCTTTTAAAGGTGAGAGGTCATGTACATTTGTACATTTTATCACCTTTTTAAATACCATCAGACTGTTTTAAAAGATGACACAAGCAAAGATTTGTTTTATCTTAATGAAGGAAGGATTATTTTAATATTTTTAGTGGCATCTAACATCAGGGTCATGCAGTGGTGTAGTGGTTAGCACTCTTGCCTTTGTAGCAAGAGGCCCTGGGTTCACGGGCCTTTCTGCATGTTCTGTCTTTGTGTGCATGGGTTTTTCTCCACTTTCCTCCCATAGTCCAAAAACAATTTGGGGATTAGGCCAATCGGTCACTCTAAATTGCTCATAGTTGTGAATGTGAGAGTGGATGTTGTTTGTCTCTATGAGGCCCTTAACTGAGAATGTTTTTCCCACTGAGCCTAAAATAATGACTTTTACCACAGGTGATGGTGTATCCATGTATGCGGTCGGTTCGTCTGCCTGCAATGGTCATGCCCCCCCCCCCCCCGTGACAGTATGTTATCACAGCCCAGGCAGTCATGTTTTTAGATTTGTTTAGATTTGTTTAGATAGATTTGTTTGTCTGTCTGTGGCCAAGCAACAAAACAGACAGTGGGCAATGAAAGCAGTGTAACATTTGGTATAAGTGCAGTGTATATTTTTGTATTTACTTGAAGCACACTCCTGCAATGTTCTGAATTGGACTTTGCAAAAACCCTTTTAAAGGTGAGAGGTCATGTACATTTGTACATTTTATCACCTTTTTAAATACCGTCAGACTGTTTTAAAAGATGACACAAGCAAAGATTTGTTTTATCTTAATGAAGGAAGGATTATTTTAATATTTTTAGTGGCATCTAACATCAGGGTCATGCAGTGGTGTAGTGGTTAGCACTCTTGCCTTTGTAGCAAGAGGCCCTGGGTTCACGGGCCTTTCTGCATGTTCTGTCTTTGTGTGCATGGGTTTTTCTCCACTTTCCTCCCATAGTCCAAAAACAATTTGGGGATTAGGCCAATCGGTCACTCTAAATTGCTCATAGTTGTGAATGTGAGAGTGGATGTTGTTTGTCTCTATGAGGCCCTGCGATGGACTGGCGACTTGTCCAGGGTGTACCCCACCTTTTACCCTGTCAGCCCTGTGTCAGCCCTGTGTCAGCCCTGTGTCAGCCTTCTATGGAGGATGAAGCTGTAGGGGATCAGTGAGTGATCTAACGTCACAGAGAACACTGGTTATTCATGGTGTGTCAGACGGTTAGGCTGTGATTTTTTAGTAAAATGTATCAAACATTTTTGAGAAGTGTGGGTAGATCATTAACTTCTGTCATTAATCTCATGTATAAACTGACCTGTACTGAATGTGACCTTTGTTGTGTCTCCAAGTTCTGAACTCTCTACACACATGAGTCATGTTTTTGTGTTTATCTGATGAGCGTGTGTCACAATATGGCAGGAAAATCTTTGATTGCATGGTGGTTTCAAGGCAAACCAGGGACTTTTATCTGCCGTGATATCTGTGGTGCCATTTGTGTGTCAGAGTCCAGGTCCAGGCAAGTATGTTAAGCGCCCAGTCCAGACAAGTGAGTCAATAATCCTTACTCCATACGTGTAATAACATTCACAGAACTGTCCCTAATCCACCCCTGTGTCGAACTCAGTTTGTGTTTAGGGTCAGTGTTACTAAGAAGTGAAGCTAAGCAGTTTAATGTTACTTTCATCAGACAAGAGAATCTTGTTCCTCACAGTCTCAGTCTTTCTGGTGCTTTTTTGGAGGCTCTTAATGTGTTTGGTGGAATGCTGCAGTGGTGGTTGTCCTTCTGGAACTTTGTCCCGTTTCCATACAGATTCTCTGAACTCCCTCGATTGCTCAGCTTGGCCAGGCGACCGGCTCATGGAAGAGTCCTGGTTGTGCCAAGCTTCTTCCACTTGAGAATTATGGAGGCCACTGTGCTCTTGGGAATCTTTAGTGAAGCACAAATGTTTTTGTAGCCTTCCTCCGATCTGTGCCTGAGGAAGGCCTCAGTCCTGTCCCTGAACTTTGCAGGCAGTTCCTTTGACCTCATGGCTTGGCTTTTGCTCTGATATGCAGTGTTAACTCTGAAGTCTTTTCAAATTGTCAGTTTTATTTATCATTTAAGGTGTAGAAACATCACAGCAACGATCAAGAGAAATGGGAGGCATCTGAGCTAAATTTAAAGTGTTGTTGCAAAGGGTCTGAATACTTTATGTAAATTTTTCATTTTGGTTTTAGGATTTTTTTTTTTTTTTTTAAGATTTAGGGGGTTCGAGTCACGGCTCCACTAGTCTACGTGTCGATGTGTCCTTGGCCAAGACACTTAACCCCACATTGTTCCTAAAGGGTCTTTGCCGGCCGTGTGTGAATGGTATGAAAGATGAGTGATAGAAAAAATGTGCTGTGTGAATGGGTGAATGGCAAAACTGTAGTGTAAAGCAGCTTCGAGTGCCCATCAAGACTGGAAAAGCACTATAGCACTGTATATTAGCATCAGGGTGAAACAAAAATTTAACTTTCATACTAGACTAAAACAGAAATCAAATATCTGCATCTTTGTCAGTAGATTAAAAATGTAGAGCATAGTTAAGTCTTGAAGGATGTTTTCTTTAAATACTTTCTAGTTGCCCCTGTCCACTGAGTGCACCAACATTTTTACTTTAATTGGTCATAATGTTGAATGAGACCTTTGTTGTGTCTCCTGATTCTTACCTAACTAAACCTGTTTATCTGCTGACAACTTCACCTTTTTTTTCTTCAGTTAGCGCAGCTTTGCTTTGATTACATGTTGGTGCTTTTTTCTTTTTTTCCTTCTTTTTTCTTTTTCTCTTGTAAGCACAGCACAAGCCAAACCAGGGACTTTCACCTTTAATTTTTTTCAGGAATAAAATCTGCATTTAAAGTATAAATAGAGTTACTGAATCCAGTAAATGTAAAATCATAAATTATGTATTTTATAACACTTCAAAATGACAGTGAACTTTGACCTTAGATTACTCAAAAACGTACAAAGTTAAAATATTTATCACTTCATCATGTAGTACAAGCAGTATTAAGTCCAATTAAACTGAAAGCATGAACCATTCCTAGTTATTTTCGTGAACCATTCCTAAGATTTTCCTTTATTCCTCCCACACAGAGGAAAAACATAACAAGGTAGAAGAAAAATAGAAGTCAGGTAAATATGTGTATTAATAAATATGTGCAAGACAGACAGTATAATATAATTTAACATTTTTCTTTTCAATACATTGTGTTCGCTTTCGATAGGATTTTATTTTGAAAACCGGAAATGAGACGGCTTGATTTTGAACCGTCTCAGTAGATTACCGTAAAGGAGAGAATATCGGCGCACTTCATGACCGCAGTGTTAAGCTGCTTCCCCGCTACCCGAGCTCGGATAAGCGGCAGAAGGTGGATAGATAATAAATACTAAATAGTAATAGAATAGCCTGTAAATAAAGCTGTCATTTCAACTTTCAAGCAATTAGATTTAACATCACTACTACTACTTTAAGCCGTAAATGTTGCTTCTCAGCTTTACCATGCATGTCACATTACGTACTAGTTAGGTCTGAATTAAACAAAAATCCAGCACTTCTTAGTGACGAATATTACTCTGTGACTTACATTTCAGCCCAGGTCCATCACTGGTCCCCTATTTCTTAAAAACGATGTAACTCCAGTTGTTGTGTCTTTAAAGTGAACAGGAATGAAATGTGACAGACGTCATTAAAGTCACGTGTTGTTTAATCAGATACTGTTTATTTGAAAATCAAAGCCACACCCTTCTAGGTAGAGAGCTAATAATTTGATAGAAGTAGAACTGCAGTCTGATGCTTTCATGACAACTATGCCGAAAAATGTGATTTAGAAAGATCATGTTTCTAAAGAGAAGGAAGTCTTTCCCGGCCGCAGTGTGTGATGATCTCAGTCCACATACAAGTGAAACCTCACCTTCACCTGCAGGAGGTGGGACCTTCTCTGCCCTGGGTTACATAAGGACCAGCCATTTTCTTATCTGTGTACAGGGACAAAGCAACAATAACCAATGTTTCTTCTGGCACAAGAAATTTAAAGTATAAACATGAACCAAACAATTGACCACATGTCACAGAACACATCTGCAGCATCTGCAACAAGAAAATTCCAGAAATGTGTCTTTCTCTCTCTCTCTCTCTCTCTCTCTCTCCGAACACGAGCCGTGAAATGATTTATGTCATAGATTTACGTTTGACAGCGTTTACCATTTTCATTTGACATCTAGGACAATGTATTGTGTCAATCATTTACCTGACATTTCTGCCATTGGTTCAACTTTCACATACTTGCATCATGTCTTTGCAGCAGGATATAAAGACTTGTGGTTGTTTTTGAAGCTTCTCTATAAACTCATTTTCGCAACCACGGAGCGAAGACAGGAAACGTGCTGAGATGGGGTTCCAACTTTATTTCTCTGCTGAGACATGGACTCTCCTGGTTGCCCTTATCACATTATTCTTTGTGTGAGTGATAAAGGCTGATCACATTGTTGTTGGTGTATTTGTCTGTAATGTGATTCTTTTGTCTTCCACCTCTGTTTTTATGCCGTTTCACAGGTATGCCTATTGGCCATATAGGACGTTCAAACGAATGGGCATCCCTGGTCCCAAACCAGTAATGTTTCTGGGGACAATGATGGGTTACAGAAAGGTTTGGAACTTTTATTTATATTGAATCCTAACTGTAATCCTACAGCAAACTGTCACTTTATTATAAACACCCAGTTCAAATGCATGTGGTCTAATTTGACCTTTCGTCACTAAATCTTAGGGCGTTGTTTTGCTCTGTTTTTCAGCCTTTCCCGATCTGATGCAAATAGATAATGGGCAAAAAAATAGAAGCACATGTCAATCACACAATCATTGCACATTCTGTAGCTCTCTCAGGAAATAGCTGCATATTCTGTGACGGTCATTAAAAAAAATATCACAAAACAACAGTTTTTCAGTTGGAAATACTAAAGGATTTGATAAAGTTAAGACTTCAGAGGAGCAAATGGTGCCTTAGTAATAATAGAGTAATACTTTGTGATTGAAATGCTTTATTTCTTTGCTGTTTAATGGTCACAAATCTTAATTTTTTATAAATTCAAATAAATTAGGACAATCCCCTTGACTATCTTGTTCACATGCGCTCTGTATCCTGTAACTATAGTTCTGTCATCCTCAAGAATGTAAGACCATTCTTGTTCGTCTTTGGGCCAGAGCACAGCCTGGTCTGAAGGCTTTATTGTACGATTATTCTTTTATGACTTTTTTCCATGCATGAAAATGTCCAAACTTGGTGAGCACCTGTGAACATTACAATCTGACGTTAGTTCTGGGTCTCTGTATAGAAATAGCATGGCCTAGTAGCCAAAAGTATTGTTTTGCATGAATGAGCCAGGTGTATGAAACTTGGTGGGAGGGTGAATCAGGCCACAGCCACACAGAGTTTTTTTGGCCTCACCCATCAGGAAGTCCACCAGTTTGGATTTTGTTCATTTGAAATTCATTCTTATTACTTTGTATATTGTTGTTAAATATTGCCTCTCTCCCATTTTTTCAGGGATTTATTCAGTTTGATGAGGAATGCTTCAAGAAATATGGGAAAACATGGGGGTACGTCTGTATGTTGCACAGCCCTCTGTGTGCAGTGTGTTTCTGCATGTATATAAGGGACATACCGTTAATCTGACTCTTGTCCTCAGAGGTCATACTCTCTGTGGAATCAGTATGTGGACATCTCTGTTTTACAAATGTGTGATTGTGTGAGAATCTCACCTGATGTTTCGTGTTTAGAATTTACGATGGCCGTCAGCCTGTGCTGTGTTTCACGGATCCTGCCATGATAAAAAGTGTTCTGGTAAAAGAGTGTTACACTCTGTTCACCAACCGCAGGGTCGGTTTTGTATACCTTCGTATACACACAACTACAGTATGTTACATATGATTTTAGTGGCACTCTCGTCTTGTTGGCTGAAGACATTTCTGAACTCGATGACAGAACTTCCATCTGAATGGGGCATTGTATGATGCTGTGTCCATCGCTGAAGACGAGCAGTGGAAGAGGATCCGCAGTATCCTCTCTCCCTACTTCACCTCAGGAAGATTGAAAGAGGTAAAGTGTGCTGATGTCTCCTCTGGCTTTTGTTACATTTTATTTTATTTTTAACTAGATTCTCAATGGAGCAATTTGTGAAAAAAAACCACATTACAATTAGAATCTAACATTGTTTTCAGGTTGCTCATAATGTGTTTTGTAAAAAAGATAATTAAATGTAAA
Organism: Brachirus orientalis; assembly: GCA_016785285.1. Lineage (NCBI taxonomy): Eukaryota > Metazoa > Chordata > Actinopteri > Pleuronectiformes > Soleidae > Brachirus > Brachirus orientalis. The sequence goes on from JAFBJR010000175.1 coordinate 4,633,857, forward strand.
ACAAAGGGAAAATTTATGGGTGCCTGTTGTTGATAAGTTATTATGCTATTATATTACTGGTCCAGCCCCTGAACTAAAATGAACCTGCTCTAAACCTATCTAGAGCAGCGGTCTTCAACATGGGTCCATGACCCCTTGGTGGTCTTTGAATTTATTTATTTATTTATTTTCCCACAAATTAAAAGTCTTTAAGTATAGATTAACGTGAATCCAACATATTGGAAATGGAAGCATTATCTTTCAGTCAACAATGCACACATTCAGCGTCACACAGGAGCTCTCTCCATCTGGCCACTGGTTCACACACAGCACAAGAAAATGGACTTATCATAAAAATCTGTCAGTTATTTTCATAGCTCAGCATTGTATGCGAGATAACAGGTATGTGTATGCGTGGCAGTGGCACTAATAGGCCGCCGCATATGTTTAAGATAAAAACATCAATTTGAATAGCTTGTAAGCTACATTATCATGCGATTGACAGGCATTATTGATACTGGTATCAGTTACCAAGGTATGTTTATAAAAGGCAGTGGTACGGCTATCATACTCACTGTGCCTTGTGTATGTTTTAAAATAAAAACATGAATATATGAACCTGCGTATTATTTGAATAACTTATTACCGGATGCACAATAACAAGGTATGTTTATACATGGCACTAGGCCCAGTTTAATATAAAAAACTATTTTATACTATATAGAACATATAGCAGGGGGCCCCCCCCGTTTGGGGGTCCTTGGCCTGAAAAATGTTGAAGACTCCTGATCCAGAGGAAGCTCTACAGGAACTTTGTGTGTCTGTAGTTGTACTATTCAGATGTTTATTCTCCCCATCTGTCACTTTGTGCCACAGATGTTTGGGATAATTAAGCGAAACTCTGCCAACCTGATCATCAACATGCAAAAGGCGGCAGACAAGAATGAGCCCCTGGACCTGAAGGAGTGAGAACAATGATTCACTGCTCCATTCAGTCAGAAATGATTCCACAATATTTTCATGAACCCCTAAAAGATAAGAATATCTGACGTGTGTGTGTGTGTGTGTTCTTTAGGTTTTTTGGATCCTACAGTATGGACACAGTAACCAGCACAGCATTCAGTGTAGACATAGACTCGCTCAACAATCCCTCCGACCCCTTTATCATAAACATCAAGAAGATGCTGCACTTCGACATATTCCACCCTCTCCTTCTCATTCTGAGTACAGTATTTTTTAACAATTATTGTATGATTGCCTGCAAAACAAAAAAATATGTGTTTGGTGCAGTTTTCCTCATAAACATATTGGTTTCTCTTTCTCTTCAGTCTTCTTCCCCTTCCTGGGCCCAATATTTGAAAAGATGGAGCTTGGCTTTTTCCCTTCATCTGTCACGGACTTTTTTTACACTGTACTGCAGAAGATGAAGACTAATAGAAAGACCGGAAAGCAAACTGTATGTATATATGTTTGTATGACTCTGTATTTAACAGCAGATTCAGCATTAAATCAAATCTAAATCAAATCTAAATAAATGTCTTCCCTCAGAATCGTGTGGATTTCCTTCAGTTGATGATCGACTCCCAGAAAAACGACGCAGTAGAGAAGAATAAAGGTGATGAGCACACACGGCGTGTCATGGTAAGACCACACACACAAAGTGAACCTATTCTAAACCACAACTCTGTCTACTCTGTCAGGTTTAAGTGATCACGAGATCCTTTCTCAAGCCATGATTCTGATCTTCGCTGGGTACGAAACAAGCAGCAGCTCACTGACTTTCCTGGCTTACAGTCTGGCGAGAAACCCTGACGTCATGAAAAAGCTGCAGGAGGAGATTGACTCCACCTTCCCTAACAAGGTGGGTCAGTGTGAGGAGAGGAACAACATATGAGGTGTAGCAGGGAATTCTCCAAGTCAGTTCTGTAATCTTCTTAGTACAATAGCTGACATACAGTGCATTAATCTGACACTGTACCTTTATAAATTGGCATGGCTTATGTTTTCATGCACAATTGCAACCTGCAGAGGCCAACGTTGGCAGAACTATGGAGCTGTGTTTTCACCCACGTCATGATGTTAATGGTGCTGTATGCACGAAATATGTTAAGCCATAAAATGGCCGCGATATGTCATCGGAGATTAAGAAAACATGGTCAACCAACATTTCATGTACAGCCTGCACGTTCCGTTTACGTTGTGGAAAAGAGTTATGAGTGCAGCTCCTCGTAGATCTGTCTTTCAGTTCATGCCAAACTGGTTCCTTAAACTATCTGAAACTTGAGCCGTGCAACCAAGACCTTGACCAAAAGAGTCTAGACAGGTTGCTGTTTTACTTTAGATGATAATTATCTTGGTTTCTTAGTGACTGGTCTCTTTAACATTAAATTTTTTAAAAAACCTTTTTGTTTAATTGACTAAAAGAAGAAAATACATATTTGTATCTTAGTTTCAATATCCACTGTGTAAACTTTAGATCTGGAAATTAAAATGAGACCTTTCCAGGGTGTACCCAGCCTTCAGACCTATGTCAGCTGGGATTGGCACACGTGAAGGATAAAGCAGTAGAAGATGAGTGAGTCGGTGAGAGTAAGAAATCAAAATTACAATAATTATACTTAATTTTATATAAATTAAGAAAGAAATTCCATCTATAAATGTTTATATGGACAGTGCACAAGAGAGGTAAAGAGAAGAGTGCAGGCAGGGGTTGAGTGGGGCTGATGTGTGACACAAGGACAGCAGAGAAAGTGAAAGTGAAGGTCTACAAGACAGTAGTGAGACCTGCTGTGATGTACGGCTGGGAGACATTGACACTGTCTAAAAAGACAACGAGCTGACGATGCTGAGATTTTCATGGAGAGTGACCAGGATGTACAGGATTAGCCATGAGCATATTTGAGGGACAGCTCAGGTTGAACGGTTTGGAGATAAAGTAAGAGAGTCAAGGTGGAGATGGTTTGGTCCCATCCAGAGGAGGGATAGTGATTATACTGGACAAAGGATGTTGAAGATGGAGCTGCCTCGCAGCAGGAAAAGAGGATGAGTTCACAGATGTTGTGAAGGAGGACATGAGGACAGTTGGTGTAACAGGAGAGGACACAAGGGAGAGGACAAGATGGAGGCAGATCTGTGGTAACCTCTGAAGGGATCCAAAGATCGACAGTGCATCCTTTTTCATGTTCACATAAACGTCGGGGATAGCGTTCCAAGTTTCAAACACAAGTTTGTCCGCTTTGGGGAGGGTTTTCAGTATCACGCCGTTTGTCATTCTGAGCAAGAACACGTTTTATTTAGATGTTACATCACCTAATCCTCAAGTTTAGAATTACATTTTAAAAATGAACAAACTAAAATAAAGTTTTAATGAAATACCCATTGTTTATTTTCCAAAGCCACAGGGAGCCGCATCAGAGGGCTGAAAGAGCCGCGAGTTGCCGACCCCTGCCCTAGAGCGAGCCTTTTATATATTTATATCACGCTGAACTGCTCAGCTGAACCATGCAACTTCACCAATAAATGTTTTAAACTTTACACACTGTAACTTTGACATGAAAACTGGCAACAGGGTAAAGGTTGTAGCCTTCACAGAAGGCACCACTTTTTCTGGCAGTTTAGTTTTGGTCCTGAAGTCGCAAAGAAAACATGATCTGCTCTGTAGCTCAAAACCTCACAGCACAATTTATTTTTGTCTTTTTGCAAAAATAATTGTTAAGCTGCAAATTTTCATCACATCCATGCAGTGGAAGGCTTTTCTAATTTTGCAGGTGCTATCAGCAGCTCGTTGACCGTCGGTGTATTGATTCAGCGCTTTCAGTGGCTCCTAATGTCAAAGTTGAGACAGTGGTTGTTGATGGCTGAGTACATTCAGTCAGGTGTAGTATATGTGTGTCTGTGCATTTGTGTAGGCTCCTGTCGAGTACCAGGCACTGATGCAAATGGAATATCTAGACAGTGTCATCAGCGAGTGTCTTCGATTGTACCCCATCGTCGTTCGTTTGGAGCGTGTGGCCAAGGCCACTGTGGAGATAAATGGTCTTGAGATTCCAAAAGGTATGGTTGTCATGGTCCCCGCATGGACCCTGCACCGCGACCCTGACTACTGGCCTGAACCAGAGGAATTCAAACCTGAGAGGTACTGTAATATATTAAGGGTTTGCTAAAACAGCCAGTAAATGAAATGCCTTATTTATGTTGATTGACGTGTGCATGTGTGTCTGTGTCCTTAGGTTCAGCAGGGAGAACAGAAACAATATTGATCCCTACACATATTTGCCTTTCGGGGCAGGGCCAAGAAACTGCATTGGAATGCGGTTTGCTCTGATGTCAATGAAACTCGCCGCCGTGGAGATCCTCCAGAGGTTCAGCTTCTCTGTGTGCAAGGAGACTGAGGTGAGGCCACATATGTTTGCAGGCTGTATATCATTAAAATCCCCATCCAAACATCAAAAATCACTTCACATGACAAGGTTATTGTAATGGTTTGTACTTATGTAGCGTTTTTCTAGTCTCAATGACCACTAAAAGCTGCTTTACATTGTACCAATCACATGTATTGAATCTCTGTTTTCCATCTGTGCTGTTCCATATAGTTCTGTAATTTGAAAAGTCAAACCGGAGTTTTTTGCGTCACAGATTTTGTTCACACTTTGTTTCTCTTTAAATGTAATTCATTTCCAGATCCCGCTCGAGATGGACAACCATGGTCTGCTAATGCCAAAACGACCAATCAAACTGAAGCTGGTGCCACGTTCAGAAGCCTGATGCTAAAACAAGTACCAAAGGATCAAAGATTTTCATTATAAATTCATGTGTTGCATATATAAATATATGAAATGATGTAACAAGTGAACACAGTGTCAGTTTTTCTCAAAATTCATCCTGAACTAAGTCAATATGGGTAATTTGTAAAACTTTTATTACCAATAAAGTATAGCATGGATTTTTCTATGGCACACTGTTATTCTTATATGTAATCTAGCTGTGCTGTCATATTAATGTTTAACTTCTCTTTCTAGGGCTGCAATGATGAATCACTCAACAAATAATTACTCCAAAACTAAATAGATTGACAAATATTTTGATAAGTGTTTAATTAATTTCAGTGTCTATATTCATGAAATAAATACAAGCTCTCTGATTTCAGTTTTTAAATGTGAAAATGTTCACGCATGAGGATGTTGTCATTTAGAGGTTTGGAAAATACCCATTGACATTTTACACCATTTTCTGCATTTTATCAGCAAAATAAATAATAATGGTTTATTGAAAAATCGATCAAATCAAAATTTTAATCAGCAATTAATCAATAATAATCATGAGTTCGAGCTCAAATGAAACCACTAATAATTTTACATTGAAAAAAACTTTTTGATCAAACTAACAGCAATACGAACATCAGTCTTTGATGAAATCCATATAAGCAGAGGTGCATTGACAGGACAGGCATACCAGGTAAATGCTTGGGGCCCCAAAGAAATGGGGGGCTTAGTGAGCCAACAGGTATTTTGGCCTAAACCATTCAGTGCTTTATAGACTAACAGCAATATTTTAAAGTCAATTCTTTGGCAGACGCGAAGCCAGTGTAAGGACTTCAGAACTGGACTTGTGTATTCCGCCTTTCTGGTCTTAGTGAGAACACGGGCAGCAGTGTTCTGAATTAGCTGCAGCTGTCTAATGGATTGTTTTGGGAGGCCGGTGAGAACGGCATTGCAATAGTCTGATCGACTAAAGATAAAGGCATGGACCAGTTTTTCCAGGTCCTGTTGTGTCATAAGTCCTTTAAGTCTTGATATATTCTTCAGATGATAGTGCGCAGACTTTGTGACTTTGTGTTTTATTGTGGCCTTTTAAAGTCAGGTCAGAGTCCATGTGAATGCCAAGATTTCTTGCTTGGTTTTTTGGTTTTAACGCAAGTGATTGAAGGTAAGCTTCAACTTTGGCTCTTTCCTGCTTAGCTCCAAAGACAATAAATTCTGTTTTGTCTTTGTTTAGCTGAAGAAAATTCTGGCACATCCACTCATTAATTTGCTCAATGTAGTCTCTAAGCACTCCTATTGGGCTATAGTTGTCAGCTGATATGGTGACGTGAATTTGCATGTCATCTGCATAGTTGTGGTAACAAGTTTTGTGGTTTGTCAAGATCTGAGCCAGTGGAGGCATGTAAATGTTAAACAACAAAGGCCCTAGAATTGAGCCCTGAGGAACTCCACTGGTCTTTTTTATCTGCTTGAATCTGTGATTGCCAATAGACACAAAGTAATCCCTGTCCAATAAGTATGACTCCAGCCACTGAAGCACTGTACCAGAAACTGTACCAGTTTTGCAGTCGGTCAAGCAATATTTCGTGGTCGACAATAATACTAAAACAGAAATTTTGTCGTGCGGCAGCATTTCTGGGGCCCCAAAAAAACAAAAAAAAAGTGGGTCCCCGAGAGCCAGTCCTAATTGCATAACCATGCAACATCCATGAAAATTCCACTACTGGGGCTTTTCCACTACTTTTACATTTACAGTAGCTCTACATGGTTTGGGTACCAGGAACAAGAGCAGTCAAGCGGAGTTGTGCTACAACTGAACCTGTATAGTGGAAAAAACTCTTATTAGGGCCTTTCTGACTGGTGGGAGGATCAGAAGGTCTCATCTTTCAAAACACACTTACCAACACGAGCCATGTCCTAGACTCACTGACCCATCTTCTTTAACCTCCTAGCAGACACGGGGAGAAGGAGAGTCCATCACAGGGCCACTCTCAAGAGAACCCCCACACACAGGGAGAACATTCCGAAGGGCCCTTATTCTAACTGGGTTGCGAACCCAGTTCTTCTTGCTGTAAAGGCAAGCGTGCTCACCACTACACTAACCATATGTGGCCGCTATTGAAGTCTGCTGGAGTGAAATGTGAAGAAGTCTGTGCCTGACAGGTGCAGGTCCCCCCAGAGTCAAGGATCACCTCTGCATATTGGAGTGATAATGACCATCAGAATTAAAACATTTTAATGCAGGTTAATAAAACTGAGGTAAAAATACATCCAGGCAAGACAACAGCTATTACCGAGGCTTGGGAGATGGCATGGCAGAAAGTTATCGACAGAGTAGATGTGTAAAAGTTATTATTTGGTTAGGCTGACATTTTTTATACAGTAAAAAGTATAAAAACATTTTTCAGACACTGCTTGATTTGTCTTGTAAAAGCTCACTCTGGTTTGATCATTAACTTCTACCAAGTATCTCTCTTCATAGACAGCAGTAAATGTGGTCATGGTTGAATAGGCTGTGTTACTAAACTGAACTGCAGTGAACGAGACCTTTGTCGCGTCTCCTAATTAAACCCGTTTATCTGATGACACCTTTAGCTCTTTCGTCCTCACAGTTAGGGCAGTAAAACCTTTGATTTGCTTGCATTTTGGTGCTTTTTCCTTTTTTCTTTTTGCTTTTTCTCTCTTAAGCGCAGCACAAGCCAAACCAGGAACTTTCATCTAGTGTGATTCGTGTGGCCATAAGCCAGGTGCCATTTCTGTGTCAGAGTCCAGGTCAAACAAACGTAGTTATGGCCATCGGCACCAAGACTATTGAACTACCAGAGTCAATATCATGTTTTTAAAATGATACTTGTAGTAAGAAGTAAAAAAGACTTGTGTTTAATCCACTTACTCACATAATAAATTGTTTATACTGTATATTACTGTATAAAGGGAATACTATAACGACTCTCTCTCTCTAGTAAAGTGAGACGTCTGAGTATGACTGAAAACACAAAGAAGGGCTCTCTCTCTCTCTGTATTTATATATATATATAAATATATATATATATATATATATATATTCCCTCAGGCGGTGGAGCGTGCCAACATCTTTAGTTTAATTGGTCGTAAGGGTCCAACCAAGCTTTGAGGGTCCATCTGCAAAGGGATCTGTGGAATAAGCAAATTCACAAAATCAGGAACCTCTTCCTGTCTTTTGATACAAATATAGCTTGTTGGGTGTCTTTTAATGCAAAAGCAATGAAGTAACTAAGTGAAATTATGTAATTAAAATATAATCACCTCTGTCTCCTCACAGACCGAGAAGCTGTAGTTCTGCAACACTTCGACCAAGGCCAGTTTCACAATCACCAGAGCAAATCGCATCCCCAGACAGTTTCTAGGCCCAGTGCCGAATGGCAGGTAAGCGTAAGAGTGGATGTTCTGCTTGTTCTCTTTATTGAATCTGGAAAAAAAAGCAGACATCATCAAATTGAATGAAAGTTAAACATTTATGAATAACAATAAAGTCACCTCGTACTTCTATCTTCACATAGCCCTTGATTGCATCTCTCTTTTTATTATTCTGACTGGTTTACACATTGCCATACTATATGTCTATTATGAATCATTCACTGCATACAACATAGTGAAATTTATCTCTGTATGCATGTTCATAGTCTCACAAATGTCACTTCATATTAGCATCAGCCTAATTTTAGTCATTCTACTCTCTGTAATAATTCATCAGAGTTTAGGGATGCATCCTATGCCACAGTAGACACATGCCTGTAATGCCCAGTTACTGTAGACAGTTTACTCTAACTGTAAAATGTGTCTCCTCAGATTTCCTGTTCCTCCACCACAGTAATCAATAAAAAAAGAAGAAAAATTGCATGAACACATTGACCAGGGTGAAGCAGTAACTCCAAACTGGGTCAGTAGACGTATTAACTCTCTAGGACGTCTAACAGGAGGAAACGCGATGCAGTGAGTGAATTAATCTACTGCGCACTCCTACAGACTGTGAAACATTAAAATATTGTGAAACATTGAAACAGTTACAGTTTAATCTTTGACTCTACCTGTCAGGCCTGAATTCCTCTGGCTCCGGCCAGAGCTCAGGGTCACGGTGCAGAGCGTAGACTGGAACCATGACTGTCATGTCCTTTGGGATTGTGATTTCTTTAATCTTGACAGTTTCTTTGGCCTTTCGTTCGAGTCGTGGAATTGGAGGGTAGAGCCTGTTGATAAGACAAGAAACTTCTTTTTCGGACACCCTAGTTACCCTAGAACTTGAAATATCTTGTAATATATTGTTTCAATACCTGAGTGAATTATTATTTTTAGCAACAGTGATGTGTTTGTTGAAATACCTGGACAAATGAGTTGTCATTAACTATAGCACAGACCTCCCATCTCCAAAGCAAGACAAATTTTACTTTTAGTGCTTCTTTGACTTTTCTCCTGCAGTCAATTCAAGGTCAGGTTTAACTTTCCTTTGACTAAACTCTCATCTGTCCCTGCTTCGATTGTTTCGTTGAATAATGCATTGTAAGTGGTATTTGTTTTAGTGTGGGTTACTGAATGTGTGGTGTTTTTGCTGTTGCTGTACAGCAGAATAAAGATTCAGAGTGGACAGAGAGAAATGTTATTTCACGATAACCGCCTACTCCAGTTTTAACTGTCATGATTTGACAACATGGATCTGTTCTGAATAACGTTCTTACCGAAGACACTCACTGACCACACTGTCAAGGTACTCCATCTGCATCAGAGCTTCATACTCGACCGAACCCTGTGGAGGTTTTACAACTGTTTGACTAAACACAGAAGCATTCTCACCATCAAGGATACTGGAGAGAATGATTCCAGAACCAGAAACTTGTGATTTACCTTGTTAGGGAAGGTGGAGTCTATCTCCTTTTGCAGGCGTGTCATGACCTCGGGATTTCTCGCCAAAAGGTAGGCCAGGAAGATTAGAGTATTGGCAGTTGTTTCAAATCCAGCAAACGCCAACATTGTTACCTGGGAGGTAATCTCATGATCGTTGAGACCTGTCAGGGCCAGTACGATGCATAAACAAGGGAGTCATACATTTGATGTTGGTGTACTTTTGTGTGCCAGTGTGAGTGTTAAGTTACTTGCTCCTTTGTTGGATTCCTTCATTGTCTGAGTGTTGATCATTTGTTGAAGGATGTCTCTTACGTTCTGGTTAGAGAGTTAGAAGAAATTGATTGGGGTTGAGTTGAAATCTCAGGATTTATGCTCCGAAATGGCTGAGTGACTTTTCTTTGTGCATCTAAATGCAATGAAATGCCAATAAAAAAGTGTTTCTAAGTCAGTGGATTAGACAATAAAAGGCCTTTTCCCCATCGTGTTTAACAGTTGGAACAATAGTTGACCAAACAATGTTAACAAAAGTTTCACGGTGTCAAACACAGCAAGGATGCTAATTTCATCAGCGTGTGGCGTCTGCCCAACAACACACACATTCACATCTTATTTTCCTTTTTCTTTTTGAGCAGTTCAAAGCTCTGCAGGATCGCAAAACAAAAATACTGTTGTGGTTCTCTGTCCTGATCCCAATTAGACCACTGTGCTAAAAAACAGCATTGGTAATTATCACAATATTTTTTATGTTTCTGTAATGGCTTATGCACCAGTATGTAGAAACTCTTCAACAGAAATTAGATTTTTAATGTTAAAATATTATTATTATTGTTATTCATGATTTTTCAAATGTTCTTTTTTGCAAAACCACTATAAAATCACATTATTATTTCTTGATTAAGATGTCAAATTATAATAATTTACTTGTATTCCTGAACAGAAATTTTTGTTTTAGTAGTTCAATGTTGTGCTTGATTTATTGACTTTTTAGAGTCAAATTTGACTCTAGTGTGCCGGCTCAAATTTAGGTATAAAATGGTGAATTCAGTTTGTTAAATAAATAACATTAACATATTTAGTATAAAACAACTTTTTTGAAAGATTTGTAAAATATTACATTATGTAACATATATATATTAACTTTTGTATTATTCTAATTATTTTCTCATTTAAATGTATACATATGATGCTGTTGATTTATTCTTTTGTGGGGAAAACCTGATGTGAGCCTCCATTTCGTTCCGCTCTTATCTTCTCCACAAACATTTTAATGTAAGCAACTGAATCCTTGGGGAACACGGAGACACCGAGCATCTCCAAGAGAGGACAAAAGACTGGAAAGCATCCTGGGAGGGAAAAATGGAGTAAATAAATGTAATTACTAGGTAATTATGGCATTATTGCCAAATAAAACAAAAATACCAAAAAAAAAAAAAAAGGAACAAAAGAAACCCACACACAAAGAAAAGGCAGGTGGTATGGAAACGCATTAAAATACCTTGAAAAATGAAGACTGGCAAAGACACTTTTAACACCTTCTTTGCTTGAATCATCATGGAACATGTTGGGTTGTTGAGTGAGTCTGTATCCACGCTTAACACACAGCTTATCATCACATCTAAACTGTATGGTCCAAAGAAACTGAGGCAGACAGATCATATAGTCAATGACGATGATTTTAACACACGCCTTTTCCTGCTAACATATTAAAGTAACAACAGTGGGGGTTAAAAGTGTTTTTATTGGAGCACATGTGTTCAAGTGGGTGAAGAAAGAAGCCTAATTACTCTAAACCTTGCAGACGTTTGCAACCAACCCAGTCAATGGTTTATTCTGAGGGTTATTCTATAGCTAAAAATCTGTAAAAATGAGATTTTTACAGGGATATCTAAGAAAAGCAGATTACATCATGTTTACATCATCTTTTTTGAATGTGAGGAGTAAGTAAGACATGTAAAGACATTGTCTGTGGATGTAAGTTATGCATTAATGGAAGACATGGTTGTGAGCTGGACATGGATCTGGATTCAGGGCTTTTTGATGATTGGGTGGTGTACTGACATTGTGGCACACTGAGTGGCCTTGACAAAGAGGTTTGCTGTACTTTCTCACATTTGTAAAAGATTGTTTTTGCATTTTTGGAAACATGCTTATTGATTTTTTTTTTTTTTGCATAGTTATGAGATCAATAACATAAGCTTCAGCTGGCGGCTGGTTGGCTGAAGAGTTTATCATAATTCAATTTCTGGTGACAGGTTTCATGTGACCATGTATAAATACAGAAAACTAAGTTTAATACATGTAAAATTAATGGATACTTAACTAATAAAAGCTTTCTTATTGGATGCACTTACTCATTTATTGAAATCACTTCATTATTGTTGACCTTGGACTGCAGATGGTCTGTCATTTTGTGGGAATGATGTTTCATGACGCTAAACATCTTAATCAGATAAAGAGAGTAAAGGTAAAGCGAAAATAATTATGAAAATTACTGACATGTGAATTACAGAAATAAGGAAAACATTGTTTGATTTCTACCTCTTTTAAACGACCAGAGGTGAACGAGGCCGTGAGGTGGTTACGATTTTGTCTCCATTTATCGTCCTCAGAAAAAACCACGGCATCATAAAGGTCTCCAACCAGAGGTATGTTCTAAAGGCACATAATAGTCATGTGAATATATTTTTCCTAGATTTTGTAACCACACAGTTTTTTTTTTACATTATCCTCATAAATTATTAATAATTATTATCATTATCATCAACAAAAGGGTTTTTTTTCCATTGGAAGTGTGTGTTAGTGAGCAGCAAAGCTTAAAATTTAAATGATAGATTTTGCTTAATTTCTTAAATTATTGCAGAAATGTGTGTTTTTCTCTAGCTAATGCTATTTCCTGAACAGCAGTCCAGAACCATGCTAGAGTAATGTCCACTGTACCACACTTCACACAGGGTCTTATGGGTAAAGGTTAATTACTTCATGCCATCAAAACCCCATTAAAGTGAGGCCACTATAGCACTAATAAGTGTCCCTGAAGCCAACCTGGAAGTAACAATTAATTGAATAGCCACCAGGGGGCGATTCTGCTGGTTGAATGCAAGTCTATTCTTGCTCGACTTATTATGTCCGCTAACATTTACCTGAGACGTTAATGGTCTTAATCCCCACTCGCAGTCCCATTTAGAGGAACATACAGTTGATGATAAAACCCAGTACATGTGAGGTGACAGTGTGATTGACAGCAGGCACCAGCCAATAACAGCTTGGTTAAATCTGTGAATTTCCATTTGCAATATTCGACATGGTGTCAACCAAACTGCAAATCTCATGGCCTCAGAATGGAAATTCAGATTTTTATGGGTGACCACTTAGTGACCATTCATGTGGCTCTCTGGCAATAACGCAAATGAATAAACTGAGGAAAACATGTGGATATATATTTAACTGGTATTTTAAATGTGCTATATGCTACGTTATGTACTGCAAAACAAACAAATTGCCTCTTGGATGATATTTAGGTTTTCTTAAAACCTGTGACCTTCAATTTCAAACTGTATCCCCTCTTCTACACCCTTTCTGTCTCTTTTTTGCTTCCGTCAGTATCTTAATTTCATGTAATTTTGTGTGTTCTCACCCTGCGGTTGGTGAAGTAGGTGAAACACTCCTTCACCAGGATGGTTTTCAACATTTCAGGATCCATCACAGCCAGCAAAGGAGTTCTGAGCTCGTATGTACTGGACATTACATGAACACACATTTACAAGGGTCAGAGGTTAGAATCTACCAAATACACTGGTTTAAACGGACTAATTGTTAAAATAATCATTAAAATCTTTACTCACCCCCATAGTCTCCCATACTTTTTAGCACATTCATAGTCATCCAAGTAGTAAACCTAGTAACAGATTTACATCTTAGTAAGTTATCATTAATTTGGCAATACACAAGTTAGGTGTTATTAACATTTGATCACTGTGGTAAAGATGCAGCACCAAAGATATCAGGGACGTTTGGTCAGAGCCTGTGTGGTGCATTAAAAAGTACTCCTGCCAAAAATATCCCGCTGTAAATGAAAGGGTTTTTCAAAAAGGGTGTGCTTATTAATGCACAAGCATTAATCTGCAAAGTAGTAAATACTAAATAGCAATAAAATATTTTGAGTAATGTTATTACTTCACACAAACATGTGAAAACAGTCGAGGTGAACTCCTTCTTTTGAAAGACACATTTGAAAAACAAAGCCAACAGCCTTTAAATAAAATTGTCGTCTTTTTTTTTTTTCCACAAAAACTGTAACCCAGTACTCCAGAAGTCTGTTTGACAAATATTTATCCTGATGTTTACGTACTTTGTTGTGTATGCATATTGAGCCCAGGTACATCCGTGGGTTTGGACCAGGAATCCCCATTTTCTCAAAAACGCCGTAACTCCATCTGCCGTACCTTTGCATTGAACAAGAAAGACATGTCACTAGAAAATAATGCACCGAAAATAACATTTTTGTCCGGAACTGAAAATGAGGAAATACTTGGCCGAAAACCGAAACACCAAAAGAAATTATTATGCCCATTTGCTGTTGTGGCTGAGACCAGCGCGTCGCTCCGCACACGGGATCACCATAATCATAGTATGACCAGTTAGTTAAAAATAAAAAAAATAAAAAAATACAAAGCATGTTACTAGATATAAGTAACACAAAGTAACAAAAAACAACAACAAAGCAGTTGAGCTTAGGGCACCCAAATGTCTAGCAGCGGCCCTGGCTGGGACTGTGTGTAATTTACCTCCTATGGTCAAGGCATTTAAATGACAAACATGTTTAGAACTATAAATAAACGTTCTTCTGTCAATTCTTGTTTTTGTGTCACAATCACAACAAAAGTTGTTGATGATGTACAGTCCAAACATTTAACATGGCAGCAGATCGCTTTGTTGTGTTGATTTCTCAAAATCAGTACTATTTTACTACTATCAGTAGTAAAAAAAAAACAAAAAAAACCCAAAACAATAAAACTATTACAAAACGTGTGAAGGAGGTTACAATGGGCCTCCGTGGGATAGTATGTGTAAATCAAGCCGGACAAAACAGCAGCACTGCGTGCAAGGGCGTCCTTTCCACGGGGGTTACGAGGGTCACGACCCTCAGGGTTATGAAGCCAGATGCAGCCAATCTGTGTGCGCAGACAGATGCGAGATTTTTCCCTTAACCAATCTCCAGTCTCAAAAAGTCTCTTTTTTGAAATAAAAATATTTTGAATATAGCGACAAACTCGCTACGTTGGCGACACTGGCTGGATCTAACCCGACTTTTTGCTGCGTCACATTCGGCCGCGTTGTTTCGGTGTTAAAAGTCTTTTTTTCGGTGGCCAAATTGAAAACGGTTCTTTTCGGTTTTCGGCCGGAAATTTTCGGTGCGTCTCTACACTAAGTCATACACTGTTTAGTTCTAGATGGAGAGCAAAGAATTTAGTAGAACGGATCTCTTGACACTTACATGACAAATAGGCAGATACATGTGATCAGTAAAATCCATGTTTCTAAAGAGAAGAAAGGAAGAGGAGCCATCGTTCTCTCTCTCTCTCTCTCTCTCTCTCTCTCTGTGTGTGTGTGTGGTGTTCTGTTCTCAGTCCACACACCAGTAGAACTTATCCGGAATCTGCAGGAGGATTAGACGAACCTTCCTGCCGCAGTTACATAAGCACCAACCCTTTCCTTCTCCGTGTGTGACTGCGCTCAAGAATTTCCGTGGTCAAACCAGCCGCCCCTAAATGTGAAGTGCGCCGATATTCTCCCCTTTACGTTACACCTACTGAAACTGTTCCAACCGGGCAGCCCCATTTCCGGCTTTCAAAATAAAATCATATTTAAAACGAGCACGACGCACTGTACTGAAAAGAAAAATGTTAAATTATAAGTGAAAAACAGTTATATATTATCAATGTGATTAAATGTAAAATAATTATGTCAACTAAAACATTTGTAAAATGTATTGTGTATATTGTGGAGCTATGTTTTTATATTTCTATCTATCTGTCTATCTTGCACATTTGGTTGCATATATTTTTTAAATACACATATGTATTTCCTTACCTTATTTCTATTTTTCTTCTTCTTCTAAATTGTTAGAATTTTTGGCTGCTGTAACACTGCAAAAATCTATTATTTTTTATTAGTAGTTTATGATTTCACTGTCATTGGACTCAACACCTCCTATTACTCTATACACAAGTAATATCAAGTAGTTTTACCGTGTACTTTTGGAGTAATCCAGGGTCAAATTTCATGTTTCACAACAAAAATTAGGGTTAGTCGTAGTAAAATACATAACTTTTATTAGTAGTTTATGATTTAATAATATGAATGATTATTTAAAGTACAAGAGGCACTAAGTCCAATGACAGTGACGGCTCTTTTCAGTACGTTGTTCAGTACGTTTCAGTACGTTTTTTTAGTTTTTATTTTGAAAAACCGATAATAGGACTGCTAGGATTGGACCGTTTCAATAGGTGTACCGTAAAGGAGAGAATATCGGCGCACTTCATATTTAGGAAGGGCTTTGACTGGCAGGGCCAAAGCAACAAAAACTAATTCTACTGACATGAGGAATGTTGGGTGTAAACATGAACCAAGCACCAAACCTCATGTCGGTCACACAATTCCAGAAATGTCTCTCTCTCTCTCTCTTTGAACACAAGTAGTAAAATGATTTAGGTCAGTGCTGGTTAAACTGCCCTTTTTTAAAATAATGTCAATCATTCACCTGACATTTCTGCCAATTGGTTCAACTCTCTTGTGCCAGCCTTGGACACACAAGAGACCTTTGCAGCAGGATATAAAAACCTGTGCTTTTTGAGGTTTCTGAGATATTTTCACAGCCATTGATAGAAAGCAGGAAAGTTGCAAAGATGGGCTACCTCCTTTATTTCTCTGCTGAGACATGGACTCTCCTGGCTGCTCTTGTCACGTTGATTCTTGTGTGAGTTATAATGTCTGATCGCATATTTGGACTGTGTTTTTCTGTGATTTGATTAAAAATATTCTTTTTGGTTTTTCACCTCTGTTTTTATGCGTTTTTCACAGGTATGGCTCTTGGCCGTTTGGGATGTTTAAAAAAATGGGCATTCCTGGTCCCAAACCACTGTTTCTTCTGGGCACTTGGATGGGATATAGAAAGGTTGTAATATTATTTGAAGTAACAAAAATACCCTATAACCCTTACTATAACCCTACATTCGACTCGCAAACACCAAGTTAAAATGAATATGAAATGATTCAATAACTCTTAGGGCACTTACTGTAGCTTTTTGTTAGTCTTTCTCTGTCTAATATAAATGGAGTGGTCAAATAAATAGAAGTATGTGTTTGTATGGAAAATGTTTTGACAGCACAGGAAACTGCAGCTTTTAAATTGACCAGATGGTCCCTAGGACAAATTCACCAATCAGTACTATTCCTTTGACAGAGTCGTATATGTTTTTGGGACAGCAGTCGTTTATCTCTCTGCGCAAATAGACACTTTATCCGTGATCATCATAAAAAATAAGTCTAGTGTTTTAGAGAACTTTACATTCAATATGGGTAATTCCTGATTAATAACAAAACTATTTTGATAGTGAAATATTTGATAAAGATTTCACTATAATAGTAATATTTTTTTTTGTTTTAAATACTTTATTTTATTGCGGTTTAATCGCTCACATTCAAGTGATTACCTTGATTCATTTAAATCTATTTAATTCTCCTGTCATACCATCTGTCCTGCAAATTTAATTCAAATAATCCACATGGATTTATGTCCACTCTTATTCTTATCCTTGTTACTTTGTATATTGCTGTTAATGTTCCCTTTCCCACCTTTTATTTAGGGATTACATATTTTTGATTATGAATGCTTCAAGAAATATGGAAAAATATGGCGGTAAGTCTTTCTGTTGCTCAGCACTATGCGTATAGTGTGTTTCTGCATGCCTATACATGGACATAACAATATCTCACCGTCCACATATTGACTATAACGTCATTTATAGTCTTATACACATGTACAGTATTACAAATATGTGCTGTTCTCTTCATATTTTTTCTTCTTGTGTTTAGGCTTTTCGATGGCCGTCAGCCTGTGATGTGTGTCGTAGATCCTGCCATGATAAAAAGCATTGTGGTAAAGGAGGGTTACTTCCTGTTCACCAACCGCAGAGTAAGTTTTGTATACATTCATATGTACAGTACATGCACCCACGTTACAAATGCGGTTAGTGGAACTCTTGTCCTTGACCTTTGAACATATTTCTGAAATCAATTACAGAACTTCCACGTCAATGGGGCGTTGTATGATGCCGTGACCGTTGCTGAAGACGAGCAGTGGAAGAGGATCCGCAGTGTGCTCTCTCCCTTCTTTACCACAGGAAGACTGAAAGAGGTAAAGTGTGCAGATGCCCGCTGACGACACCTCTGGCTAATTTTGAGTGATGTTGTGGAACATGTGTACATATGAGCTGCCATAAAGTCAACCAAAAATAGTTTCCCCTCTAAAATCCCTCAACAAACTAAAAAAAAAAACACAAGTTGCTATAAAACAGTAGATATCCCGGTCACTTGTTAGTGACCACCAGCAGAGGCTATAGGGACATAAAATGTGGTGCATGTTCCTAACATCTTGGGGTCCAGTTGTGGTCGCTCCTCTGGTGTAGTTCTGTCCTTCAGAAAATGAGATCATTATCCACTTTTCATTGTAACCCTTAAGACGTTTTGGGGGTCACACACCCTAAATCTGAACCATGAACTGTGTTTTTGTAGTTGTACTATTCCGATGTTTACACTCCCCATCTGCCACTTTGTGCCACAGATGTTTGACATAATGAAGCAAAACTCTGCCAACCTGATCAGCAAAATGCAAAAGGCGGCAGACAAGGATGAGCCCCTGGACCTGAAGGAGTGAGAACAATGATTCACCGCTCCATTCATTATTCCACCATAGTTTCATTAACCTTAAAGAATAAGAATATCTGACATGTTTGTGTGTTCTTTAGGTTCTTTGGATCCTACAGTATGGATTCAATAGCCAACACAGGATTCAGCGTAGACGTCGGCTCGCTCAACAATCCCTCTGACCCCTATGTCGCTCATGTTAGGAAGTTGGCAAAGTTTGATTTATTCAGCCCTCTCATCCTCACTCTAGGTACAATATTTTATTACTTATTTTTGGAACAATTATAATTTTATTGTATGATTGCCTGCAAACAAAGTATGTGTTTGGTAACTTAAAGTGTAAAATATAATATAAATATACTGGTTTCTATTTATTTCCAGTCTCCTTCCCCTTCTTGGTCACATTATATGACAAGCTGCAGCTTGGCTTTTTCCCTGTCTCTGTCTCGGACTTTTTTTACCCTATACTGCAGAAGATAAAGACTAACAGAGAGTCCAGCAAGCAAACTGTATGTATCGAATATATGTTTGTGTTAAGACGTAAAAGCAGATTCGGCAGTATAATCAAATTTCTAATAAATGTCTCCTCTCAGGACCGTGTGGATTTCCTTCAGTTGATGATCAACTCCCAGAAAAACGACACAGCAGAGAAGAATAAAGGTGATGAGCACACACGGCGTGTCATGGTAAGACCACACACACAAAGTGAACCTATTCTAAACCACAACTCTGTCTACTCTGTCAGGTTTAAGTGACCACGAGCTCCTTTCTCAAGCCCTGATTCTGATCTTCACTGCGTACGAAACAAGCAGCAGCTCACTGACTTTCCTGGCTTACAGTCTGGCGAGAAACCCTGACGTCATGAAAAAGCTGCAGGAGGAGATTGACTCCACCTTCCCTAACAAGGTGGGTCAGTGTGAGGAGAGGACAACATATGAGGTGTAGGGAAGTGTGTAGGGAATTCTCCAAGTAATGTCTTAAGGGATTAAGTAAACATTTTGACCCAAAATTCTTTTCACTGGTAACATTAGTACATAGAGTTTATTCATAACTTACATTTTAATTGGAGAAGGTATATATACGTATCTTTAGGTTCATGCCAAATTGGTTTCTCAACCTATGTGGCAATGTTGAGACTCTGTGGAGGAAGGGAAGTGGAGACAACCCACCTCCACTATATATTTTTTTTATTTCGACTGATATATTTTAAACTGTACTTGCACATCTTATATACAGCCCCTTTAAATTAAATTTACTAATTGAGTTACTCTAGATGTTCACATTAAACTTGAAAAATAATAATCATAATATGAACCCATCCTTTTATTAAGTTCATTAAGATAATACACATTTGTACTGGAACCTTAAAGGTCCAGTGTGTAAAATTAAATTCAAATAATTAAACTTATTTCAT
>JAFBJR010000175.1:4656327-4666327 GCA_016785285.1 Brachirus orientalis
TGAAACTTTAGAAAAGAAATAGAAAATAAAATCCAGAATTAGCTGCATGTATTCTTAAATTCTTAAATTCATAGATTTAAAACCCATTAATCTTCTGGAACATGGAGCATGTTCACACGTGGATGTATATATTTATAAGAACATGAATCTCGTGAGAGCTACGCCGGTTTCCTGGTGTGACGTCATGAACTGCAGCCTATCGAACGTGGAGTCCAGATGTTGCGTTCAGGAAACAGAATCTGCTGCGGTGACGCTGGTGCTCAACGTGCTTCTGCAGATGTTTTTGAAGCACTGGTGCATTACAGTTTATTTATTTTAATTTCATTTCCGCAACAGACAGCTTCATTTTTTAACAACATACAATATCGACATTTGTGTAAACTGTAAACTTTAAAAAAAAATAAACAGTATAGTGCAAGGATTTGTCAGAAATTCTAGAGAATAAAATATGATTGTATTTAATTCGAAACATGGTCCATATATTTTCATTTATGAGAGTTTGAGTCCTTGCACATATATTAAACTCACTAATAGAACAATGCAATCCACTTCAGCTACTTCATATTTATGATTTCTGTTTACTAAATCATTTTCTGTAATGTTGTCAGACTAATATTATTTTGTGCACCACTTAAATGACACCTCTGCTAGTCAAAACAGTCAAAAGCACACAGTAATATTGAATAACTGCCAAATATTGAAGTAATCTAGGAAAAAACAGCAGAAACACTTGCTCATTGAACATTCTTTGACAATTCATCCGCCACAAAATAAAAAATAAATCCTGAACATAATTATGTTCATACGAAGGTTAAGAAGATATAACTTAAAAAAGTTGTTTCATATGTTTGGTAAATGTGTATGCTTTTGCATCAACAGGACGACGAGACCTTGAACGCAGCACCAGTCCGGTTCCTGCAGTAACTCCGCTCCACTTGTTACAACGATCCGGACTCCATGTTGTTCCGCCAGCCACGGAGCTAACAAGTGCCCTGGCCGAAAACTCTCACGTTGCAACTGTGTGAGTGTGAGTGAGTGTGTGTGTGTGTAAGAAGTTGTTGAGTGTGTGTGAACGTGTGAGAGTCTTGACCCTCCGAAAGAAGATGGCAGACTACCGGGACGACACCGGGGCACGAGCCCTGCTTGCTCTGCAGTCAGCACCGTGCAGTCCAGTGCGTGTCGCGGTGACCTCGCGCGCATATCATCAGGGCTCGTTCGCCCTCCAGGCTCCTCCGGTGATGGAAGCCCGCACCGACGACGGCGGGATTCTGCCCGTGCGCCTCTCTGCTACTCCTCCTCGGGCCCTCGCCAGGCTCGAGGGCCGAGACTTTGAGTTTGTCATGCGCCAGAGGACGGTCACCATAGGCCGGAACTCGTCTCACGGCCCCGTGGACATCAACATGGGCCACTCGAGCTTTATTTCACGGCGACACCTGCAGGTCATTTACGACGAGGAAGGTGGCTTCTCCCTCCGGTGCCTGGGCAAGAATGGCGTGTTCGTTGACGGGGTGTTCCAGCGGAGAGGGGCGCCGCCGCTGCCGCTGCCCAGAGAGTGAGTGCAGTCAGGGAGCATAGCTTCACACACAGGCTAATTATGGCAACACCTTGGCTGACTATTGGTAGAGCTGAACTATATGGCCAAAACCGTCAGTTGTTAATGATAATTGTCGCCTGAAGTGATCCAGATAAGTAAACTCTTTCACAGCAGTTGTGCCATGTCTCGGTGTGCGCCTGCACAATGAAGACGCATCATATAAACAAACACTGAACCTTGGGTTTACTGTAGAAAATTGCGTGTTGAACGTGAACCATTGCCCAGATCTTGCTGCTGCAGAGCTTCTTAAACGGAAACGTGAATGTTACATATACTATATTAATGTGTGACATTATGGCGCATCTCCACAAAAAAAAGTTCTCACCAACTATTGATTGTGGTGAATTTTTGTCATTAAGATAATTATAGATTGTTGACTTCACCATAACACAGTCCATGTAATTTATTTTGAAGTGACACAAACCTGCGTCTTTGCTCTCAGTTCAAAACCTAATAAGCATATTTATTTAACACAATTGTTTTTCTCACTTTATAATGTGGACAAATCATATTCTTAAGATGTTTGTGTAATATTACAACTTTTTTTTACCCGTTACCTCTGTATTATGTAAGCGTTCAGGAAACGTGCACGTGTCCACAACTAACGATTGTTGATCTGTTCATTATTTCCTCGATTAACCGAGTATTTGTTTTTGTGAAATGTCAGAAGGTGTTGAAGGTTTTTATCATCATTGTTTCTCAAACCTGGAAATGATGATGTTCTTAAATGGCTTATTTTGTCCACAAACCAAAACTATTCAGTTTAAAGGATTTCTTTGCTATATGGAGCAAATAAGCCAAAAAATATTCACATTTAATAAACCGAGAATCAAATAAACTTGTTTTAATCCTATAAAAAAATGCTCAAACAGTCTTAACCAATTATTAAAATAGATGTAGGTTAATTAAGTACTCGATTAATAATCAAGTAACTGTTTCAGCCCTAATGATTAATCTGTCAATAGTTTTCTCAATAATTGAGTACTTGTTTGGGCCGTAAAATGTCAGAAAGTGTAGAAAGATTTTGATCAGCGTTCCTCAAACCTGGAAATGATGGCGTTTTCGAATGTCTTGTTTTGTCCACAAACCAAATTGATTCATTCTGAATGATTTCTTTGCTATATGGAGCAAAGAAACCAGAAAATATTCATATTTAATAAGCTGGAAACTCTGAAAGCTTGTTTAAAACAATAAAACTGTTTAATTGGTTATCAGCATAGTCAACCTTTAAATGAGTAAACAATAATTGTTTACTGACAGCTTATAAACGTCACATACTGGAGAACCCTGCAAATTCACGATTACAAATGTGGATTGCACTAAAGTGACTGTATGTAAGATTTTTCAGGCATTAGTCATTTTTAATGCCAGTGAATGAGCAGATCATAACATGACTTTAAAGACATAGACCTTCTGCAACCTCACCCATTGATAACAGTGGCCTGTACACCAACTTATGTGAGCTGGTGGCAAAAAGAGGTGATGTTAGACACACTCCTGTACGTCTCTGGCCTCAAGGAGCCTAGCGATAAGGCTGAACTTGTTGCTGCAGAGAACTTTTTTTAGCCCCTTTTAATATAGTAAATCAAATTATCTTGGTTGGGATAATCATTTCAGGAATTTGTCATATTATCTTATGCCTATTTAGCTGAAATAGCTAGAATAACCCTTATACGGCAGTGTGATGAGGGCATATACTCACTCACTCACTGCTTTATGGCATAAAGTCAATTACTTTTTATTTATTTTTTTATTTGTTTGTTTTTTTCTGGTGGATACACTTATTGTTAAAGGATTCTTAAAGGAGCAGTTGATTTAATTTGGCTGTACATTCAGATTAAGCTCCTGTAACACGGGCTTGGACAGTGAAGCTCCAAAGTCAACTGTGCCCCTTTTTCAATTCAGTCAGAACGTTTACATGCCCAGTTTAATCGAGCCAAGGCTGTAGGACGACTGAGTCAGGCAATCGGGCAACTTGCCGAGTCCGAGTATGCATGCGGAGCAGAAAATCAGTTTATTGGCCGTGTACGTCTGACTCCGCCTCTGTAGGTGGCACTCTCTGTAAGCTAGTGCATATTGAACCGGTTACCTGTTGACCTTCACGTCACAGGAAAGCAAACAGTGAATGGGGAGATGGACGTGCGATGGATCGTGCTGTGGTTCTATATGTTTTCGTACCTGCTGTACGTCTCGTCTCTCTGTCAGTCCAAACGTGGACCTTCTCCGTGGCGTTTGCTTTAGCCAACGCCTTTGTGTTGCTTGTTCTTTTCCGGCAACAGTACTGCACTTTATACATCGTCTCCTTCTACTTCCGGGTAAAAAGCCAAGGAGGAAATTTTGGTGCATGCACAGAACACCAAGTCCAGCTCCAGTCTGACTAAGCTTATACCTGCAACAGTAATCGGACTATGACCTACAGGTATGTTAGTTCAACTAGGGCAAGCTCTATTTTAGTTGGATGTATGTTTTTTTTTACATGTTGTCAGACTAAAATCGGACTTTTAACATGCATGTGAGCTCACTGAGTGAGAATTTTGTTGATGCTAATTTTTACGGAGGCTCAGCTACATTCACCAGTTAGCAGCCGTAGTTTCATTTGACCTTTTGTCAAGCAAGTTTAGAAATGTACACAGCCAACAAACATGCTTTCATAACATGACAGCTTGTTTATAAGGTAAATGACCTTTATACACTTTCCCTTAATGGACTTCCTTTTAGCTGCTAGTAAAAGTTATATTTGTGCAGTTTCTACAGCAGCAACGTGAGCTTGATTGTTGTGAGTCTGTGAGCGGACCCATGCGTTATCATTGTATAAACATAAAGGTTAACATTGGGGAAAGAGGTTGTTATTGTTGTATCACTACTGTCAACGACAAATATTTTGCCCTCGTTGGTTAATTTCATCATCATCCCTAAATCGAAAGTAGGAAGAGCCACTGAAGAGACAAAAACATGTAGAAATGACTTTTAAAAATACAGGTGATACATAAACAAGACACAGTGATACAGTACAAGAAGCAAACGGGAAACGGTCAAGTAAAGTGCATGCATTCACATGTAATTCGGCACTTTTGTTGTAAAAGTGAAAGCTTTGATGTGCTCTCTCTTTTTCTGTGTGTGTGTGAGCAAGTCGATGACACACTGCTGCAGGGGGAAGCCGTTCGGGAAGGGGTTGTGGCCAGGTCTTCACTGATTGGCTGTCAGGATCTGTTTGGGGGGGGGTGTGTCCGGCAGTGAATAGGAAGTGCAGGCAGAAATGACTTCCTTATTGCAGGGGCACATGGAGTAAACACAAGACTCTAAAAATCAAGGCCACAGCCATGTTTGCTTGTCGTGATCCCTGTAGCTCACTTCAGGATGACAGAATTAGCCAATGGGCGATAAATTCAAATCTGAAACCCCTTTTGATTTTGAAGCAGAACAATGACTTTCAAATTCAAAACAGAGGGCAAGATGGTTAATGTCCATTTCTCCACACTAAGGGTGTATTTGAAGAGTTAGATCTGCTGAGGAATCTGATTCAATAAGAGAAATAACTGCAAATATAGTTTTCTTGACAAAAAAATATTAAATATTATATACTGATGTTTAAGTGCACAAAACACTTTGAGACAATACATTTAGTTGTTTTGAATATTTTAATTTGGGGTGCAACTAATGATTATTTTCAAAATCGATTAATCTGTTGATTATTGTCTCGATTAATTGTTTGGTCCATAAAATGTCACAAAATATGTCCACAAACCAAAATTATTCAGTTTCAATGGTTTCATTGTTATATAGGGAAAAGAAACCAGAAAATATTCAAATTTAAGAAGCTGAAAATTCTGAAATACTCAAACCGATTTATCGTTTATCAAAATACTGTTGTATTTTGATAAACGATGTAGATATTAATTTAGTATTTGATTAAGCAAGTAATTATTTCAGCCCTAGTTGTTATCCAGATTTGTAAAATGGTTCTTTGTTCTCTATGCGATTGTCATTTTTATGCCCACAATTAGATTTAAAAGCCACAATTAACTGGTGTCTTCAGCTTTCACTCAGAACCAAAATGAAATCTTTAATATTCATAATAATATTGATATCAACAGA
This sequence comes from Brachirus orientalis, assembly GCA_016785285.1. Classification (NCBI taxonomy): domain Eukaryota; kingdom Metazoa; phylum Chordata; class Actinopteri; order Pleuronectiformes; family Soleidae; genus Brachirus; species Brachirus orientalis. The sequence goes on from JAFBJR010000175.1 coordinate 4,662,017, forward strand.
CTAATTTAGAATTAATCTTTGTGTTAACTAGAGTTGATTCTCCTGTCTATTACACACCGTTAGCTGCATGACCAAGTTATGTGTCTTTCTACTGTAAAGCACGAAGCAAAAGTGCAACCACATATTTTAGAGAGAAAGGAAAATTTGTGTATTTACTAGTTAGCCAGTCTTTTGCTTTTGCATTCTTTTGTGTGTCACTAATGGATCATGACAACTCATTGCTGTTTGCTGCGTGTTCTACCACCAAAGCTCTCCTGGGACAACAATTCCCATGATTCCACACTGCATCACAACATCATTAAACTATGTCTTATTATTGTTTTGGTTGAGAGACTGCTAGTAGTGGAGATTACATACAGTGGGGTTTAGTTCTAATCTTTGAATTTAGATGAATGTTTTGATGGTGTTATGGTGGTGATGTTGCTCTGTTACGTTTTAATCTATTTCGCATTGAATATTGAACAAAGGTTTGAATGGAACAAAGGTATCAAATTGGAATAACCGATACAAATTCAGTTTTTGGCCACGTTGTGTAGACTCAGCTTTGAATCAAATTAAATGAAATAATGGTTTGAAACGGCTGTGCAGTAAATTGCCTTTAATTTCAACAAATTTTTAAAGATCAAATAAAAGTGTAAGACAGTTGCGTGCATATCAATCCTCGTTCAAAACCAACAGAGACATGTTTGTCTAATATTTCTCAGCTTTAAATCTTTGTGGTGCAGTCTGTTATACTGTGATTCTTGTGGAACTGCCAGTTTCATTTGCATGGTTACTCTCTCAAGCTCTGTTGAGAAGCAGTTTCCAGATCTGGATTGGATTGAGGTCTGGACTCTTGACTTGGCTGCTCTAGGAAATTAACATTATTTGTAAGCTTGTCTTGTGTAGACTTGTATTTTTGTTAACGGCCATTAACTTGTCATAAAAATGAATTTTAACCCAAGTTACAGTTTGGTCCTGCGGGCTGTTTTTTTGTTTTGCTGCTTTCACATGCTGTAAATTGGCATGCGGCAGTGACACAGCCACACAGTTTACGATGCGCGGCATTCAGTTGGTTGAAAAGAAACTTAATTTAATCTGGTCAGTCCACAGAACCATCTTCCACTCTGTCCCAGAATCCCTCTTGTTCCTTCCAGTAAACACTGATGGAAATGTCATGTGATTTCTTTTAATAGCAGCTTTCCCTTTGCTACCCTGCATACAGCTGGAGCTGATGAAGCTGTTGTTTGCACAGTCTCTTCCATCTGAGTTGAGGAACCCTGCAGCTCTTGCAGAGTTGCCGTGGCCTCTTTGCTACCTCACTGAGGGCCTTTGGTTGTTGATGACAGCCTGTTTTAGGCAGAGACAGCTGTGAGGAGGCTGTTCATGGATTGGCAGCTGCAGTTTTCTCAAGACACACCAACTCATATAGCCGGAACCTTTCTTGCACATTTCTTTTTTTAATTTTTTTTTTATCAATGTGTGGTGTAACTGTCTCTAACTGCTTACAGCACATTTGTCAATTATTTTATCATTTGTTCTTTTTTATTTGCAGATCTGAACTTTGCATTCACTATAGTGCAACGTCCAGAAACAGTGTCACTGGGCTTTTTGTCGAGTCTTGTTCACTACGTCCTGCATATCAGTGTATATAATATTGGACTTTTTGAACAGTTAATTGAAATTTTATCAAAATTGGAATGCGCAACTTTCAAATTGCAGAAAGTGCAATATTTCTTGAAACCAAAATGTAGGTCAAATTTCCATTTTAGATTAAAATATTGTCCTGGCCTGTACACATCGTATTCTGTTGTCTGAATAAAATGTCTCTCACACATATCACGTTATCACTTTAAATATTTTATCCAAATAATAAATGACCATTCCCTTTGATATTGGGTATACATATGGGTACATACGTTCACAGACATACACAAGATACAACAAGGGTGTCCATTTAGCAACTGTTCCCCAGGTTTTTGGTTTATTTTTTCAAATGCTCTCCCATTGCTGTTTCCATAGTATTCACAGTTAAGAACACTAGTCGCTTGGTTTTGCTAATTCTTTTCTATAAAAAAAAATATCTCTATTAATAACTGCAGTTACAAATGTTTAACTTCATCTCCTTTGTGATCTCCTCAGTCACCACATCCTATTTGAATGCTCAGCTGTCAGTCACTGTGTAAGATAAAATGTGCTGATTCAACTTTGCTTCCACTTTGTCTCATCTTCTGACTCCTGTTGGCTCCCGCTGTCCTGCTCTTCAGGTGTGTGTTTCGTTTTCCCAGTACGGTCATCAAAATCCAGTTTATGTCGCTCCTGGAGACCGAGGAGCACAGAGAGAGAGAGCAGCCTTCTCCTCCCCGTCGTCCGCTTCTGCCCCACATTTCTCCTCTTAAAATCAGCATTCCCACCGTGCAGCAGCATGAAGAGCACATCAGGGCATTTGGCTCTCCGCTGCCGTCGCCCACAGGCACCATCAGGTAACCAACTACACCAACTACAGCATGAAATGTACTGTTATGGTTTGCTTATGGCTGGCCATGTCCAGTGTGAATTTGAACAACAGGGTTTTTGCTGGTCATTAAAAAGTGTAATATTCTAAAATTTAAGCATTACAGTTTCTTCAAATGTGTTAAATGACTGCTGGTAAGTGACCTCCAGACAGTGTTTGGGCCTACACAACAGTAGAAGTGTTAAAGCTCTTGACAACAATTATAATATGAAAGCAGTGATGGGGTTTTTTTTTTTTTTTGCTCCTGAGAGTTACTAAAAACCTTTTATGCTGTAAAAGCACGATGTTAATAAAACTCATTGTAGAGAAGGTACATTGTGGTCAAGGTAGAAGAGCTTAAATTTATTTAGTCCAATTTTTGTGGACACATAATCACACTCATACACGTTAGAGGTCAACGATATGGGCTTTTCTGTGGCCGATTCTCATGACAGTTTTATGGCCGATAATTTGGCCCATATGTTCTCTCTTTTCCCCCTTCATCAGATTAAATATAACTGTTCATTGATAACAAATACAACAAAAATTGATTAACGTCAGTAACCAATATTTGAACAGCACTAAGGTTCTACAATTTATGTCTATACTGCAGTGGAATTATTTATTATTAGTGTTTTCAAAAAATAATGCATAAGCTGAATTTTAAAATCATGAAACAGATCATCAAAAACAAAAAATAAATTTTGGATGAATGAAAGTTTTAGTGATTTTGCAACATTTGTCAAGTCTTTGCCAGTTTTTTGAATAGTCTTAGAAAGAGTTATTTTAAATAACAAGAAAAAAGTTTAGTAATTATATTGATAACCTATTTATTTGATCAGTCTATTTATATAAAAAAAAGGTAAACTGGTTATATGATTTAATGACACAATGATGTAGAAAATCAAAATGTGAATATTTTAAAACTGTAATTTATGGTCCAAAAATTTTTTTTTAAAGAATATGATGGAAGGGATCAAAGTTGACAATAATCAAGACAGAAGAATAAACATGCAGAGAAAGTTAGACGACCCAAATACCAATGTAATACCAAGTAAATAATCAAAACACTTCAGTCTCAAAACTTCAGTCTTAAATCTGTTCAAACATTTTGTGACTGTGTTGTGTCTTTTTATTTCGTGTCAGATCACTATTTACATTCTGATATGTTGGGTCTACGTGTGTTTATTCATGTTTACGTTGTCATCGCTTCGCACTTGTATAAATATGTGCAGCTCAGTTTGTGTTGTTTTAAAAGAGCTACTCTCTTTTTTTTTTTTTTTTTTCCCCTCGCCTCATTTTGTCTCATCTCACTCGAAACTCTCCGTCCTGCTGGAAGGTGCATCATCAGTGTTTCTGTCGAGATAGAAATCTGCTCTCCAAACAGCTGTGATGGCACATGCTTGAAAATCACTGCTCTATAAATGTACTGTACACACAGCATGTGGGACTGGACAGTGTGGTGCTGCTGGTTGCTCCCTCTGGTGGTCTGTGTTTGTACTTCACAGCACACATTCCCATCAGTGTCGGCGGGTGTGCGTGCCTGCCTTATATGGAATGGCTGCAGCTTTGAGGCGTGTGATTGGCTGTTGGGCAGATTGTTTTGCCTGCAGGTCGTTCTTCCGTCCATTCGTGGTTTCCTTTTCAGAGCCCCCTACTCCTCCCACTCAGCCCTCAGCTCCTGTCCTCTCACATGTGGACGAACAAACACACACACAGAAGGAGACTAAAGACGGTTGCCCATATATCTCCGGCCGATTGTCCTCGTCAAGAAAACCTGCGTATAATGCATACACTTGAAGAGTGTCGTGCACAAACACGTGCTGCAACTTCAAACA
>JAFBJR010000175.1:4668827-4842177 GCA_016785285.1 Brachirus orientalis
CCTACTATCGCACTGCAGACAAGGGCTGGCAAGTAAGCACTTCCTGTCTTAACCTGTACTTCTCTGGCGGGGGCGTCACAGCACATAGCAACAAAGAAAGGTCAGAAACCAGGCTAAAAGCTCAATATGATCACCTAACACAGTTAAAACACCAACCAATCAAACCAGCAGGTGTAGAAAATGGTCTTTGTCTGTGTAGAGAAGGTTAAATACTGGGAATTAATGGATTTCCACGTTTGCCTTAAGTAGCTTCACTTTGCCAGATTGAGAAGTTTATTCTGAAATGCGGGGGGTGGGGGGGTTGTTCTTACTTTGCTCCGTGATAATGAAATAATTTGCTGAACACTTTTAAGCTCAGTATGACGTTTCTGCCACTAGGGGGGTCTCAGTCAAAACATTAACAGAAAGTCCAGTTTGATGATGAGCAGCATGTCTGGGGAGAGTTTCCACAGGAAACAGTAATGTATAGTTGTGATACACAGAATAAAATGCACAAACAACAGACTGGAAAAATTTATTTGAGCTAAAAGTATACAGCTCAGATAAGCATCATTGTCCCTGTGGGCGTAACAGATGCACAGCTGATTAATCAGTGAATTCTATCCTCACGTGTTGATGTGTTCTACTACAAATAAAAATAAAAAAGAAATTATTAGATACAAGTATATGTTCTCCATTATGGATTAAAACTCTATTTAGTTTCAGTTGCCTTGTCTTCTAAGCATTTGTAGAGATCTGAGAATGCTTTGTTTCCCTGCAGAATTCAATCAGACACAACCTGTCCCTCAACCGCTATTTTCTGAAAGTAGCCCGCTCTCAGGATGAGCCTGGGAAAGGGAGTTTTTGGCGAGTGGATTCTGCCTCTGAGAGCAAGTTGGTGGAGCAGGCCTTCAGGAAAAGACGGCAAAGAGGGGTTGCTTGCTTTAGGACGCCATTTGGACCTCTCTCTTCTCGGTAAGTGAAACACACTGACTGGGTGTTTGAGCATACACGCACATTTGAGACTGTCAAACACATCCTGTGTATCTTAGGTTTTTACTAGGTTAACGCTCCCTCCTTTTTCTCTGCTTCTGCTCCTGGCTATCATGTCAATGGATAGAACAAAGTAAGTCTAATTTATAGGTTAATACATTCAGCAGGAAGGTTCTAGCAGTGAAGTAGCACTGTATGTTTGTGTTTGTTAGTTTTAAATTGTTTTTGATGTCTCCCTTTCTCTTTAATTTTATTTTCAGAAGTGCCCCTGCATCCCCGACGCACCAGGGGCTTCTTTCCCCTCCATCCAGTGGCCTCCAGACTCCAGAATGTCTGAGCAGGGAGGGCTCTCCGATACCCCACGACCACCACGAACAGCTGGCAAACAAACTGGCATCTGTACCCGAGTATAGATACTCTCAGAGCGCCCCAGGTCAGCATGGTCACGAGTGTGCATCAGTGCGTTCACAATACATTTTAAACTCATGATATTAAACAGGTGAAACTGTTTCTTTGGTCTGTTTCTCTGCACAGGTTCACCCGTCAGTGCTCAGCCTGTCATCATGGCTGCACCCCCTCACCCATCAATCCTGCCCTCAGGACCAGGAAAAACACTTGCTTTGGTTCCAGGTGGCATCAGCCAACTCCAGCCCATCCACTTGCTCCAGAACCCGTCTCAGCCTGCACTCACCATGATGCGGCTGGTTACCAGTGTCCCCCCACTTTCCAACCCTCCAAATGGTTACAGCACCCCTTCTGCTGGAGGAGCAGAAAGCAACAGTGAGCCCAGAGGTATGTGAAGTGACATACTTACAATAGGATATGGTTTGGGTTCGTAGTATTGTAACTGAATAGGGACTTATTTTAATAACAAGGATGCTGACAGTATTATAGTATGGATGCACAACGTTATTGGTACGATATCTGTTGGTATAAACTTTTAAATGTACTGTATTATCGGATATTGGCAAACGTGCCAAGATTCCCTGATATGATTAATGACTGAAATACTAAGCAGAATAGACTGTTACCTCCTTGATGTCCCCAAACTTTATTTGTTTTTCATAAGGAATAAAATTTATATCAACATCTGCTGTGACATGAGTGTGCAAACATTATTCTAATTTCACTACTGAAGAGACTAACTGACCTCTGCAGTCGGGCACAGGGAAATACGTTTATATTGGTATAAGTATCGGCGCAAGCACTGCTGATATATTGGCAAAATAATCCAATATTGTGCATTCCTAAATAATACTGATAAAAAATATCAGTAACAACAATACCCTGATTTTAAAGGTATATGTCAAACACTGACTTTACTGAGCATTAGGGCTGCGACGATTCCTCGAGTAGCTCGATTACAAAAAATGATCGAGGATTTTCCTCTGCCTCAAAGCCTTGTTTAATTAAATTTAAAGCTCACACTTCGTACGGATTCTTTATAGTGCGATACAACGTGCTTACGTCACAGGCTATGCGTCCCCTACAAAGCGGAAGAAGACGGAAGCAGGCTTTGGGTAACGTGTGTGGACAGTTTAGCGGTACAGAACGGCAGACGCCGGGACCGAAAACAGTGAATACAGCGAAAATGAGCAAACGCAGCAAAGCGAAAGTAATAGGAGGAATAGGATAAAAGTATGTTTTATCCGATTACTCGATGAATCGATGGAATATTCGATAGAATACTCAATTACCGAAATATTCGAAAGCTGCAGCCCTACCGAGCATGACCATTTTGTTTTTGTTAAGGGGTGGTAGCAGTAAAATGTACAGAAAATTCAAGATATTGCCTTGATTTAAAAAAAAAAAAAAAATCGTAGTAGATCTTGGAATTACAAACCTCTGTCTAAGACCATCTGGACAAATGCAGTTAGGATGACCCACCACAGGCCAGTCAAGCATCACCATTTTTTCTGGACCTGACATTGTGTGCGTGTGTGTGTGTCTTGTCCACTTGTTGGTGTTGTTGCCTTGGCAATGTGGTCTATACATTTTGGGGACGCAGCTTCTAGAGGAGCACAGAATGGAGCTGTTAACTGTTTTCCTGCTGAGCCCATGATCAGTTATATCTCTTCATAATAATGTATACATTCCTCTTTAGTTGTTTGCAACTGCAGTCACAACATCTGTGTCCAGGTTTGTGGCAGGAGACACTAGGTTGTGCCACCATGTCTCATACTGTTGCACCAAACGGTTTCCCCTGATTTAGGTCATTTGTATTTTTGCTTGGGTTACTTTTTGGTTCAAACTGAAATCTGAGAACATCGACATTTTCTTTTTGAGTACGGTGGTAAAGGTCTTAAATATCAGTGTGCACCATTAGGTGGGGAATCGGGCAGGTCTAACCCATGCTTCATTGTTAATTAGTTCTGAATGGATCAGCAATTTTTCCAGAAATTAACCTTTTTAAGCTGTATTTTTGCTGTCTCTTAAGTTCACATTGGCTGGGAGATTGGATTTTCCTGTTGCAGCTAAAATTTGATTACTTTAATTTTGAATGTTTTTTTTTTTTAAATCTCAGAAGCCCAGCTGAACAGAGAGGGAGTGATCCACACGGTGGACAGTGCGGTGCAGGGCGCAGATGGACGGAACGTGGCTCCAGGTTTACATCAACTTCCTGTTCGTCCTGTCACTCAGAATGGCAAACACACCACCACTGCTGCTATTGCCACTGCAACCAGCCTTGCTAATGCATCTGGTAAGACTATATTTATTATATATAAATTATTGTTTATAACAACATGTTAATAACTGCTAACATAGTGGCCACTGGCAGTGATATGCATATTTTATGGATGTTTTCTGTGGTGGTTGTCTTAACTCTGTTATGTCATACAAATGTGTTTCTATTACTGGGATAAATGGGGAGGACAAAATAATAATATTGTGTTATTCAGAAAGGCATGCTGAAAGATCAGTAATCATCTTTCAGCATGAAGTATTCAATTTATCAGAGAGAGATAATATTTCGGCACCTCCTCTGGTCTCATGAGACTTTGACCAATCACAGGACAGCTCAGTGTAGAACTCTTGGTTTTTACCTGAAATTTGGATAGCCGTTTGAAATTGGAGAGCAAGTTCAAACTCAAATTGAATGCTGTTCAAGTTCAAAATATACATCTTAGCAAAGTTGTCTGTAAATAATGTAGGGTTATTGCTATTCAGACGGGCTTACTCACTCTCATAGACGGTTTATAATTCATTTACTTTACTTTTCTCATCTTTAACATTTTGCTGTGTTTTTATGTTTTTTTTTTTATTTTATCAGGCATCTACATTTTGTGCTGTCTTTTTTACTTTGTAAGATAACTTTGAGTGTCCTGAAAGGAGCCTATAAATAATATGTATTATTATTATTAAGTTATTTCCTTTCAGAGTGAAAGGAAGTGGTAATGTGTAGGATAGCCTCACTTAATGGTGTTTGAAGAGCAGTCGCAATGATTGTCCATGTCACTTTTGTTTTAAACGTCACAGTTTAGGTTATACTACTAAAATGAAAGAGCATTAAATCGTGTATTTTGTGTGTTTTATCAGAATGACTATTTAAAACTGCAGCTTCTGACCTCTGCAAAGGCAAGATTTATGACAGGACTAAGCTTTTAGTTTGGTGGAACTAGCAGACTGGAAATTCAGGGGAGATGTCTTCCCCAGCCCACTTTTAAAGCTTTCTTTTCCTTTGTCTTGGTTTCCCTCCCAGGCTTGAATAGTGCTCTCCAGATCTTGGCTGCCCAGGCCTCCAGCTCCCCTCCAGTCCTCGTGAACAGACAGCCCAGTGCAGAAATGCTGGCCGAGCAGCCGGGTGCCCCGCAGGCCAAGCGGCCGAAGATGGAGGATGATGGTGAAAGTGAATCTGCTCAGCAACAAGTCACATCAGCGCAGCAGCCTGTCATTGTTGCCTTTACATCACAAAGCCACGACCCCAGGAAGTAAAAACTCAGGCCTCGTCTCTAGGTACCAACGGACAGCCTCCCGTAACTATTCTCACCTTTTATACTCATTGGACGTGACTGCGGCCGACATGGCCAAAAAATGTGCAAGCAGCCTCTTTTCACAGAAGGGAATTAAATTGTATGGAACACATTTTGGTCAACAATAGATGAAAACTTTCCAATACATTCTGAATTTAAACGCAGGTAAATCTTTCAGGGCTTTTTCTGCTTCAGTCTTTTTTTAAAATGTAATCATTCACTGACAGGTTAAGGACATCAAGCTTATGAGAGCATTATGCATAATAAAATAAATTTCAGCACTACTTTTGTTCATGTGAATGTTGGAGATTATCTCCGATACAGCTTCTCTTCTTGTTGACGGATGAGAGTCATCAGTTATTATCATTCGTAGGCCAAAGAACCTTCCTCTCCTGCATGTCTGGTTAGAGTCAATGTCTGATTCAATATCGGGGAACGTGATCAGAGATTTCAGTGGCCTGCAATTTCCAGAAGATACTGACGATTGGAGCTGATGTATATTGTGGATTAAAACACAGAAATCAGCAGACCAAGTTTATGAAGCTCGGGGGACTATGATTGTAGATTATACAGATTATACTCTTCTGCCAGGGCTGATGCCCTTTGTGGCCATTTTAAAGAAAGGGGGAAACACAGTCCTAGAACTGCTCTTTAATTGAAAGGCTCACAAAATCCAGTAGGTTCAATTGTTTTTGAGTCATTCTGCAAACAGACAGAAAAACAAACCACCTACTTGGTTGGCAGAGGAAATGAAAATCATATTGTCTGTTTTAGAAAAGAAAATATTGAAGCCGAGACCAGAATGTGAGGCATCTTCTCTGTTAAGTATTAAAAAGTCAGTTTTGAAGAGGAGATGGAAAGAAATCCAGAAATAACAAGCCCGGACTGTTGCTGTGTGACGCTCCTCAGATTTTAGGATTAAGTGGGTAATTAGGCACTGAAGCTAAAACAAGAAAGGGCAAAAAACACAAAACAAAAACAAAGGCAACTATTTTGAGTTTAATGAACAGGAGCTAAACTAATGTAGACGAACTGATTGTTTTATTTTTTTCTTGTTTCATTAGTGGTGTAAGGACAAATGAAACAGCCTGTGCATACAGTTTTGTCTTAGCACAGCAGAGCATTATTGTAAATCCTTAAAGCCTTAAATATTTCTACTTTCTTTGTTTGTCGTTTTAATTTAACCTTTAGACAGCTTGACATTTTTAGTTTTAACACAGCGCTTCTTTAACAGTATATGGTCGGCAACACTACAATGGGGACAATTACATTTCATTAGTAGACTTGTATCAGTTTTATAAAGGGGATGGGCGGGACCAACACATGACAACACCAACATCAGCTTTCTTTCTATAAGGTACATTTGACATCCTCTCAACTCTTGGCTCTTTCTCATTAAACCTCTGCTATACTTTGTTTTTCCTCCCCGTCTACCTCTCCATGTCCTTTACAGCTGCCGTTTCTGCAGAGGCACCGAGCTGTTGGCAATTCCCGTCACAGCTGTTGCCTGAATTAGATATTCTTCAGCACTTTTCTTCCCGCTCTCAATCCTCTCACTCTGCCTTTAGCTCTTCTCAATGTCCTCACTTGCCTTGCTGTTAATCAGGCAAAAAAAAAAAAGTTGGTGATTGTTGCGTATTTTATTGCACATAAGAAATTAAAAGAAAGAAAAAGATGCGTGATGATTGTAAGCTGCTCTATCCGCTTGAATGAAAAAAAAAAAAGCTATTTAGAAGGTATTTTCTCATTTTTGGAAAAAAAAAATATTTTGCTATATGTAAAAACAGCTGTCATCAATAAGTAAACATTCTGGAAATAGAGAGAAGTGTATGTATTTTTAAATGTTCCTGTTTTTGTGATTTGTTAAATTGTGTAGCACAAATTAAAATTCCTTATTGACGTAAATATTCCTCCTGCTCTTGATAAGTGTTGGTTTAGTGGTGAGTGCTGCGGTTCAAAAACATGCAGAGGTTAACTGGACACTCTAAATTGATTGTAGGTGAGAATGAATGTCTCTGCGTGGCCCTGTGATGGACTGGTGAACCTCAAGATGGAGGATAAAACAGTAGATAATGACTAAAAATAATCATTTAAAAAAAATGCTGTCCTGTGCAGGATTACAGTCTCGGTCATGTGCAGTTGTCACACTCGGTTTCAAAAAAAAGAAAAATGAAATTGTCCAATACTCTTTATTATCAAGCACCACAGCATAATTCAATGTTTCTCAACCCTGGTCCTGCATGTTTGAGAAGCTTCCCTGCTCCAAAACACCGGATTCAAATTGTCAGCTCGTCATCACAAGCCTGATAACGACCCATTTATTTGAATCATGTGTGGTGGAGCAGGGAAACGTCTAAAACATGCAGGGCACTGAGTCCCCAGGACCAGGGTTGAGAAACTCTGGTATAAATGACGACCACAGAAGAATAGACACAGTTGTATGACGCCAACAAACCTTACAATGCTCAAGAATAAAATGTAACCGCAAAGGAACAGAATCACAAACTGAGAGTAGAACAAGACTGGTGTGAGGAAAAACAGGTTTTTGGAATAATTAAGAAATTAAACCTTTTCCAAAAAACATTGTAACAAAACAAAACCACAAAGAATGTCTGAAATTAGTAAATAAAAAAAAATAAAAAAAGGCCAGTTTGGGAATCAAATCACTTTTGGTTTCTTGGTTGGACAAAAGCTCTGGGTGCTGAAGAGACTAAACAACTACTGACTAATTTTAGAATATTCAGCAGATTATACTGAAAGTAATTGTAATGTCTTACTGTCAATAATACTCAGCTGCTAAAAGTTCACTAACTTTTGGAAGTGGATCTGGTCACAGATACAGAGCTGAGATGAGGAAAGATGGTTGGTCATCACAGAAGTGACTAAGCTTTACTTAGTTTTGCAGCTTGTACCTGAAACCTCCAATTCAGGATTGTTGCTTTTTCAGTGAACGGCTGTGCTACTGTTCTGGGTCAATACAGTTGTGTTTCTTTTTTATTTATTTTTTTGCCTAGATTTTTAGATCTGCCTCTCGGAGAAGTTCTAGACATTTCCCTGAGTTTGCCAGTTTTAATGTTAAAATGTGAACTGTCTGGATCAAACATTCAGCAGGAAAATATCCAAAACATTGAGACAAGGGTTGGTGCAATTTTTTTTTACTGTTGTATTCTTACGTGGACTCATTTGGACATTTTGCAAATTTGAATTAAGAGCTGACAAGAAAAGTTCGAGAAAATGTCTGGAGCAACATTTCCATTTATTCATATACAGCCCTTCTGATCACTTTCAGGGAAATGTCTGGACTTCAGTGCTACTTTAGATTTGCGCCTCCACCTGTACACGATATACAGCGTTCCCACGGGTCCTTGAAATCCTTGAAGGTTTGTAAGAGTTTTTGAAAAGCATCCTAAATTGACAATTGGATCAAAGTGCTTGAATTTTGTGCAAGAAAGAAGTTAGCTCGAGTTGTAATTACTAGCGATGTTGAGGAAACTGTCCACTGTCTTTCTCCGCTGTGGACATGAGATTCCATGCAGAACAAAGGGCGAGTAACGTTAACCAAGAGAGAGCAAATGACGTGATGCCTGGGAAATGCAAATTCTAAGATCTCTGGCTCACCAAAGAAAATTACAAAGACTGACTTGAACCAAGATCCCAAGGACAATCACTCAATCAGATGCAGAGCAGGCTGCAAATAAATAAAAGTGGACGCCATGGAAGAAGCAGTTCTTATAAGTTTGCCTCCCATCTGAAGCTGTGTTAGCACATTATTTGAATTTGAGGGAATTGGTCATGGAAAGTCCTCAAATTTGAGGTCAAGCAAGGCGTGGGAACCCTGAATATCTGCATAATTTTCAGACATTCTTCACTGGAACAATTTACTATGATGAAGAAATTGTCCCCATGAAAACGATGGTTGATCCAGTGCAGTGGTTTCTGGAAAGACAAAATCTGTATTGCTTCATATCACCAGATGTAGAGTACATGCTTTTTTTTTTTTTCTTTTGCAAATCAGCCGCAGTGACCCTTTAACAGCCCGTTGAAGTTCTACAGTCCACAATCTGTGTTAATTGTTGTAAAAACAAATTAACACAATTTTGAAAAATTACACAACAATTTGGTAGATTTCTCTTACCAGAAAATACTCCACATCGGTAGATTTCAGTATTTACTGACCTTTAAAGTTCAGGAAAAAGTTCAACAAGTTCAGTTTGTCGTTTGTCCACTTTTGTAGGCGACCAAGTGTTAAATATGTACAATTATTTACACCTCTTAACCAGATACATACATACATACTATAGTCACAAAAGTGTTGGTTTATACACATCAGGATTGTTGTGCATCCAACTGTTCATTGAGTCCCACAGCAGCTGTGTGTTTAAATCTTTTTTTTTTCTTTTACCAGTGGAGGTAAAGTTCATTGACGAGGTCAAATGTGAAAAAGGGAGAAACGGGCTTTGCATCCACACATTCACGAGTTTTCCTCCTCTGTTAGTGCAAGAGTCAACATTCATACACAATGTTTTAAAGTCTGAGCAACAACCAGTTTTATAAAACATTCCACTCAAAGAAATCCAGCTTTAACTGAGGTTGTCTCCATAATTTGAGGTCCATGTCCAACATTTTTGGAGTCCATTTATGTGATGGCTGTTGTACCATGCTACTTAACACATGAAATATTAACAGGAATTATTCAAAAACATGGCAGACAAAAAAAAAAAAAAAATCCAATGTGCGCTCATGCTCTGACAGCCCACAGGTAAATTAAAAATCAGACAATTTACTGTGCTTTTAAACCGCAATCCGCCTCAAACGCGGATTAATTAGGCAACTCTGCTTGCAGCATATTCCTTTGATGTTGCGGTGGATTACAGAGTCTGTGCAGGGGTGAGGAAGGTGTGGAGTCATGGAGTGTTCCAGTTTGATTGCTTGGCTTTGTGCTGTGCTGGCAATAGTTTTCACATTCATATTTCATGCCGCGTACTGTACGTGTAAGCACAGAGGTTCTGTCCTACCTCCCTTGTAGTGTGTGCGTTTCTGTGCAGGGCAGTGGACATGGTCAGCAGGAGGAGGCACTGATCTTCTCTGAAACCTCGGGGTCAGACTTTGCGACCAGGAAGCGAAGCCGCCCTCCTCCCAGACGAATCAGATCCACCGCGCTGCATGAAGAACACGGGAGGAAGCAGACAGAGGGGGGCGACAAAAGAAAGACAGGAAAAAGAGTCCAGTTACATGAAGGTCAGCAGAGACGGAGAAGAGATGAAGGAGCATCACTGTCTGAGCCGCGCTCCAATCAATCAAATGAATCAATTCACCTAAGAGGGTGATGGCAGCGGGTAGAGTCAACAATCAGTGTGGGACCACTCACTCTGTCATTCATGTCAGCATCAACCAGAAAGTATCATAAATCTCCAACAGACAGCAAAGCAGGAACATGGTCCGTACCTCTGGTAGTCTGCTCCTATCAGACTCGTCCCGTTCACCGCCAGGATGCGGTCTCCGATCCTCAGTCTGCCGTCGGAGGCAGCGGGTCCGTCAGGGATCAGAGTCCGGATGTAAATGCCTGGAGCGTTGAGTGGAGTGTGCTGCAGGAGGGACAATTCATATGAACAACGTGAAAATGTTAGTTTTGCGCAAAGTTTACTTCATTTACCATTTGCAGCATATATTCTGTGGTTAATGTTGTTCGAATAACTCCTGTGAATCATCTGTAAGTAGATGTTAGTACATATAAAGTAAAATGTTTCAGAAAATGTCACTGATGTACTCCCGTTTTATACACGTCACCAATATGTTTAGTACTCTTGTGCAACTAACTGTATCTATGAAAGGATCTACATGCAAGACATTTGTAACAGTAAGACATAAATCAATATGATGTGTCGCCAGAGATTGAGCAAAGTATATTCACAAATAAATTTTCATTTGCAGGTTTGGTTTTGTGTTGGTGCTGCCACCCGAGTAGCCCTTAAACACGCAGTATGTTATCAGAAATGCTGAAGGATAATGACATTAAAGCCACGGCTTCCCTCTCAAAAATGTCTCAACTACATAGGAAAAACAATAATCTGCTGTGAAGATTTGTTTTTTTTACTTGAAAGTGGAGAGGAAGATGACAGCAGACATTTCTTCTGGAAAAGAAATCAAAATGGGGAACTTCAGTCAAGATTAGCAAAGGCTCTTCCTCCCTCTCTCTTTCACTTTTTTTTTAACTGTGAATATTAAACATATATATATTGTTTTTATGATCTGTTATCATTTCTTCCCATCATATGATAATTCTCCCCTTTCACTCATAATTTCCACCTGTAACTGATACTCTTTAAATTAACCAAACAGATTTGATAACTAAAAACATTATATATATTTTTTTTAGATATCAAATCTAAACAGACAGAGGGACAGTTATGTTAGTGGATGTTTATGTGTATAAACACAGTAACACCAGGTATTAGTGCAGCTTCATATTCCTATTTTGGAAAATCTGGCAATATGTGGTAACACAACGAGCATGTGAATAATCCTGCTTTTTATTATTATTACGACGTATTTTACTATTAGAAGAGTTGACAAAGTGTGAACCTCTGGTCACTCACCAGGCCGTCTATGAGTCCCATGCCCAGTCCGTAGGGTCCCTTGTCCAGTTCCACTACAAACACCACACACAAGTCATCAGGGAGGGGAGGGGCGCCAGGGGAGGATACAGGGAAAGGAAACTCACACCCACTAATACACCCTGCAGAAGACACGGACACCCAACATCCACAGACACCCACACACAAACACACACACAGGGTCTTGCTATGGGGTTGTACAAGAGACACACACACGCACACACACAGATACTGAGGCACATGCAAAGGAGCAACTACAAACGCAGGCCCGTTTATGAAAAGGAGCCCGTAAATGTCACACTGACTGCACTGTCACAACAGCACAGGCGGGATTTTTCTGTCGCGGCCGACAAACGCGAGCACCTCAGCGACACAGCTGCGGCACAAAGAGGGTCAATCTGAATCTGCAGTGTTTCATTTTTAGCTACAGAGGAACAATGTCTTATAACATAATAAGCTTATAGTACAGTGGCTCACTAAATATCCTGCAAGATTTTTACAGTTTTACTCTCATTTGGGATTTAATGAATCTGTGGTAAAACACTGGACTAATGTCACCTAAAACTTTGTGTTAAACCTTAAATTTTGAAAGGTGCAATAAAACTAAAAACTGTAATATTCCCTGGGAAAATGTACAGCTTGTTAACAGTCTTGTACATCCACAATCTCCAGCTGAATCACAGTTACCTTCCCTATTGTTTTGCTTACTTTATTATTTATTTTGTATTTCTCTGGGTATTTTTCTTCTTCTTTTCCCTGACTTTCAAATTATTGACACAGGAAGTAGTGCACATTAATTAGTAGTGGGCCTTTAATCAATTGTAGGGCTGCAACAATTAATAGATTACTGAATTAATTGTCAACTATTTTGATAATCAATCAGATTGAGTTTTTTTAATAAAAAAATAAATAAGTTTTCAGATTCTTCAGATTCTTAAATGTGAATATTTTCTGGTTTCTTTGCTCCATGTAACAAAGAAATGTTTAAACTGCATAATTTTGGTTTGTTGACAAAACAAGACATTCAAGAACATCATTTTCAGGTTTGGTAAACGCCAATCAATTTTTTTTTATAGATTTCCTGACATTTTATGGAGCAAACAAATACTCAATTAATCAATTATGAAAACAGTTGCATCGATTTTTGCAACTTTTAAGTGATATTTCAGGTTTTTTTTGAAGTGTGGTTAAATGAGATACTGACATTTAGTCAGCGCTCTCTGAGCTGTGTGCGCCCCCTGCTGGCCTCCTGCACCGAGAACATTCAGAAGACAAGCACGGTCCTTTTCTTTGAAAACATGGTCACAAGTCACTTAAAAAAAAAGGGCTGACGTCATAAAATCTACTCTGCCTAAGTCCCTCATATCTTAAGAATGTGTTTGCTTCTTTATATCATGTTACACAGAAGGTTTCTGATGGGAAAATTAAGTATGTAAATGACTCACTCTCCCACACCAAAGTCCATGAGAAAATCAGGGCATTAGCTCGTGGGGACATGGGGGCTGCAGGTCAGCTGCTGCCCTGTATCAGATAAATCTAAACAAAGGATTTCAAACACCAAAGTCACAAAAACTTGAACTTGGAGGCTGCAAGGAATCGGCAACTCGTGCGTGCCGTGATGTAAAGTTGCTGATTTTCTTCGATGCTATGAATGAGCAGTTCACAAAGCAACGCAAACAGTCTAGGGTCAAAAGAAAAAAGGTTGTTTAAGGGTAAGGAAATGTAGAGAACTTCTAATTAAGATCATAGACCTAAGCTTTTGCTGAGCAGCTAAAATGTGTTTTTCCTTGTGCCCTCACTGTCATGTTTTGAGTGAGGGTAAGTATCCGTGTCTCAAACCATAATGGAGAAAACACACATCATCGTCAGCAACAACAAAGTGTCAGTGCGTCCTATTACCACACTTAAAAAAAGCCTCAACTATTGTATATATCTTGTTGTCTTTAAAAACGGGTGATTTAGTAGAGTCATATAACACTAAGTGCTACATAAATAGATAAATAAATGCACAAATGATGCTGTGTCCTGAGCACTAGCACAGTCTTATTTATAATAATGTTCCCCATCCAGTGGGAATTCATCTGTAACAACAGAATGTGCAACACCGAAATGTAAGTACATTGTATACTGTGTACTACCATAAATAAATGGTGCGGACTGAGAATTCAATTCAAAACCGGGAAATTAATTATTAATGGCCTGTATCGGCCATGACATGACTCATTAACATTAAATGCAGTTTCATTAATGCTGTTATAAAATTCATTGTCTTCTTGATGTGTTAGATTCTTTTAGTCATGACTCAGTTTTTAAAGGCAGAGGAATTAAAATGATTCTAATCTGTTCCCTGCAGGGAAATCAAACGTTTTTAAATGCATGGTAAAGGGAGCGTTGGTATCAAATTTGCACTAAGTACCAGCTCCTATTCTGGGGTGACATTTGAAAAAAGTTACTGCGAGGTTGTAAGTTTGACAAAATAACAAAAACACAGTGTAATATGTGTTGTAGAGTCTTGTGATGCCTTCGGAGATTTTCTTATTTCACTCACATACTGTGTTCCTGTTATTTTGTCCACTTCTGTATGTTTTTCAGCCTACCCTCCAATCCATTGGCGATGAGCCCGTTGGTCTTCTTACATTCTGTTACAGTTCTGCTGGTACAGCCATTAGTCTGGGTGTTGGGGCCTATGATTGGCCCATGCCCTCCTCCTAATCCTCCATCTGGGTATAGTGGGGTGTTGGGAGGGGTCAAGAGGCAGGATGGGTCAGGATTTGCCACTCGTATGTGGTGAATAGTGCCGTTCCTTCTGAGGCTGTGTGTGTGTGTTTGGCCTGAGGACCTGTCCCGTCCTCTCTCCTCCTGTCCTGTCTCGGCCTTCGCCTCGTCCACGGGGCCCCCAGAGCGAGGACTGCTGTGGGTTGTAGACAGCTGCTCCCTCTGTGTCGGGACAGGACAGATTTATATTAACAAACGTGCATGACATCTCAATTTGTGGGGATGCAAAAAGACGAATATTCCACAGTGTATCAATCGCATTCCACCTAAACTAGAGCATTTTCTTTGCAGTGTACAAAATGTTTTACTCTAACTTTACAGATAATTTTAAATGAGTAACAATAAGAGAAATGTACTTTTTTGCATGTTTATGAATGTATATGTGTTTCTAAGTGCATGCGTGCTGTATGTGTACATATGAAGGTGCAGTAACACTAGGGATTATGGTCTAGTCAGCTGTTTCCACTAATTAGACAGCCCGAAAGACTAATCAGATTAACCATGATTTAACCATGTCTAGGTTTCTGTGTGTGTGTATGTGTGGTTTGGCTGAAGTATAGGGGTTTTTGTCTTTCATTTATGGGATTATAAGGAACTCAACAACCACAGCTGCTGAGGCACATGGCCTGGATTACTGCTGGGCGGTGTGTGCGTAGCTGACAGCACGCAGCATATATGTGATTCTTTTGACCTGCAAGTCGGCTGTGTTGGTTCCGTTGGAGTGTGTGTGCACACTGGGAGCACTGGTGTGTGTTTGCGTCTTGGTGCGCAGGCCCCACAGGTAATGGCGGATGTAGAGCAGCTGTCGGTAGATGCTGTCTTCCACACACTCGCTGTCCAGGTCCACTCTGAACCCGGTGCTGGGCAACACGATGGGAGGGTGGTTCTCAAAGCTCTCCAGGAGGTCCACTGAACACACACACAACAACACACACATATTATACATACACTACTGTTCAAAAGTTTGGGGTCACTTAGAAATGTCCTTATTTTTGAAAGAAAAGCACTGTTTTTCAATGAAGATAACATTAAACTAATCGGAAATACACTCTGGTTTCTAATGCAATATCTACATAGGTGTATAGAGGCCCATTTCCAGCAACCATCACTCCAGTGTTCTAATGGTACATTGTGTTTGCTAATTGCGTTAGAAGGCTAATGGATGATTAGAAAACCCTTGTGCAATTATGGCAGCACAGCTGAAAACAGTGTAGCTGCTTAGAGAAGCTATAAAACTGACCTTCCTTTGAGCTGGTTGAGTATCTGGAGCATCACATTTGTGGGTTCGATCTAACGTTGTCAATGTCTTGACTATATTTTCTATTCATTTTGCAACTCATTTGATAAATAAAAGTGTGAGTTTTCATGCGTATATATATATATGTATATATATATACATATATATATACTCGCACATAATACACCTGCATCATCACACTCTTGCTCTCATTGTTATGAAGCTTTCAGAAACAGACACATAAGCACTAGTACACATGTGCAACATTTTTTTAAACATTTTACCTGGTTAAATAAAGGAAATATCAAATATATGACAATGTCTGTAGCTCCAGGACAGAGGTTCTGGTTAGGCTGCACGATATTAGGAAATCATGCTGAATACTACGATGACGCGATAAATTGAGAGATAAAAGTAAAAGCGTTTGATTTGTTTACTATAAACAATAAGTGGAGGATGAATTGTAAATATAACAAAAAAGAAAAGAAACTAGGTTAAAAAAAATTAGGAATTGTAAGTTCAAAGGGTTTATACAGCCAGTGGCTCTTATTTTGAAGGCCAGGATGAAAGGAAGAGATGATTAGTAAGAGGACTGAAATTTCACAATGTATATGTGTGAAGAATAATCAAGTTTGTTCAGCAGATGTTCATGTAAAGAGTGACACACGTGCTGATATTTCAACCTGGTTTTTACTTTGTGAGACTTACTTATCATTTACCCGAGTTAACTTGTGTGCGTGTGTGCTCACACACAAGAAACGACGCTAAAAACACACCAACAGAACAAACATTTCTCCAAATTAACAGTGGAGGAAACAGTGAAAGTTAAGCAGTAACACACACACTGCACAGTGTTCAGCGGCGCCGCTGTCGACTGAATGTGCGGGAAACATTTTTTTCAGGTCAAGCCGTCGTTTGCGATATGTATATCACCCATGTTGAGATCCCGATGATGACTGATTTATGACATATTGTGCAGAGGCAGCTTTCTCCCTGTTACAAGTCAGGTAAAATGTTTGAATCTAATTTAAAGTTAATTTAAAGTTGATAAGAATATAAAGTGTTGCTTTAATTACTTTGATAATGTCAACCTGAAAACAATTTAAAGGTAAACCTGCAAGTTATAGATCAGTGGTTCTCAAACTTTTCATACCAAGTACCACCTGAGGAAATATTAAAGTACCAGCATTATCACCAGTGTTAAAATAGAGCGGTGTAAATAAGATAATCTGCTCTTTCATCACCCTCCTCTTCCTCACATATACTTCAGACACTGTTCTCGTGAAATTAGATTAAGATGGAGCGAGCGATAAGGTGACTACCACTAGAGTACCACTAGAGGAAGCTCGCGTACCACTGGTGGTACACGTACCACAGTTTGAGAGCCATGGTTATAGAACATATAGAATACACAAATTTCAGTTATAGCAGTGTGCCTGGTGTGTCACCACAGACATTTATAAAGATGGACAACTCTTCCAGTTCTCCCGAGGATGTCGATGTGGAAGAAAAAATGTATCATAGCTACAAAAAAAACCCTGTTTAATGTAAGTCTATGGGAAATGTGCACTGTGTTCATATTTAGAGGAAAACAGATGATGAATTACAGAACATCAGAGTGGACTCCACCTTCAATCACCTCCAAAAAACATCACAATTCTGGAGGCTTCAAAACTCTCAGCTTCTTATGGTCCACCTCACGACCGGTTGCCACTTGTGTGTAACATCATATCCTAGTTTGTGGAATCTAGAGCAGCTTTTAACCTGATTTGAAGAAACTTGAACACCCAGTGCAAGCTAGAGTCAGAAAGTAGGATACTTGTACACGTTTCTAATTACTCTTTGCTCTGTGTGTGAGGCGTGATCTTAACTGAACCTACACAGCAGCCAGATAACTGAAAATGGAATAAAACTAGAGAGAGCACTCAGAGAGCACAAACCTTCGCCAATGCAGCTCAGTTTCACGCAATATCAACGCGCACCGCCAATATTGTAAGATTAAGAATTGCTTAAAAAATAATCTAGAAACTACAGCCATGCTCACATCACCACCAAAATCAAGTTATTTCTTCCATGAGCCATAAACGACAACCCCATTCCACTCATCAGAATCAGTCCTTTTTGAGTTATGCTGCTCATAGAGAGACAAACAAGTAAGAAGTTAATGATGAGCATTGAAGATTAATGAACATTGAAGGCTAAAATATCAGATAATAATTTCAACACAAAGTGAACACTGTAACTTTAATGAAACCACAATTTAGTGCAGACATAGATCCTATTTTGTGAATGATAAAAATATATATATAGATAGATAGATACTTTATTGATCCTGAAGGAAATTCAAGCATCCAATAGCAGTAACATACATTGAACATACATACATTAGAGTTAAATGCAATATGATTCAATGCCTGGTTATGTTGCATGTAGATAAAACAGCAAACTCCTTTTCAAATGTAACCTAAACTCAATTGATATTAAATGTGTGAATGTCCTCGTTCGCGCCAACTGTATTTGTGTTCGCGTGTCCTTGACCTTCAACTAAAACCCTCCAGAAAAGAGATGCTCTACAGCTCAAACTCACCAATTCATGCACGTACCTGTTCTGTATATGTAAGCCTCGTCCTCGCTGCTGGGTTGCCATGTTGGAACAGGGCCTAACTCTGCTGTGAGCTGGTACTGGGTGAGAATCCGGTGCAACTGGACCGGTTTCAGAGTCGGATGCTCGCTTGACAATGCTCGCCAACTCCGCTGCAGATGGAGGGGGGAAAAGCTAAGTAGAGTAAAACTTAATCGTAAGTCCAGGGAGGAGGACTTTACTGACCACAGGTCCAATCCATCAAGAACAATTACGACAATGAGGCATGTTTAAGAGGTGAAAGTGCTTTGAGAGGCTGCACAAGAACCATACTGTATACATGTTACCTGTGTGAGCTGTTGTGGCGGGGTGGCTAGTATGGAAACTGTGCTGTTGAGTTTGGTGAAGAATTTGTCAGCCAGATGCCCTAGACTGGACCTGCTCGCCCACTCCATGACCATTCGCAAACACGCCTGTATCTGCAACACCTTGGACCTTTGGAACCAACCCCGAGATGGCCCTAGACACAAACACACACGCTTATGCACATATTTCAGCAGAAGCACTACGGTACCTTTCTGCTTGAGGGTCGTGTCTGTGCACGCCTGAGAAAAAGACAGTGGAAACTGTGTCTATGTTAATGTATGTATTGTGCAGCAATAGAGACATTCATCCACCAGCCATCTTCTCCTAGCAGAGCGGGCGCACACACACACACACACACACAAACAGAGTGATGCAGAGGAGCTCAGCTGACAGCACAACAAACCAGTACACATTCTCCCTTCCTCTCTGTCTCCTTAACCTTCATCTTCCTCCGCATCACATTAAAGAACTCTCAAGACGTCTTGTGGCAAGTCAAGGAGGCAATAACTCTAAAACTAGAATTTGTCAAACTGTCAGTGCATTACCTCACTGCAGCCATAATGCCACTTTAAGTTTCTGACCCCGCCCCGGTTCAAGCCTCAGCTGGCTTTAAAACAAACGATGACAAACAAGTGGACATGAGCTGAATAAGAAATGTACCATAGCAACTAGTTTACTTACAGTATCCAAACACTCCTGCGATATAATCTTAACTGTCTTCATTTTTGTTTCATTATAAATTAATTTGTCAAAAGCTTTCTTGATTAAATGATGCAGCCAATCCCAGCAGACAGTGGGCAAGAGGCATGGTTAATTTTGGACAGGTCATGTCCATTAGATGGTCAACAAACAGAGACAAAACATTTACCCACACTCACATATATGGGCAAATTAGTTTTCAATTATCTCTAATCTGCATGTCTTGCAGAGAACCTCAAAGACAGGATTTGAACAATATAGTATAGAATTAATACACATTTTCATACAAAACTTCCTTTTCTTATTTGGCAAAACCAACAAGTAAAAAAAATGGTGAGAGGAGATTCACAGTCTTGAAAGGTAAATGTCAGAGGATCAGGTCAGGTGCATCTAATCAAAATCAACACGGGAGAGATTAATTTACCATATAAACAGGAATTGTTATAATTAGTTTCATAATAGATTAATCTGTCCATTATTTTTTTCGATTAATTGAGTATTTGTTTGGTCCATAAAATGTCAGAAAATGTTGATTGGTGTTTCCCAAAACTGGAATAGTCTATGTTCTCGGACGTCTTGCTTTGTCCACCAACCAAATTGTTTCAGTTTTAATCATTTCTTTGTCATATGTAGCGATGGGACAATATACGATATTACCGCTTATCCGGATTAAAAATACTAAAGCAGTAAATCGTGGTGAATTTATATTATCGTGTTAATCATAAACAAAGAAAAACATTAATACTTCATATAAGTGACTTGAATATCTTGTTTGACTCACCAGCATACAGAGCTTATGATCTATTTCTTCATGTGCCATTATGGGGAGTGGCATCTTTCCTGAACTGCCCATATAACTACAATAAACAGAGTTGTTTTTATGTTTTTAAGTCACAAATGTTTGCATTTGTTCTATCCTAATTATATATAAATAATAAAGTAACCAAGTTTCAAACAAACATCGTCCAGAAAAAAGCTAACCATTCAAATATTCAGTCATATGTTTTGGACGCACACACACACACGCATCTGTGTAATAGGCTTATGTCCGGGCATACAATAATCTGCGGGTGAGGCATGGCAAACAGACGAGACATCACTTAACCTCTGAGCAAATGTGTCATAGTGCTTTATAACAGCAGGTTTTTAGAAACGCGCTCACCTTTAGATGAACAAACGCTTTTGTACACTCTCAGAAATAAAACTGTCCACACAAAAAAAAAGCATCTGTTTACACGGTGCAAGATAGGAAATGGTCAATCTGACAGGTTTAATCGCGACAGAATTCAGGAGCTAGTTTTTACACAAACAGAGATGGTGACAGCTAAATCTAAATCTAACCGTCATTTTAAAATCTGGTGACATTTTATGACATTTACACCTGGTCTGATGAAAGAACGATGTGATGATTGATGATTGTCCACATTATATCCCATGCCTCTTTCATATGAAATGAAGAACAGTTCAATGTGAACCACTGTGACAGATGGAGGGACACTGGTCCTGCAAATGTGGATGGACGTGGCCATGCTGATATGTGTGTAACATTTAGGCGAGTGTTTGTGTTTGCATTGTGTTTGTGCAATGCAAAAAAAAATATTTTATTATAAAAATGAACCTGTTGTTCCTTTGCTATTGGAGAAAAAAAGCGATAATTATTGTTATTTTGTTTGAAATGGCCCAGCTCTTTGTGATCACATCACTCCAGAGGTCTGAACAGTGCATGCATGAGGGCCTGATGCAAACATCAGCATTACCTGCTACAGACTCACTTAACTGTTACCATGGACACAACAAGCAGACAAATATCAGAGACAGAGAAGGTGGGAGGGAGGACAGAGGGACGAGGTGATGAGGACGGGAACAGGATAGACTCTGCAGGAATAAAAAGGTATTTCTCTGTCTCTCTTGGCCAGACGTGATCTCTCCTGTCTCCACGGCCTAATGAAGACACATAGCATGTGTGCGTGTGTGTGTGTTCTTGTACTTGCTGCAGAGTGAGGACCAGAAATCACATAAACCCTACAGAGTGAGGACATTTTGACAAAGTGAGGACATTTTGGCTGGTCCTCACTATTTTTCACCCCTTAAAAGGGCCTTTTCAGGGTTAAGACCTGGTTTTAGGGTTAGGGTTAGAATTGGGTTTAGGTTAGGGTAAGGGTTAGGGTTAGGCATCTAGTTGTGATGGTTAAGGTTAGGGTAAGGGGCTAGGGAATGTATTATGTCTATGAGGGTCCTCACTTTGTTAGAAGCGCAAACATGTGCGTGTGTGTGTGTGGGCAGGTTACAAGAAGTGACGGGTAGTCGGACATTTATTATACAAATATTTGTGGCAGTAAATGACTGTTTGCTGTATTTAGACACAGTAAAAGACAATTAGCAAGGTCATCACAACATGTGACCGGCCTTCCAGCCTTTCACCCTTCACTCTCTGCCCCACCCCTGCTCTATCCCATCTCTCTCTCTCTTCACCCAACAATCCTACATCTACTCTTCTCTGTCTCACCCCCCCCCGGATGGCCAGATGGAAAGAGGGAAGGCAAGAAGGAGGAGGAGGAGAAAGAAGAAGAAGGGGGAGAAAGAGAACGCAGATAGCAGAAGGGCATTGAGGACAAATCTGGGCCGTCTCTGTCAAAATGCTGACAAGGACACAAGGACACACAGTTTCTCCCTCTCTCTCTTGCTCACTGTCACATACACTAACAACTGTAGAAATCCAGAGGGAGGTCCAATGGGAGAAAGCGTATATGTGTACATGCTTTTTTTTTTTTTTTTTTTTTTTTTTTATGCCCTACCTTTGTCCATTAGCTGGTTAAACAGGGACACGTTGGAGAAGAAGAAGAGGTAAGCGAACATCTGAGCCTGGATCTCTTGGTGGACTTCATAGACCTGCATGAGCTCCTGGGCATTTTGAAACACCTGCACATACATACATATGTTTAAATGCATTAAAATATCAGGGGATCACTTATTAAACAACATGTTTTCAATAGTAAAGTAATATTATGACGATACCATCTTATTCATAACGCCATTTCCATTGTGGTAATAATAATAATGTAAAAGTGTGAAGAGGACAATATTATATTGACACGGATATTTCCAAAGTAATAATGAAGTAATAGTTTGGAAATAAGAATTACTGTAGGCTACCTTCAGTGCAATCAAAATGAATTATTCATTATTCATATCATATGGTTGAAATTCATCCTTCACTTGGTGATTAATATAAAGCATGGTATTAAACAACATTAATAATATTGTCACTGTAAATGTAAAGTGCTGCAAATATGGGGGAGTGTTTAGCATATTTATTTTTTATAAATGGGTAATCAATTAGCTCAATTTCTGTCAAATGCTTAATCAACTAATTATTAAATCACGAGCTGTGACTGCACAACAACACGTGTCCTCACCTGCAGGACTCTGCGTATAGGTTCAGGAAACCCTACGCCTCCTTTCCAGCAGGGCTCAGAGCTGTCCACTGGGAACGGATTACAGTCCAACAAACCTGGTAACACTACATACAGAGCCTGGACACACACACACACACACACACACACACACGCAGAGACTTAAAGATATATGTGTGATACAAAAATCTGACATTGCAGAGTACCCCCTAATTTAATCATGTTCTTTACTGGTCTTGTCATAAATAGTGTGTGTATGTGTGTGTGCGTGGGTATGTGTGTGTGTTCTTGTACTTGCTGCAGAGTGAGGACCAAAAACCGTATAAACCCTACAAAGTGAGGACATTTTAGCTGTTCCTCACTTTTTTTTAACCCCTTAAAAGGGCTTTTTCAGGGTTAAGACCTGGTTTTAGGGTTACAATTTGCTTTAGGTTAGGCTTAGAGTAAGGGTTAGGGTTAGGCATCTAGTTGTGATGGTTAAGGTGTGAACATGGGTGTGTGTCTGCTGTTTCAAGAACACCGCAGTTAGTTTGTGTTTAGTCTTGATCGTTGAGGGAACGGCACTATTGTCGTGGCAACAGATTACCTTGGTGATGTAGTAGACACATTGCTGGAAAGTGTACATGATCACTTCCTCCAATATAGTCATTGCCTCCTCATTGGCTGATATGGTCGCCGATAGCAACGACTCCTTTGACCCTAGACACGGACGACAGAGAGAGAGAGAGAGTCACCACACTTAAGAGACAAGTAGTGAGAGAGGGAGTGCTGTAGTTGGACCACTATCAACTGTATATGTCACTGTGAGTAATGACTCTTCAGCCATATTGTGTCCATACTCTCATCATTCATAGTGTGTGTGTGTGTGAGTGTGTGTGTGTGTACCTTGCAGTGTCTCTATGCTGTGTGTGTATGCCGGTGCTCTTTGCTGTATAAAGTAGAGGATCTCAATGGAGTTGGACATCCAGAAGAAGATGATCTGCAGGTCTGGGAGTAAGTCTGAGATACTGAGCAGAGACAGGGACGCTGGGTCCTGGCTACATGGGGACACACACAGACACAAGCAACGCATAACAAGACACCAACATACGGTGCATGCAACCGAAATGGTCCACAGAGCGCACGCGCTCTCTTTCACTCCAGCACAAGTTGAAAAGTAATACTCACTGCTGAGCTTGCTTCTGTGCCAGCTCCTTTGTCTTCTCCTGAAAGACACGCACACACACAGAAAGAGCGCAATTAAGCTTCATTAAATTTTCATGATGAGCGTAGGAGAAACTAACCTGCAGAAAGAAATACCACACACTATCACAATATCATATTTACTAAACCGTGCGTGCGGTGACACCTCATGCCCTACTGCCCTAAATCCAATTACCCTAATTATACAACACCACCACGCAATTTATTTGTTTAGAAAATAATACACCTTTGACCTACACAAAGCAGGCAAATCCACCTAATGTGAAGCAAAATTTATAACTTAGGGCAATAAATCAATTATAAAGATTCATTTACATTTGTAGTTTAGGAAGATTAGGTTGTGTTTTTTTATTTTTTAAGGAAAATCAGTTTACTCTTTCTCTGCCCTCGTTCCCCTGTGTCTCTGTAGTTAAGATAAGATCCCTGGAAGTTAGGACATTATTTGAAGACAGTATAATTTTTGCTGGTGCTTACAATGACAGGTGTTGCCATTCTTGTTCTAAGGTTTGCACTTTAAGAGGATCTATTGTTCAAATCCCACAAGGGAAATAAAACAAAATAAAAGCAAAACTTGTTCTGACTTAGCAATATTGGCCATCCCTAATATAAATTACATTCACATTTAGAAAACAAAACACCTAGATCTGAATCAACAAAGAGCAGATCAAGACTAAGATCCTGTGGAATAAAAGAACTGAGCAGTCACATAACCAAGAGATCATCAACCCTTCATATGTCTCACAATGGCAAAAAAGTTTTGAAATATTGGAATTGGTCAGATTCTTAGGCTGTTTGCCACAAATTGAAAAGTTGTATCAGACTTTCAAGCGTTTCCTTTTGTAAAAATGTATGTAAAATGTTTTTTTTGCTGCAATGCAGTTAGAAAACATTGTGCGCATGTTTGTAATAAAGTACAATACATGTGAAATGCATCCCTGTTAAACTATTTACCTGACCTGACACGGTTGAACAGTTTCCCTCCACATGAGGTTAATTTAATTAGAGGCCAAAGAACGACAAAGACAGGAAGATGAAGAGACAGAGACACAAAGAGACACAAAGAGGTAAACAGGTACTGACCCATGCAATCGTCTGGATTCGCCGCACAATCTTAAGCAGCAGTTTTCCAAAACTCCCAGGTGGGAATGTTGCAGCAGAGTGTTGTATGCACAGACACAGCAGGTAGGCTGGTGTCAGCTTATGGTCGTCGCCTGACAAAAGACACAGGATTTCAGTACTGATGCAACAATTTTGAAATACTGAGACTATATCCATGCTTAAAATTAGTTATTTATTAATTTTGTTACTACTTTATGGCAGTGAGCCCAAGAAATCATTATAAAACGTGATTGTATAGTGCGAAATGAAAATAATTTCACCTAGATTTTACACACTGGACCTTTAAAGTCTTTGAGCCCTTCACACTATTACACTGTCTTTGAATAATCACAAATACTACCTTCGATCAAAAAAATCAACAGTTTTACAGCCATATTCAACTGCTCATTTAATATATAATGTTTTAAAGTATACATAGCCCAGATAATCATCATCAATGAACAGCAAATAAAGTGTTGCATCTTTAGTTGCTTCACTGCAGTTATGAAAACATTTATTTTCTCTTTTTTTTGCTCCAGTGGTAACTTTCTAGACAGCTCACAGCATTTTTAAATGCACACTGGCACTAGTCTCCAACACAGAAATACTCCGCTGACAGTCAGAGTTACGGCTAATGCAGAGTAACGGGGACTAAAAATACTATGGATACTAGAGAGAAATGTTCTAGTTGAATGTTACAAATGACCTTTTTCTATAAATCAATTCTATATTCACTGTTTGATGACTGATTGATGAAAAGTGACACTTGCTCTCATTGACCAGACACTGATTAATGCTCTTTTTACCATCAAAATAAACAATTAAATATTTTGAGGATCAGCAATTTGGTTTCATTCAACCATCTTTCATTGTGGTCACATATAGCTGTATGTCAAACGTTTAAATAATTGGGCAAATGAAAGCCAAACTATGTGCATGATAAACAGCATTGGCCACTGACTTAGTAACATAATACTGCAATATTATTACTTTACCGATTAATGAGCAGTGTAAGGGATTACAAAGATTTACAAAAGTTATTATAATAATAATTAGGAATGTAAAGCTGGGTTACTTGATTTTCAATGTTCTTTGGAGGCCAAAATTTGACATGTATGTGCGACAGGTCATGGCAGTTTTCATCAGAGGACAGTAAAAGTTGGGAGAGACTGATTTTGCTTTGAGAGGCTGCCAAGTTCTGCAATTTGACTTCTATTATTTATTAGATTCTTCTATTATTTGTTTCAATAAAGTGGATTCAGAACCAAGAGTCTGTATTTACATAAGTATTACAGCAGTAAAACAAGTAATGTAACTTATTACATTTGATATCAAGTAACAGGAAAAGGAATATATATTCCAAAAGGAGTATTATGTAATAACTAAGTTATTACACTTCTTGAGTAACTTGACCAACACTGATAGTGTGATACTACTAGAAGTGAGAATTTTGTTTTGATTTCAACACAAAAAAATATGTAATTCAGAATTTTGCTGTGGATCACAGCACACACCTCCAGGTTCAATAAGGGACACGATTCTGTTCAACAGCTGGTCTTCATGAGTCTGGTCAAACTCCAACTGTAGCCTCCTTTTCTGAGCTGCTCCCCCTCCACCCCCTCTTCCTCCTCCTTCCCCTCCTGACGAACTCATAGGTCCTCCTGCTGATGTGCCCCCACATCGGGGTTTCACTAGGTGAGGTTTGAAGCTGCGTCTAACTGCCGAAGCGCTCAGTACCTGTGCTGCTCTGTCCTTCAGCACAGAGCCACACATCTTACAAGTGTGAGCTCCGCCCTCTCCTTCCTCCACCCCAGTATCATAAAGCTGCCCCAGTGTGCGA
Source organism: Brachirus orientalis (assembly GCA_016785285.1). Taxonomy (NCBI): domain Eukaryota; kingdom Metazoa; phylum Chordata; class Actinopteri; order Pleuronectiformes; family Soleidae; genus Brachirus; species Brachirus orientalis. The sequence goes on from JAFBJR010000175.1 coordinate 4,695,597, forward strand.
AGGCGTGCCAGGGTCTGAGCTGGCAGAGGCTTAGCGCCTGTGGGGTCCTTGTACAAGAAAATGTAATGCGCTCCAAATGACAGGAGGTCACCGTGTCGCAGTGTGGTGGAGCGTTCACAGCGGGAAAAGTTCACCAGGACTGTAGCATGGAGCACAGGCTCCACAGCAACGCAGAAACGCTGGTTTTCCGCCATCTCTTCTCCCTTGTTGTTGTTGTTGGCATGGCGACGGGGTGCAGGGACTCTGCGCAGGCGGCAGTGGAGGGGCAGGATGTCAGGGGAAAACAGGCAGATGTTGGGGCGAGCTGACGGAGTCTCCTGCCCAACTGTGTGCTGCTCCCTGTTCAGCAGGTAAACCAGGCAATCCTGCAAGACGCAGCCCCATCAATGTCACAGTCTGATCACAAGTCTGGAACAAAATGAATTTACTATGTTTACCTGCTGGTTGTATCCCTGCAGCAGCAGGAGATGTGGTGACTGGTAGAGAGAGTGCCTCACCCCTCCTCCTCCCTGACTCCCCTCCTCTTTCCTCCGGCCACTGGAGGCCACTTCACGTTCTCGAGCCCTAAGTGGCCCTGGCAGCGTTGAGTAATAACGTTTGGGCTCCTCTCCTACTCCCAGCTGTGAACATACGCACAGAAACAAGTAGGGCAAGGTATCAAACTTGAATACGTTGTATCACCAACAGATCACTCTCTCTCACTCTCTCATTAATTTCTACCCCTTTTATCTTCCACTGAGGGTCGTGGGGGGCACTGGTGTCCAATTTGCCTAATCCCCAAATCTGCATGTTTTTGGACTTTGGGAGGAAACTGAAGAACCTGGAGAAAACCCATGCACATGGGGAGAACAGGCAAACTCCATGCAAAAGGGCCCCAACAGATCACATATAAAAAATATACAGTCAGGCGGGTGACTGAGATGGTTGCAAAAAAGAACTTTGTGAATGAAAATCAAGGGGAAAAATAACCAACTTTTCACTTGATTTACAATGTCAGTGAACAATAAAAGGAAAATAAAAGTTAAAAGATAAAGTATGGCACATAAGAGTTTGGTTGACAGCTTGTGGCGTCCAACAGGAATCTGGTGGAAGGTGAATAAATTTCCAGTTGCATAACCTCAATATGGAGTCTTCAAAGTGGATTCTTAAAGGCCACATGCAGGATGGTGTTTGACCCAGATGTGACCAAATCACTTTTGTTTTATTGTGATAAACAAACCTTATGCTCAGAACTCTCTCAAACTCTCTTCACATGCTTACAGTGTTTTGAACCATTGTACCATGGTAGTGATGAGGGGGTATGATCAAGAGCTCCAGCTGTTAACCGGGTTGTTACAGGGCCCATGATTTGCTGTCTCGAGGCAGAGAGTTACAACAAGGGATGAAGCTCATTTTCCAAAGAAAGAGCGAAAGACAGGGATTAAAACACGTGCGTGAGCATGTGTGTCAATCATTTGTGACACTCTCAAAACCCAACAAATAAAAAACTCCAGAGTCCACAGAATAAATATGAGAGCATAAAGTTGCTGATTTTTTTTTTTTATCTTAATAACATGTCATGTCATTGTTTTATTAAAATGGATTTTATAAAATTGGTAATGAAAATGGTACCCCAGTGGAATCTGTCCAAATTTTAATCAATACCAAGTCCTACTTACAAGCATCCAGAATTTAAAGCCAGGCTGATAACAGTCCCACGAATAAAAACAATCAATCATCCTGACTAAGCTTCGGGGGAGGCCCCACCTGGTTGAGGCTGGTCTCACTGAGGCTGCGGCAGAAGGATGAGTTGCTGGAGCGGGGCAGAGTCAGTGTCCCCTTTGCCCTGTTCCTCTGGAGCTTACGAGCTTGGGCGTTGATATCTACGGGCAGGCAGAGCGATGTAGCAAGAAAGAGAAGACAGAGCAATAAAGAAGTTGAAGACACAGAAGAAAAGAAAAAAAAAGAGGAAAGCATAGGAAAAGAAAGCATATTTAAAACTGTAGTGCGCAACGACTCCATGTAGCAAAATGTATGTTACACTCAAGCTATGAGTTTAAACAATGCAAGAGGGGGTATCTCTGCAGAGCGGAAGACAGGATTATGTTTGACGAACTGCAAATGATAAGGACAATTGAAACTCCACCCCCTGCTTATAGCTCCACCACCTCTTTTGACGTTTGCGTAACCGAGACCTAACCAGAAAGTTTTTCACATGATGCTGATCTGTTTTTATTGTTTTATTTAACCAATTTCTTGTACGGTTCTGTGCGAGTGGAAGTTCTGGCCCCTCTCTTGGAGATTGCACTTGCACAAAGCTGATTAAGCCTATCAGCTCCACACGACTCTGTGTTGCCCAGTATAGCAGCATTTGGATCTTATGTCACCCTGTGACATTCCCACCCTGCACACAGGAAGTGTACAATGTAAGATAAATGGAGGCAACGGCAACATTGTGCTAGTAAAGTGAGACGGCTGCAAACAGATTGGGGTTTGACTGAAAACTCAAAGCGACACCGACTAAAAGTTTCAGACATGAATTCTGTTACCCAAAAAAAGTCTGGGGGTTCAGGGGTAAAAGGTTCTCGGCTCCACCCACTCCTGCGCTGCTGGTGTATACACCCGAACGCTCCGTCATTCAGGTCTGATTGTATTGACGACAGAGCCCACTTTCAGATGACGGACGCGGCAAACAAATATTACAGAGGCAGAACAACAACAAAAATCACACCAGTTACGCACTGCAGCTTTAAAGGAGACGTGCACTGTTAGAGTGTATGTTTGACTCATGAGCGACATCCACATACAACATCTCCTCAGAGTCATGTCAGGGTTATAGAAAGTAAAACCTGTCGGGTGATGTAGATGGCTCTGGATGGAACTGACAACAGTGAACCTGATGAAAAGTGAACTCAGCAGCTCCTCGTGGTTCTCATTTCAGGTTTTGACGCCATGCAATGGTCCACACAGATTTAAGCACACTTACTGATTGAGTCTCTGGTAATGGGAGTGGTGCTGGTGACAACACAGGTAAAGGTGGTCTCCATGGCAATGACTGACAGCCACCCTACCTGAGACCAGTCCCCACCTTTAGAGCTGGATTGTACCACTCGACCACACCGTAGGGGGGAGCCTCTGTGTTTGCCAAGTCCAGACCGACCCATTAGAGCCGCCAGGAATTGGGGAGGTTTGAGCCCTACAGCGGGGTGGGAGGGGTTAGGAGGGGGTAAGGCTGAGAGAAAAAAACCCCACCACAACACCAAGCAAAAGACAAGCATGCACTGTGGAGCAGAAAAGGTGTGTGGTCTCCAGTGATTCATATCACCAGTCGGTCAGAAGAGATTATACACAGTTAAAGGTTTAAAGAACAGGATTTTCCCTCCTCACACGTCACTGTAAAATCAACACACCTTCAATTCAGGTGTTGCGGTTGGAAGTAATGATGCAGAATATATTTGTTGCAGATACAATTAATTTGAAAATCCTATAGTACCTTTAAAGTGCAAGCCCATTATTGAAAATGCATGTGACAAAAACCACAAATCATACATACATATGCAAACTCACGCACAAAGACATTAAAGCTAAAGGTATAAGAAGAGAAGAATCAACTCAGGGTGTGTGAGTTTCACTGTAACTCAAAAAAGAACAGGAGTGAAAATTAAAACATCTGTATTAAAATGTATTCGTCAGCGAGGCATTTCTAACAATTTATTATAAAGAATATTTTTGTTTCTACCTCTCGATGCTAAACAGAACGGTATACGCTTACAATGAGACGGATAGGACTGGAGGTGATAATGTTCTATATATTATTATAATTAATTTTCTTCCAGATTAGTCAAATACCTAGTAACTTTTAGCACAAATTGCTAACAGTCATTAAAAACAGGCTAATGAAAGAAAAATTTGTAGGATTTGTTCACGATTAGAAAAATATCATGAGCCATATTCTGTCAGGATTTAGTCTCTACTGAAAATAAAGCTGAACCATACAGCAATAAAAAACAGTGACTCTCTGGCTTCCACAGAGGTTGACATAGCAACCAGTAAACCCTGCAAAGTGCAAACTCTGACTGTGAGGCTGGAAATTCTTCCTCTGTCACGCAGAACACTCTTGTTCACTGTTTGTCTGTGGCAGCATGTACAGGGATCAATGTGTGCAGGTGTGTGTGTGCGTGTGTGTACATGTCACTTTTCATCAATCAATGAAGCCAATTCACATAAAGGTCACTGTATGGTGCCTAAAGATGGATATTGGATTGATATTACTGCAATGCAGAGGTTAAATCACCACATTTGTTTTCCTGAGCTTTTTCAACGTGTTTTATCCCAATATTAACCAAAAATTAAGAGTCAATCTTCAGTAATACTCAGTTCAGTTAAGAGTCAGCAGACACATAATACATGCTGGTATACATTAGTCTGGCAGTGATCATCACCTCACTGTAGCAGAAAGGTGTATTTCATAAAACACCAGAGTGCCAGGACCAATTAACACCTCAGGCTACAAAGGATTCAGTTTTCACTCAATTTATCGACCAGCTGTCCGTGTGTGTGTGTGTGTGTGTGTGTGTGTGTGTGTGTGTGTGTGTGTGTGTGTGTCTAAATGAAACCCAGGTGAAACAAAGTCTTCACAGGACAGCAGCTCCATAGACACAAAACTGAACATACCTACAGGATATTAACTGACGAGAAACTCGTATTCGGCATCTACACGTGCACACACTCTCACTAATCTTGGCCCTAAATTTAACCAGTTCCTCAGAAATTAGTTTCTGCCTCATTAGGACCAGGTTGTGGACTCCATGAGAACTACTGGTCCTGACATGGTCAGTATTTATGCCAAAAAGTCCTAGAGAGTCAACATACACACAAACTAATGAGCTGTTCTTTTCTGCCGAGTTTGACATGTTAAGAAAGAAAGGGAATTAGACCAGCTCCTCTCTTTCTCTCTCGAGTACGTGTCCGCCCTTGTCTATCACAAGTGTGTGTATGTTTATGCGTCTTTATTTGCAGGGTGCGTTTGCTCACCAGCAGTGACGGTGTCCTTCTCCTTGGCATTGAGCTCCTCCACCTCTGCTCTTCTGCGCAGCTCAAACCTGCGAGCGTGTCCTTCTCGGGGCTTCCACAGCTCTTGGAGCAACAGCGGCTTTTCATTGTCCCCCAGTGCACGCAAGCACTCAGTCCGCCACCCCCCTCCCCCTATCCCCCCTCCCCCCTCCAGGCGTCCGATGACATCGCACAGGACATAAGAGTGAGCAGCATCCTTGTTGAGCGAGTAACGCTCGAGCGCCTCCTTGACCAGTTCCTGCGCGCTGGAGCGTGGCGTGGCCAGGACACTCTTGTAGTTGGCACCTGCACATATCTCATCTCCAAATATCTTGAGCACTCCGGGGGCCGAGCTCTGTGTGGACAGTTCAGCCGGGTCGTCCACCGGCCGCTCTGGGGGTTCTGTTGTGGAGCGCCGGTCCCCACGGGTGTTTGTCCCAGCCTCTGCTGGAACACGGTCTCTGTAACTCAGAGTACGGTACAGGACCTGGAGCACAGACAGACATTAGAGTTTTACACACAGTCTCCTGTACTCTGTTACTCTGGTGTGGTAGGAGGAACAGTCTGAGGATCACCAAAGACAGCCACATTTATCCAATTATCAGAAATATTCACAAGTATTTCAGTCCGGACTAAAGGATTAAAGTAACAGACCAACATCACAGTTTTAGATAACCTTAAAAAATTAACTAAACTCTCTACTTGGATAATACTGACAGATAATGTGAGCAGTAATTTGTCTTTGGATGTAAGGGAATCCATAATATTTCAAACACCACATTTAAATACAGCACAAAACCCCTATATTGAATACTGTTGTACATTAAAGAAGAACCTAATATTAACTCACTAAATCCTTAGATTGATATTTTACTTTTAATGTTTTATATAAATATATATATATATAAAAAACATTAATATTCCCTGTATTCTCTGCACAAATTGCACAGGTTCTTAATGTTCAAGTTTGACTTGCAGAAAGTTTCACCTACGACTGTAGTACAGAGTTGCTGTGTGGTCATTTTAAATAAAATTTGCAACATTAAATTAAATTGAATCAGGACAAAATCTAAGAATCTAATCAGTCTAGGAAGTCAATAGTTAAACCCAGTCCTACACTATACCTGTGTGAAGGTCCTGCTTTGGCGTTTTAGGCGGCTCTTGGACGGGAGGGACATACTCGCCCCAGAGGAAGAGCCGTAGAACATGATGCTGCTTTTGGCTGCAAAAAACTTCACAACTGTTGAGCAAGAAAACAGAACTTAAACGGTTCACTTCAATCCACTGTATAGGACTGAAATATTTGCAGAGGTGAAACACACATGTTTTCAAACATCAACACGATAATAATAATAATATATATTCACTGCTACATGATGTAGAGTAATGTAATCTACTCTAAATCTGTCCAAGTAAAACATATCCACCATAAAAACATATAAACCATCATTAATAACAGACTGCGTGCGTGTGTGTGTGTGTGTACCTTGATGGTGTCACGTATTGTCACGTCTGCGTGCAGCAGCTCCAGGTTTAGCGCTCAGCAGTGAGTGCAAGATGCTTTTCATTTCACTCCGCTGTCACCTTTCACACCAGAGAAACAAACAAGAGTCACGTCAACTCACAGCAAAACTGAAGCTGTGGCACTCGGGTGATACTGTGGTGATGTTTAGCATTTAAATGATCTCTTGACTGAGCTCAGCGCTTTTCAGTTTATACTGCAAATCAACATCATGTTGTCTGAGCTGACCTAAGGATTCCTGTGTCTATACAGTGTAGAGCTCAGATTAGGGCAATAATCGAAATGGATTTTTCCCTGAAAACACACTGTTCTGAACTTTATAAGGGGTCATTTGTGTCTATATTTGATCAGTGATGTTATATTTTAGGGGTGCTTCTGTTTCATTATTAATTAATCAGATTATTTTATTAATAATGTGTCTTGTTTTGTCCTTCCAACCCCTGGAAATGCAAACATGTTGTTGAGAACAGCATGAAAAATTAAAACTTTACATGTGAGAAACAAACTGTCCTTGAAGTTTTTTATACTGCACTGTTCTGAATTCATTTGATTTGTATTTCACCCAATTACAATTTAATTTTAGCTTTTAACTGCTTCAGTGCTTACACAATCTATTACACTGTTTTTAGAGCAGGGCAAACAATTGTGCAATATTAGGGTGAACGAACGAACGAACGAACGAACGAACGAACGCTTTATTTCAAACATGTGAACGTAAAACCAAAAATAATCAAAGTTGTGGGAAGACAAACACAAAAAAGAAAGTGAAGGAAGAAAATTAAAAAAATAAAAACATGTCCGTAAAGGAGTGGGAAGCCACCTAAGCTATTTAGTCTTTTTTAAAAAAATTCATTTTCTGTTTTATTTTTTTATTTCTGACTATGAATTAGTTTCACAATTTTGCATATATTCTAGTGCTACATGCAATAAATATTCAAATTATTACCCTACTACATTATGTCTACACTGCAGTGCAATTATAAACAGTATTTTTAATAAAAACAAGATAAAAAGATAAAGAAATTAAGCTTTAATTGCTTCAAAATGTATAAAGATAATAAAATGATATAAATGATAAAATAGCAAATATTGGCCCATTTTCTGTCACTAACACTAATGACAAGTAATCAGGGCCTGTAAACATTCTCACTGTAGTGATGAAGGGCAAAGGAACATTTCAGCAAATGTTCATGTTTTTGGCCCTGCTGTGTCGTCTTTTATTTGTCAGGTTTCATAATGCATTCTTCTGACAGCTCTCCTGCAAAATTATCACTTAAAACGTGGCAAAAATGAACATTATGCACAAATATAAAAGGACAGACTACCTGCCTGCATCAGGATCGTGCATTTTAACACCGTCCGTGTCCTTACAGAAGGTGAGTCACACTTCACTCAAGGCTTTGGATGAACTCTACTGACCGTCCGAGGCCTTTAATGCAGGTTACACCGTGTGAACATTGCACAGCCAGGCCATTTGCAGACTGACCCATTCAATGAAAGCAATCACACAGCTTAGTTCAACCTCACCGTGTGCAGTTATGCACACACAGTACATGGCACGAGATTGCTTTTCAGAAAATATGTGGCAATCAGCCTTAAAGGTGTTGTTCTAGCTGACACTGCAAAGCACTGGTGGGATAACGTGACTATTTTGAATGGCTGCTAATCCGCAGTAATCTGGCTACTTGACCACAGTTAACTCAATCTCGGGAGCAACAAACCCCTCCTGTGCCTTCACACAGAAAAACACGCACAGCACAAAATGCAAAAAGAGGCTTGGGCTACATTTTGCACTGTGAGAGAATACACTGTAATACTGGACATCACAATAAGAAAAACAATCATTACAATTGACTAATGGATTTCCACCGTCGGAATAACCGTGATATTTCATGAGTGACTTGAAAATTCAATCCACTCTGCCAACATACAGACTAAGTGATTTATTTCCAAGTAACACAAGGGAGAGCCTGCAACTTCCCAGTCATTCCAGGACCTTATGAACTATAATCATCTTATTTAAAGGGTTCAGTGTGTCGGCAGAACTCGGAAGAGGGAAGTGACCTCAGATTTTCAACTCGGAAACTCGAGGCAACCTCACATACCGTGCAAATGGAACGCAGTGTAAGACTTAGTGACATCTGATGGTGAGATTTTCATTAACAGACAATTCCTTAGTAGTAGTAGAACTACGGTGGCCTTCAAATACCAGAAAGGATGACATCTTTAAGTTAAGCTTTGTTTATTTAGTTTGTACAATGTATATAATACTCATACAGGGTGGGGTTAGGGTTAGTATTCAATGGTTTTAATCGTATAGAATATGTATTTTACAGTCATCGCAAACATTTTGAGAATCGCAGTCAAAGGAATGACAAAGAGGTACGAAACAATCAAGTATCACAAAAATGTTGGTGAGGATAATCTAGGTTATATTCTGTGACTTTAGGGAGTTTAAATTACATTTGTTACATTTTTAACTTGTTCACCTGCTGTCCGTCCTTGTCTGTGCCGCGAGGTCAACATTTGACACACAACATGACAGTCAGCTTGTGATTGCTGCACGTTTCTGGCCTTCGTTTTTGCGCCCGCCCGTCTGTTTACGACTCTGGTCGTCCGTAGCAACCGCCGTAGCGACAAAAGGCAGAAAGAAATCCCGAGAAAATAATCCTCTGACGATGATGATGATGATGATGGTGATGGTGATGATGAGGAGTCGGCCTCTGTCGGCCACCAGGTGTACCTGATCATCGTGGACGAGCCCATCACACACCAATCACGTGAATAATCAATGAGCCTGATCGATAATCTGAACAACACTCAACAAGAGTGACTTATATAAAACTGTGTTTCCATTTTGAGAGCGTGTAACGATGTGGTCAATAAAACAGGTCCCTGACGAATAAAGAAAGTTGAGGTGTGATTCCAACAGTAAGCCCGTGTCCCCGAGGACTCTGCTGGGTGTCTGTTGCGTTAATACTCACACTGCCTGCAATGCGTGGCTCCGTGGAGCTGCCGGGGACTCTCTCCTGGCTTCCCTCTCATTCCGTCTCCCCTACAAAGGCAGAAATTCCCCGGTAAGGCGGGGAAAAAAACACCCGGGCTCCCAGCCGCATCCCCACGGACGCCCGTTAACTTGGACCACAAGCCGCCGCTGAGTGCTGCCGACTCTGTGCGCACATCGCCGCCGACTGCCCAGCAATGTCCACTGCCTCCGGCAACCGCATTCCCACGTTCACAGCGGCGGTTCACTGCCGAGTGCAGACGGAAACACCCGAGGTCTGCGCGCCGGACGCTTCACCTCGGCGCACCTGCTCTGGAGTTGGAGTGAACGGAGACGACTCCGCCTGGCGGACACCGAGGAGAATTACATGGAGGAATATAAACAGTCTTTTTTTTTTTCTTTTCTTTTCTTTTCTTTTCTTTTCTTTTCTTTTCTTTTCTTTTCTTTTCTTTTCTTTTCTTTTCTTCCTACAAATACTGTTCAGAGAGATTCTGTAGAAGTTCTAAAAATATTTTGCAGGTTATGTTGCTTTCATCCCTTTCCCTCTTCATCCAAAGTGTAGTTTAAGTCTGGAGAAGGGGCCATTCATTTATGTATTGATTTCTCTGGTCGTTAATTTCTCAAAAGGAAAGACCTACACTTTAAACTCTATTTTTCATGGATTAATTGAGTACTTGAGATAATACAGTACTTAATACAATATGGTCCAAGTCAAGCTTCAAATATTGTAACAATACTTTGTTCAAATGCTACCAATAGGATTTGTAAGTATTTAACAAAATTATTATATCCATTGTGATTGCTATGATTATGATTGTGACGATTAGTAGTATTCTTATTATGATTATTATTAATATTTAAATTTATGCATTTTTATTTTTGTACCACTAAGTCCATTTCAGTTTAAATCAAATACATACATGAATAAATTCTCATGTATAATAATTAGGACCAAATAACTAATAATGAAATGAACTAATAATTTCTTCTTATCTTGTCAAAGTCAGATTATGTGATAACTCTAATTTAGTGTTCCTAATATGGAAGTTTGTTTGAATTAGAATCAGCTAAAATGTAGATCAGAAATGCATGGAGATCATATTGTCAGAAGTGAATATGTCCACAATATAGCAATATATCACATATTTCTCCTTTTTTTATTTGATTATCTGGTAAAATATATGGAGCTTTAAACATTTGAAAAGGTGAAATATAACAGGTTTGAGTCCCGGAGTATACTGCATGAAAAAAGCTTTTTTTTTATTACAAGAGAAATAGAAAAGATAAAAGCATTGTTGGCATCATAGAGGCTCATCACAGCACACAAGCACCACAGATACAAGAATAGCCAATATAAAGGACCTGGAGGAAGAAGAGGCAAATAATAAAGGACAATATAATGAGTCATGTCGGACCAGAATGAAAACACTAGCAGCACTGAGAACAGAGCCACGATCAAAGAGCATCTATCAAAAATGTAGGTCCATGAAGGCAGCATGGAGATTCTGTCGAACCACAAAGGTCTGCACAAAGTCAGGTGGACATCAGATGTCTCAATGTTCACAAAGACAAGAAAGACAAAGCCCTCTGTGGAACTCGTCTAATTCCTGGTCCTCCAACACCATAAACTTATCATTTGGTTTGTCCCAAAAGTGCTCAAGTGAGCACAGAGAGTATGAACAGTAACATACCATTTCATTCCAAACTGAGATGTCCATAGTATGACGAATGTAACAGCCAGCCAGCCTTGATGCAGAGCTGGTTCTGATGTTATAGTTCCTCCTCCCTGCTGAGTACAAATACATGAATAAATAAACAAATAAATATTGCAACTCAGAAGTTTTAGTTTATCTCAATACAATATAATATATAAAGAATTGTGTTTTTTCCCACAAGCAGATAAATGTGCAATCGCCTGACACTTAAGAACTGCTGCGTTTTATTTGACATTTAAATGAGCCCCTCTACATCCAGACCGTCTTCTTCATCATTTTGCTCAGCCATGCTCTACAGAGGCTCACAGTGGACAAAGTTTAACTCTGAATTTTGCATTTTCACATTATGTGAAAGTCCCCCATCATGCTTGGAGGTGAAAGGTAAATCGATGGTTGGTTGGTTGTAACTTACAATATCACCGCTTGTTGCCACAAAATCCTATGTGCTCAAACTTAAAAGCTTCCTCCTGTTGGGGTTCTCTATAAATATTACCCATTTGTAAAGCTCGCAGGTAACTTTTCGGGGGCTGCTGCCCAAAACAGCCACAGCAGCTTAAGTGATCACTGAATGTGGCTTCATAGGCTTTTAAGCCGAAATGATCAAAATCCTGAGAGACAGGGTGTAGTGAAAATATATTAAAGGTAAAGTATGCAGCATTTTCCTAAAAACAAAAAAATGGTGTATATATTGATTTTGTGTTTTCTGTTTTGCTCCAACATGGATGTGGCCTTTTTTCTGCTACACTGTCAGGCCACGTCTGGGTCTGACACAGTGTGACTGACCTAATCTCTTTATAGACCATATTTTCAGCAGAAACATGGGGCAGCCCATAGCCAAATGGAAAGAGAACTTGGTTTGTGACAGGTTGCCAGTCCAGGCCCCACCATGTCATGACATGGGGTGTCCCTGAGTCCCAGTCCCAAGCTCGGATAAATGAGAGGGTTGCATTAGGAAGAGCATCAGACGTAAGAATCTCTGCCAAATCAAACGTGCGGATCATCCGCTGTGGCAACCCCTAGGGAGGGAGCAGCAAAAAGACAAAAAGAAAAACTTCCGGCCGAAACATTTAAGTAAACATCCCCCATTATTGTGACACTTCCGGTCTGGCATATCCGGTCAGCAGTAAGGCAGCCTTACACAGCAGGCAGGACAACAACTTTGAAAGATAAACAGGTATCATGTTTGCAGTGGGGTTGCTATAAAAGTAGGTATAAGTGAAAGGCTTAAATGGAACAGGAATGTTTTAATCATTGGCCGCATAAAAGACGGAAATGTGGATGCAAAGCACCAGACAAAGTTTTTCCTCCTTCGAGGAACAAGGAAACACATTGTAGCTTAAAGCCTTAAATCTTAAGAAGCCACAGAAGCATTCGTATGTCTGTTTGTTTGACTTTGTTGATAATAAATCGACAGAAGGCCAGTACAACTCTCACGCTGATGACATCAGCAGCTTCGGGAAAATAAGCACAGCAAATTATGATTTTGTGTCGTTACAGTCCACACTGAGCGACCTACTCCATAATATTGCACGGATGTGGAACTGACCACCCATTTCGATGTTATCAATAGTTCAGCATATGTTGTTAAAAAAGCAAACTCACTCCATTAAATTAGTTAAGAAATTAATTAATAAAAGAAAGTGCCGCACAAAAATAGAAAGCTGTGCCCCTAGATACTTCTACATTTAAATATAAGGTCTATATGCCAGCCTGTAAAAAAGCCGCTCCATGCATATAGGGAGTGAGTTAATTGTCGACTGCGTGCTTCATGTAGTGAGCAGGCTGCGTTTACAAACACCAGCGCACAAATACTTGGCCTCTAAACAGAAGCAGAGGTTCCCAAAGTGTTGCTTTCAGACATATCAGCAGGAGATGGTGTGACCTTTTGGTCCTCTAGCCACAATTATCACATGACACAAGCTTGTCTGACAAAGCATGTGCCACCACATACACTGAGAGAATACATACACGTTCAAATGCAACATATGTGTTCAAGGTACATGCATTCACCTGTAAACATAGACTCAGCCAGTGATAGGCTTTGGATTCATATGAGTCAGACAGTATATCTTTTTTACAACCAGAAAGACAAACACACTTTCATGCACGCACGCACGCACACACGTGCACACACACACACACACACACACACCTGAGATGCCTTAATATTGGGCCAGATTGTTCAACAATACTATAGCTTCAGTTTCCTTTCAAGTGTGAGACATACAGTATAAATGGAAGTGTGCTATTAGTTGCGGCAGTAGGTGATTTTCCTGGCAGTGCTGAATCAGACAGTGGTTTCCCCCTCTGAGGTTCAACCATGTGGCTTTGACAGATGGGTCCCATCAATAATGACGGAGGTGAAGAAGATGATAATAATAGGCTAACACTATAAGTACATTAAAGGAAAAATATAGGTGAAGTCAACATATACTGTACGTCATTGATAGATATATACTGTATAAATATGTACTGATGACTTCTTCACTTACTAAACCTATAATCAACAACAGTAAACTATTAGAATCCAGTAAATATTCTAGATAATCTACTTAACAGAGCTCAGTAAAGCTGGAAGCACACAGGTAAAGTCTTCAAGACTGAAACCATGAATATTAGTTTACATAAAAAAAAATTGCATCCTACTGTCATGCTTCATATGAAAATCACAGTAAATTACCAGCTGAAGCAACTGCTGTTAAAACCATGTAGTGAACTAGAGTATAGGCAGCACAACTTATAACAATAAAAGAGATAATACTATCCAATGCTCTAGATTGAAATAGTAAATTACTGATGTTGCAGCCTCTTGGATGTAATTCATCCAAATAACACCTTCCATTAAATGACAGTGGTAATACTTTTAATAATGTCCCTAATTAAGATAGCCACATCATTTAAAGCTGCTGTCAGCATAGTCTTTTTATTGAAAATAGTTAAATAGTGTAGCTCTACATTCTGACTGCTATCAGTGATCGACAGAGAGGTTCTCAGTTTTCTTTCAGTCAAGGCTCCCTAAAGGGTTAAAGAATAAACTGACTACCAATTGTTAAAGTTGAAGGTAATCAGTTAACTATTTCAGATAACAAAACGAAAATCAACTTACTATTCAGTGTACTCTGAAGTAAAAACAGTAAAAAATATGTACAGTATATCATGATCATTGTAATGATGAATATGGACGCTTTTCATGGACGCCCTGGCAGTGTTTCCCAGACCTTCATTCTCTCAGTCTGACAGTAAATCAAGGAGAAACATTTCAAACATCCCATATTTTATCCACTCAGGAGCCACAACTCCAATGCCCCCTCATCGGATGGGTTCATGAGGTGACACAGGGAAGAGGGAGGTTAATACTGATGTCAACAACATGGAGGACGTTAGCCGCAAAGAGGACATCACTGACAGCAGCTTTAATTGTAAACATTGTTGTCCTCCTCTTCACAATAAGACACACCACACACCACAAAGAGAGAGAAAGCTCCAAGAATAGTAATTTAACCCCTGATTATTGGAATGAAACTAAATTCCTGCTAAAACAATTAGAATGCACCAAAGTTGTGAAGTAAAAAGATGCGTCTCATTTCACAGGCTGCCTCCTTTGAAGTCCAGATCCATCACAGTGGACGCTGACCGGGCCGTGTCATGGCAAAGTCTCCTCCAAATATAGCCTTCACTGGTGTTCACTCTATGACTCTCAGCGTCCTACAGTCTGTTTCATGCCGGTCAGTTGCTTAATGGTGTGTTCAGATATCCTCATCAACTCGTAAAGTTGGGAAGTGTCAAATAACTGCATCATCTGAATGAGCTATTTCACTTCAGGTGGCCATCAGTAACAAAGCTTGAGTAGAATGTAAATAATGCATTATTGTAATTTCCACTGGGGATGATTCACTCTATAAATTTCTGGTGATGCTCACCTGAGTCACCTTCAGTCACTATTGCGTCTCTGAGGAAATAAGGAAATGGACAGATGACAAAACTTACTTCACACAGATCCTAGCGGACCGCTGCACACACACTTAGTGATCATGCATTTAACTTCATGAGCTGACGAGGACCATTTGAACACATCACTAGTTTTTGTCTCCGTGAGGCTATGGAGGAGGCACATGGTCACCAAACTAGCCTCCAAATGAAGCAGCCTCTGAATGTGAACACAGCTCCTATCATCTCAGTGAAGTGGCTCAAACACAGGAGCTACTCCCTGTGAGGTCAGCGCTGATGTCATCTGGAGGTCTGGACCTGGTTCGGTGTCTGGGCATAGAGGTACTTCCAGATGGCGTAGTAGTGTACGGCTGCTCCCATAGCTACAAACAGGTGCCAAATGGCATGAGCGAATGGGACAATGCCGTCACTTTTGAAGAAGACCATCCCCAGGCAGTAGCAGGCTCCGCCCACCAGAAGCTCACACAGCCCCGACTGCTCTGGCTGCAGAAACAGAAAGTTGATCATAAGAGACAATTACAACGGAGACGTGTTAGTGCACAGAGTTTACAGATGAGACTAAAAGAGAGGGCTCACCATTGAAAGGATGACCAGGGCAGGAAAAACACCCATCATGGTGTAGCAGATTAACTCCATGAGCTTATACCTGACACAGACAGACATATTTATTCAACTGGGTAACAGTAAAAAAAAGTATAATTTAACTAGCTTTTTCTAACTTAGTATTTAATGTTTAGGGTATACGTCTTAAATCACTGCACCTCCTCCTTTTTGCAAATGTTTGTGGACCGAGTATAACGTTGTATATTTTGTATTTCTATTCAAGGAAATGGACCATAATGACGCCATCCACTTTATCCATCTCTGCTATAACTTCCGAGTCCAATCCTCTATGAAACTTCAGAGTGAGGAAGGAAGTATTCACTACTGATAATTAGTTGTCTTTTGTTTGTTTGTTTTTTTCATTTTATTGTGTGCATTTGTCTTTGTCTCTAGGGCTGCTTCCCGATGTCTTCAAACTACATTTTTTGCTGTAGTTTTCAGCAAGAGACCAGAGAACCTATGTGTTCAACATATGAACACATATGTTGCATAAAATAATTATACTTTTATCAGCAATTATACTATACAACTCCTATAATTTAATAATTATACTATACATTCCTTATGTAACAATAAGGATTTGTTGTTTTTCATTACCCAGAATGAACCCTTTATATTATGTGTTATGGCCCACAATGGACAAAGTAAATGTCTTTTGAATTTGATGCTAACTGAAGGCTACATAGATTCACCAACACACCTGAAAGGGAAAGGTGAGGTGAGAAATGTTCAGCTGCAACATTTCACTTCACCAATAAATGTAGCCATGACACACTGTAACAAAGATGTTCCCCATATAAATCTTTGAAACATTGTCTGACTTCATTCATTACAGGTCATTTTGAATCAAACACATGTTTAAAAAAGGGTACTTAAGAACTTTTTTTGAAGTTAGAAAACAACTCATTGATTGGCAAATGGCCACACCTCTTTTCCTGTTTGTTTCCCGTGTCTTCAAAATAAGAGCACCGGGTTTTTCCCACAACAGCAAAACATGCTAAACTTAAAAGGCTTAAAAAGCAGTAAAAATGTATTGCAAGGCCATGTAAGGATGCAATTTAGTACAAGGGACATAACAAAGTGGCTTCATGAAGGTAAAAAGAAATCTCAAAATTATGCAAGAACAGCAGCATAACCGAAGCCTGTATCTGTCCGTGCTCACACCAGAGAGGTATGATCCCAAAACATGAGTTTTTAAATACCCATGGATGAACCTCACCTATCAACTACCTGCAGATGATCTTAAGTCATAGCCTGTCATTAACTTATCTATGTCTGACCTTTGTACACTCAGAAAGGCTATATACTGTATTTTGGTTAAAATAAAGTTGCCATGAAATGAAAACTAGGATGCAGAAAGCTTAATTGGACTTTAGATTGTTTGTTACATTGTAATATTGATTAGGTTGGATGTACGAACTGACCTCTCATGGAAGAAAAAAACATAGGTGGTTCCAAAAGAGGCCATGACCCAGACCAGCCAGCGCATGTGACACGCCCAGGGACCCAGTTCCCGCAGGTTCAGCCTGGTTCAGCATCAACAGAGAGAAATCACTTCCACTTCACTATATATATATATACGTATATATATATATACGTATATATATATATATGACCACACATTCAGAGAAACACACACTCAGGATAATGGGTTGTTTACCAAGGAGCGTAGGAGGCAGCAATGAAGAAATAGATGACCATCCTGTCACACATGTGGAAACAGTGCTCAACAGACCTGAGGAGAGAAATCAAACAAGCCCAGAACAGTGACATTGTTAATACATAAACATCAGTATCAACGTGTTTTCACATCTCTACCAAATATGGAAAAGAGGGTTGATTTTCTGCATCCTGTTCTACCTTTTACCCATTCGAACATTTGAATTTCACGCAGTAATAAAGTAGAGCTCAAATGTTGTGTTAAAATTGGAGTGTGTTCATATGTGTGTGTGTGTGTACCGTAAGTGGCTCTTCTTCCAGGCCACAGTGTGGAACAGGGTGGAGATGATGAAGAGCGAGCTGAGTCCTGCTCCGTACACCCAGGCCGAGAGCCGCTCCCATTGGTCCTCCGAATGGAAGTGCAACACGGAGCTGCCCAGCAGACTGGGAATTATCCATAACTGAGAGAAGTCACAACACATATGAGATACAAGTTGACAGATGGACATGTAGGATGTATGTGTGGACAGAAACAAAAGTGTTTTCACTGAGTGTGCTATTTTATTTGTTGAATTAATGACCACTTCCTGTGGTTTGAGTGCATACTTAAACACATGTGTGTGTGTGTGTGTGTGCATTCACCGCATGTGTAGCACAGTTGGCAGCATGCTCATATTCTGTGGGCTGGTATCTCTTGTTAGGAGGAACACGGTTGTTCATAAACCTGGAAGAATCAAAAATAGCAGAGAAAAATTAGGCTTATTCTGAAAAACAACAACAACATTCTGATCTTTGGATCAAATTTCTGATGTCAGCTTTGCAAATGTGGGTGTTTTTCAGCTTCTGTAATGTTAAACGCTGGACTGGGCTTTCCTGCTCAAACAGAAACATTTCTGATATATTTTTAGACCAAACAATTAACAGAACAATAATTATAATATATAATGAAACCAAGTGATCAGAAACAAAATCAGACAAGACATTTTCCATTTCTGTCAAACATTTGACATGTATCCAAAAGCCATGTTAAAAATAAATTGCCAAAGCTTATTTTTGCCTTAAAAACAGAATTAGTATAAATGATACATGTTTCATACGTGTGTATACTGTATGTATCATTCAGTTTTGTTTTTCTTTCTCCTCATGTTCCAAAAACATCCTCACCATCATCATCAATATTTTGTTTAAATTTGAATCTCACTCCACCCTGTCCTTTTGCTTAGCAACGCTCCATCATGCTTCAACTTGTTGCCATGGCTGCTGTTGCCTGGCAACACAGGGGGAACCATGGACTGACACAACAAGAGATTTGTCCCAATGATTTCTCTCTTAAGTGCTTTGCATGGATAAATTTACCTGCACATGCACGAACGCACACACGCAAATCCCATATAAACGCAATAGAGCTTAGGAGGTAGCACTCCATCTGTGATGTCACTGTTGTCATGGAAACCACCGAGCAGGGATACCACACCAGAAAATTCCCTCCTTGCTCCTTTCATCTTTCTTTCCTCATCACTCTCTCCCGTTCCATGTCTCCTCTCTGCTTTCCCATAAACTAATTAACATGCAGGACTGCAAATGGATAATGATGGCCACACAAACAAACAAAACACAGGCACACACACACAAACATCAACCCCTCCCTTTTTTATGGTGCGTCTTGCAGAGCAAGATTTCATAAGAGACCTAGATTTAACAATGTCTCCGTCTCTCTCTTGACTCTAAATGAGAACGAGGCTGCCATTGCAGAGAAAGCCCACTCAAATCACAAATTCCTACACATCAAATCAACCCAAAGCAGAGTGTTCCCATGTTATCAAAGCACCTAAATTATCCCTGCATACATCTATGGAGCTGTACATGTATGTGTCATGAACACATACGTACATGGCTCTCAAATCAAACCCAATGATATGCCGTTTCACTTTTGTCGTTGCAAATTGTCTTGTTTTTAAAAAGGTCTTGATGACACTGATAAAACGTACACAGATAATGTGGATTATACCGAGTCAAAAGGTGAAGAAGAAAAAAAGAGATCCATATGCTGTAGGGATTATGGTGTAAAAGAGGCGGTAACAAACATGCCTCTTCCTTTCTCTTCCCGTTCCCTGTGTGTAAAGTAACACTCATTAGGAGCTATTAATACAAACCAACCTTAATGTCCCAAATAAAGGCCTGCCACACACTGTCTGACTGGAAACACAGACCTTGTCAGGACCAGTAGTCCTCATGGAGACCAAAATCTGCAGAATTGGTTAAAAAACTATTTGAATTGTGGTTAAGTTTAGGTTAGGCATTAACTGGTTATGGTTAAGGTTAGGGATAATGCAGAGTCCTTAAAAGAATAGCAGCGTGAACCTGTGTGTGTGTGTGTGTGCGTCTGGGCCAGGCCCCGCAGGCTTGGCCGGGTCATTAGTGACTTTATCAAGCTGGCTGATAATTAGCAGGACAGAAGTCGAGCAGAGAGACACAGAGAGGGAAGAGGTCAGAGAGGAGTGGAGCTGGGGAAACAGTGACAGCAGGATGGATAGAAGGAACAGACAGAAGGAACTCTCTGTTTCACTGAACCATGAAGACCACAACCTCAGGTCACTTAATGGTCAACATAAATGAATGTCAAAGACAATTGTTACGGTCAAGAAAGTCCCACATTTTATGGTCATGGCAAGTACTTAATGGGAATGTAATGTAATGTAAAATAAAAGCCAAATCCTTCCAGCAGCTGAAATAATTGACTATTGATAATAAATTGTGGGCTAGTGTAAAAGTGAATGGTAGTTAGTATCTATATTTTGGCTCTGTGATGGACTGGTGACCTGTCCAGTGTGTACCCAGCCGTTCGGCCAGTGTCAGCTGGAGTTGGCCCTTAGGTGGAGGATTAAGCAGTAGAAAATGAATGAATAAATGAATACATGGATTTCAATAATCTGATCATGTTTACCTTACTCTGAAGACATTATTTCAATAATCATGTTGCCATGAGCTGTACATAAGCACAGAATATTCCATTTATAGTCAATTAATGACTCCAGTCTGCATTACACAGATTTGAAACTCCAGAAGGACATTATAATCCATTAAAGATGATGTCTACATTATGTAAGTAAGAGCTCAATACTCAGTGTATCTTAATCTGATTGCTGATTAATCAAGTGACAGTGGTAGTGATGACCCGAATCATCACACTGGTGTCCACACATGTGCCTTATGGTCTATTTTCCTCTAAATGGAAACATAATGTTAAAAAAATGACTTCAAGTTCTGTTGAAGAAGACCTGACACTCACCAGGAAAACCAACACAGACTTTACACACATTAAATACCAACGTTATAAACCAAGTGAGTAGTACAACCTAATTTTCCCATTCAAGACTTTCAGTCAAACAAGCTCTCTTCTCAACCAGCAAAGTTGCCACCTGGTGGTCATTCAACATATTTTTACTTCCTGGTTGGCCTCACCAAGCAAACAGGAAGACTAGGCGCACTTTTATACACATATATCTATGAATTTTATTTGTGTTATGATAATCGGGAAAAAAGCTGTTTACATGATCTTTTCTTATTCAGATTATTGTTTTAATCTATGAGATTATAGCGCCCATGAACGCAGTCAGTGTGACAAGTTTTATATTTCACTCATATTCAAACATCTGTGAAAACAGACCACTATGCTCATATTGATGAAAGTAAAGCGGTATAGAGGTAAAAAATATAAATATATAAATAAAACCTCCCATGTTTGCAAACCCCACAAAATATTTAACACTAAAATTCAAACCACATGAACTGCAAACAGCAGCAACTAAAGACGAGAATATTTGATATTTTTTTCTTAATCTATGTTTAATTTATGTTCTTGGTTGGTTAATCAGTGCATCATTAATCATCCCAGTTTTAATGTAAATCTGTGGATAAAAGAAGAATCTACAATATCCAGACAACCAGTCAAACGAAGTAAAATACTATGTACTTTGCAGCTACATAGTAATAATTTTGTCATATAGAAGAACACGGATATAAAAGTTATGCAGCCTCAGTCTGTAGAATAACAGCACAGACTTTACACACATTAAATGATTTTCCATGTCTGATTTGGAGCTAAGAAGGACTTTGCTTCAGACTGATAGGAAATATCTGCTTTGGAAAGCTCTTGTGCAGTGTTGATTGCTCCAGAAGATAAAACATTCAATGTTTTTCAGTGACTTCTCAGTGATCTCTGTCATTTTTTTTTAAATCAAAAACCTCTCAGGAGTGATGTCAACATATAAGTACATGTAAATTTAACATTTTGGGGTATTCTAGGGTTCTGGGAACTTGTTAATGGACATTATTTTGTTTGTCTTCTGATATTTTGTACATTTTAACAAGAGACTGATAAAGACAACAATCAGTAGATTCACTAACAATGAAAATAATTTGTTGCAATCTTAGTTTGAAGTCTTAAGCCCACATGAAACCACTATTGCAACTTAAACCGAAACCCAAACAGCTTTCGTGTCCAGCTTTTGTGTGAGGACAGGATGTCTGTTTGTTTGTGTGGACTGGTGTGTCTCAGAACAAAATGAGGAGGCAGAGGAGACACGATGATGATGATGATGATGATGATGATGATGAGGAGGAGATGGGGGAGGAAAGTGGCAGGTGTTTGTTATTCTTGAAACTGCTTGTTGAGCAAATAATCCCTGGACTTAAAGATAATTTTAAGAGATACATATAAAAGAAAGGTTGACTTTTCTAAAATATGATAACTGAAAAAAACCCTGCCAGCTTTATCCTCCTCCTCCTCATCATCATCATCATCATCATCATCATCATCATCATTACCGACAACAACATGAGGAATATTTCGGGAATATGATGACAGTGTTGTAAGTGAAAAGAAATAACGTGACCTACCTTACAAGATTCATTTACAGTGGAAATCAGCAACAGTTGACAGCAGACGGACGGACGGACGGACGGTGTGGTCAAAGCCTGGACCTTCTTCCTCTGAAACAACCGCCTGGATCTGATCTGATCTGATCTGATCTGATCTGATCCGATCTGATCCAGTTCAGCCTCAGGTTGTCCTCAGCAGTAACGGGCTGGTCTAATGTAACGTGTCACCGGCAGCACGTCGACGTCTTGTCCTCATCTCAAGCGGCACCGGCGGGAGACGGAGCCTCACTCATCCCGACCCATCTGCCTCCACAGGACCCGGTCCGGATGTGATGTGTGGGCGACGGGGATGTCGGTTCTCCTGCTGCACAGTCAGTGATGCTCTCTCTCCCTCTCCCTCTCTGTCTCGGTTCAGCTCATCACGACTCGGTGAGGAAGGATGTTTTTCATCAATGGATGCTGCCACTGTGGTCCATCGTGCTGATTGTGTGTCTGTACCTGCAGTTCCTTGCTTTGTCTCTAGGTGGCGATGGAGTCCGGCCGATTAGACAGATTACTGTTAAAACGGCGGCCATGTTTATTTATTTATTTATTTTCCCAAGTGAGAGTTTTCATTTATTAAATATTTTCAAATAAAGGGAATATCTCTGGGTTATTCTAAAGCAAAACTCCAATTCCTGGTCAGCTCATCTTGATATAATTCTGGTTAACATTAGTGGAATAGTTTGAAAACTGTTCCTGTGTAAATAGTTTCAAAAGATGTGTAGAGTTAAAGCTCTCATTTTTTGTAGTTCATTTACTGGATATACGTGCAGTGTACCATATAGTTAAAGGTTTAAATGTTTGACTTTGCAGTTAATCATTTAATATATCATTTATATAGTATGTTCATTTTTGTACATTTATCACTGATGTATTCACAGGGGGAAATGTATACATGTGAGTTACAAAGCAGTTAGTGTCAGTGTTGTTGCTCTCACACTTGTCTGAGCTTAGGTCCTCCATCCCTGCCTGTTATTGGTTAGTTGGTTATAGTGACATGTGACAGGGAGTCAGGAGGATATGGTTGATCCGTTTCCGTCCAGTTGTTCCTTTTATCCAGAAGAGATCTGCACCACTACCACCACCAAAACATATTGAACGCTCACGTTACAGATGTACTAAAATGTTTCTCCTCATTATGACCAGGTTTTGGTCTCCATACTACTGGTCCTGAGAAGTTCAGTGTAGCACATGACAGAAAATGTCCCATAGAGGTAACAAATATAAGCACACACACACGTTTGTACTGAGGACACTCGTAGACACAGTGTCTTCATTAGCCCCTTATCCTAACCTTAACTGTCACAACTAAGTGCCTAACTCTTAACCTAATTCTAACCCTACCCCTAAAACCAAGTCTCACCCCTCAAAAAGCCCTTTTAAGGGGTGACAGACCGTGAGGACCAGCCAAAATGTCCTCACTTTCCCAAAATGTCCCCACTCCAGATATGGTTTGGAGTTTATGGTTTAAGTTTTTTGGTCCTCACAAAGATTCCCATACAAGACTACACACACAAACTTGTGCCTAACCCCAACCCTTACCCTAAACCTAATTCTAACCCTAGCCCTAAAATCAGGTCTTACCCCCGAAGAAGCCCTTTGGGGACCAGACAAAATGGCCCCACAAGGTGAAAATATGTCCCCACATTTTCACCTTTGTACGCTGGTCCCCACAAACATATAAAAACATGTACACACACACACACACACTGTCATGAAGAATGCCACGTTGCGTAATGTAACCATTCCTTTATTAAATGCATATTATGACCAGCATAAGCACTGCAGCATTTTATACTGATAATATAAAACTCCAGCTTGAAGCATTCAGCTCAGACTAAACTGTGTGTGATTATACTGCTCTGACTCATTCAGTACCATGGTCAGTCACTCAGTGTACAGCTGTTTACAACAGTTTATCAGGCTGAGCAAAGAGATTCAGGGGGATTACAAACATTGTTTGACCCGTGTCTGATTGTTTATATATATATATATATATATATACACATATATATGTGTATATATATATATATATATAAAAATACCTGATTGCAATATAGCCAAGAAGCTTTAGGTAATGAGGCAGCAGTTTTCTTCATATCTCCAGAAACTATAAAATGCATGGTTTAATGTAAACTTCACTCAAACTATCTTCAAGTTCTTCATTGCAGATTCCAGAGTCTGGAAGAAGACAGTGAAATACATATGATTTTGAAAACAACCCGTCAACAGGTTATTATCACACAAATAGCATCTGACCTAACCAGGCTGTGTGTACAACTTGCAATCTTTGCATTACCTTGACATCCCAGATGCCCATTCCTCCATCCATTCCGGTGGTGCAGAATTTAGTGCACCGGTTTCTTCCTCCTTCCAGCACTGAGATTTGGCTGAAATGTAGTTTAAGAAATTCAAACTCCATGCACAAACAATGCACAACTATACTATATGGTATGGACAAAAGTATTTGGACGCCTGCCCATTAGACAATCTCTCGTAATCTCTCTGCGGGCCAGTCAAGTTCTTCCACACCAAATTCATTGCACCATGTCTTGTCTTTATAGTTCTTGCTTTTTGCAATTCACTACTGAATTCACTACTTTACAGGTGTGACCAAACACCTTTGTCCATACAGTGTACAGTATTTTCTTTCACAGTGTATTAAAGACATGTCATAGGAACAGATGTCAAAATTTTAAAATGTCATGAAGCAAATGAAAACTTGCGGCAAATGTCATGTCATTTGCATTAACAGAAACAAAATTATTGAAAGAAATAAAAGCCATAAAAAGGACCCTCATCCCAAATGAGGGTGAAAAACACAATAGTTGTCATTAACCAACAACTCACTTATTACCTGATGCTGTTCTTGTGCAGGGTGTTCAGATCCTTGTCGGTGCTCTGGGTCTCTGAGGCCCGGCGGTCCAGGTTCTGGAAACGTTCCCTGGCACTGATGCCCTTCTGGGCTGCCTGCTTAGGAACATCCAACTTGCCACCAAATGTCAGACTGGCTTTGGCAGCATCATACACAAAAAGCACCGGGTAACAGTCATGTCCCTGGAAGAAAACAGCAACAAAGATACATGAGGATGCAGTCAGGTGAACAGATATAACATCAGCATGGGGGCATGAGACTAGAGTCTGACTGAGACGGACTTTTATGATTAAGAGTGTAAATAGCTAAAGATCACAAACCCACTTTGTGTAGATTGGGACACTTTCAATATATATATTTATATACACTTTAATTGTTTACCAGCACAATTATGGGGTTAAAAAACACAAAATAAGTTCATATGAATAAAGTAAAATTGACAATACTCACAGCTGCAACTAAGCTGTTCTCAGTAATGAAGGTGACGCACAGAAGAGGAAGTGTCTCTGAGCTCAGACTGGTCACCCTGAGGAAGTCACATCAAAGGTCAGCGTGGACACACACACACACACACACACACATACAGAGGTATGTTGACCAAGCCCTGTCTTACGTTCCGGTCTTGCCTCCCTCTGCGACAGACAGTGTGGAATCATGGGAGGTCCATGCCAGGCGGTTGCCACAGTGTGAGAAGCACACGCTGTGCACCCAACCACCTCCTCCTGAACTTTGAACCGCAACCCCAGATCCACCTGCCTCAAATAACATCTCCCCGAACGGCATCTTGCTTCCCCATGGAGTAGGTCCAGGCTTCTCCTCCACTTCCTTAATGTAGGCTGAGAACACCCTGGGCATGAGAAGTGTCAGGAGGATTAACAAATTTAAAAACTTAATTTTGGTGGATGAGGCTTTATTTCATCAAGATGCCAGATTAAATATATTATAATTGCTTGCTTTAGATAGGTGCAAGTTTAGTTTACACAAATGATTAATTAGTTTATATATATATTTTAGTTAGTTATATTATTACTAACTAAAAAATATATATAGTTGTATCAAATGTATCATGTGCATTCATCAATTTCCACACTACAGATACCTGATGCAGTTCATTACTCTAGTGTGATGTTCAGAACTGGTGATTTAAGACACATCATTGTGCACAATAAACAGTTGATGGCAGTCTTTGGTAAACAGGAAGGAACAATACGGCATACTACAAACAAAGCACTCCCTCAGACAAGTTCTATGGTATCGCTTGATAAAAACCTGTTTTCAATTGAAGGATGCAGGGTACAAATAGTGTTAACATCATTTCTCTTCAGGAAGACCACGCTGAGGCAGAAAATAGGTACAGAAATGACGAAGAAAATGTCCATAAAGGAAAAATAAAGCTAAAAAAAAGGGACGGGGTGGCCTAAGATGAATGAAACAGACCAATTTTAACTGATACCTGCATTTGAAGTCACAGGATCCAGCAGCCAGCAGGACGTTGTTGGGATGCCAGTCCAGACTGAGAATGGTGGACCGGATTGGCTTCTTGATGTGCTTACACACCCACCTATAAAGGCACCGCACAGATTACTAAACTGAGCTTCATATGTGGTTCTTGATGATCAAAATGCCTTTCACACAAACTTGAGTCAGTGGAACATCCTCTAAAAACCTCACCAGTCATTTTCCTGCTCAAAGTAGCAAATGGAAATGAGGCGAGAGCCGCTGCCGACAGCAAACTTGTTCTCTCTTGGAGACCACTTCACACAACGAGCAGCGCGGTTGATCCTGAGGATGACCAAGGTGGGCTTCCAGGTGCCCTCTTTAAGGGTCCACACATACGCGTTACGGTCTGCTCCACAAGTTACTATGCGGTTACTGTCTGGAGCCCAGTCAATGCCTGCAGGAGAGAGAAACTCTTAATGATATTTTATCATTTTATCCACATTATTCCAACCCCCCATTAATAATACCATCTTTGACTTTGGGGTGCAACTTTTGGTGCCTCCTGTCACTGAAGCAGAACCAGCGTGTTCCATGTTTCTTCATCTATACAGTCATTTTTGCAGTGTTAAAGTGACATTAAAAATGTCAATTTAACACTAAAGTTAAGTTCCCATTAGGACAAGCTACAATTGAGATTTGCGTTAAATGTAACTTTAGTGTTAAAATAACACTACAAAGTCAACAATAAAGAGTTAAATTGACTCTTTTACTTTACTGTGATTATAATGTATCAAATTAGAACAATGCAATGCAAAAGCAACAGTTCCCAAATAATAATAAAATTAAAGAATGAAATATAGTCTTTTGGTGTTATTTAAACATTGGTAGATTTACTGTGTATTGTGGTATAGGAGGATGAACTGAAGTCTCAAGGTGTGAAGGTGTATCAGTAACATTAAGGTCAGTCATGTTTTGTTAAAGGAGCTAGGGCACAATATTATTTATTTAAAGGCAGAGAAAAAGCCAAGTCACCAAGCCTGGGTTTTAAATCAGATAAATACAAACTGCAGGATGCTCATGAATTGTAAGACCCGTAGCATGTAACTGCTGCCACCCAGTTGATAGCCACCGGACAGAACAAGCTTACTGCTACTTCGTCTTTTGCTCTAGAAGTTACAAACATAATCATTCCTATAGTATAATATCAACATTCACCTGATGGACACTCGACATGACCACAGGAAGCATTTGTACACCAAATTCTCCAAGTGACCTGCTATGACCCAAAATAAAAATATAACTGAGAAGAATTATTTTATGTATTATTAGATTTTATAAAAATTGAGCATATTAAAGCCAAATGCAGCAGGAGAATATGAGTGGTATTAGCTGATATTCCAAAATGCTAAACAATTCATTTAAATGCTTATCTTTGATTATTGGGTGGGAAATGAATAGGAAAGGATGAAATGGATTTACCGGTAATTATCAAACTAAATATCATTTGACTACAAAAATGGGGAGACCTTGTGTTTTCTAAACAAGACTGTATAGAAGCATGGACATCGTCCTCATGGTGCAAAATGAATTCCCATTTTGAAGACTTGAGTTTGCATTTTGATTGATGTGTGACATACTAGCTGTCAACGACACTGGTGTCCACATACATGTATGTGATGTGCTTTGACATCTATTTTCCTCTAAATGGGACAATTTTTCCAAATATCACGTTTTATTGGAAAAAGACCTATAACTACAGATTTAAACTATTAACTAGTCAGAAAAATGTTTACAGACTTGAGAATGAGGTTCATTTTCTCATTTTGGATTTTCAGTTCCATTCAAATTGAGTTCCTTTTGCATCAAGCGGTGTCGCCCCCTGGTGGCAGACCACTAGTTCCATCTTCACTCTTCTAACCAGAACAGTCTGTCCATTTTATCTATAGACTATGATTTTAGCTCATATCTTTGCAACGTCTATCCATATATGGAAGGTTGATACAAATGTGAAGCACTCATGCATAACATGGATGACTGTGTGAGTCTCACCTGTCACCTGGCCATTGTGCTCCTTCAGCTCATGAATCTTGGTCCACTTGGTACCATCTTTCTTATAGATGTGGACATCATGGTTGTTGGGGCAGAGGGCAATCTCTGTGGCACAAAGACACATTTAGGTCCCCTGACCACACATCAACAGAGACACATATAAAGAGGAAATTCACAAGCATAAGAACAGGAGATGTTTATGATGGGATGATCAGTGGACGGGAAAACGGAACAGCTGACTGGATGCATGACAAAACCAGAGAACCTCATTGTGCATCTGCCTGCAGGCAGCTCACAGACACATGGTATCTTTAAATAGGCAATGTGCAAGAACTGTGACCCTCCTCCATTTAATGTTGTAACAAATCTTGCCCTGTTTTTTTTATTCAGCAGAACCATGAACCATGATGACTAAACTAATGTGCACAGCTGCAAGTTGAGGGAACCTACAACTGTATGAACGTATGATGTATTCACCACAGCCACCTCTTACATCCGCTTTACCCAGAAACCAAAGTGCTGATTCGAAATGGCCAAATATGGCAGAGTTTCCTGAAGCTTACTGAACACAAGAGCCACTCAGAAACGCCCCCAGAAAACCCTGTTACAGGAAACAGGAAATACCTTCTCCCACCTGGGAGCCAATCACAATCCTCCCTCTATTACTCCACTTGTTCTTTGGCACAGACACTAACTGAATCAACATGTTCCATGATGTCCGTTATTGGAAGAGTGTGCTGTTAAGAAATGGTAGGACCCAAGTAAAAAACATTCAACGAGGTTGAGCAGACTTACGGGTCCGATCTTTGTTCCAGGCATGGCAGCTAATTGGCTCCAGTAGGAAACTGTGATACGCCATGGCCAGTCAGATGTTGTGACAGACCAGGAAGTGCAGAAAACAGTTATGTCTAGAAAAAGAGAAGTTACAATAATCTTAAACAGCAAAGAAGAGTCACAAGAGAAGGTAAAACACCAAACAGTGAAATAAACCGATCAGCATTTCATGTTTTATTCAGAGTCAAATTTTGTCAGAGGTTAAAACCAACGAAAGCTGACTTTAACGGTCTGGTGCACAGGGAAAGTCACTGACATTATCTCACTCAGGTTGTGCTAATGAAATCCAGACGTCCAGACAAAAACATGAGAGGAATGATGCAGGTCAAGGGTAACACACATCCCACATCCAACAAACCTTTCTTCTCACAGTTGAAAGCACACACCCAGGAAACTCATTCAAACATCTCCTTCACAAACATCCAACACTACATCTGAAAAACTCAGGAAGCAGAACTGCATGTTGTTCACTTCCTAGTTTTTCTTCAAAGTGCATTAGAGTGTATGTGTATGTGTGGGTGGGTGGATGGTTGGATGTGTGAGTATGACATGTCTGAATGTACTCAATCAACTGTTAAATATTTTCTAGGCAACTTACCCTGGGGTCAGACAGAGATGAACGGGCAAAGAGCTGCAGAGGTGAATAGAGAGAGAGAGAGAGGAGAGCAGGACGAGGGTATTCAGCTCGCGGACTCTGGCCAGTCAACGCGAACGCCAACGACAGAGTGAGCTCAGGAAGAGAGACGCTGAGCTTCAGAGAGGGAGGAGAGGTCAGAGGGGGAAGTAGAGGAGGGTACAGTGAAGCTCTGAAGGGGGGAGACATACAGGAAGTTAACTCAGGCTTAAGCCTAGGGTGGAAAAGTACGGGTGTAACATACTAAGAATGTGAGCGACTGGAATTCAAATCTTCAAAATACACAGCAGGGGAAAATATGAGTTTTGTCCTCAGTAAAGCAAATGAGGGTGGAGCAAGAGCACAATACAAGGTTCTGCAAAAAAAAGGAGGTGGAAACACCGGGCTGGGGGGGTTATGAAGCATGAAAGGCAGAAAAAAAGGGGGAGGGACACGGTCACTTCTGCATAAAGAAAGAGGAACAAGGAAAAGGGGAGGGATGAAAACTAAACTGCTAAAGGGGGTGGGTAGGGAAGTGTCAGGAGAAAGGGAAAAAAACTTAAAAAACAAACCGTATAGAAGGTTTGTTCCTGATTTTCTTTTCTTTTTTCCTAGGATGATTATAATAGTAGCAGTCAGAGAAAAAACTGAAAATGCGTGTAAAAGTAAAAACTAGGCCCATTCTATTTTTGATTGTCAGTAATAGACTAAAGGAAGCTACAATGGATTTAAAAGGTATTAATTCAAATTACTGTTCTTTTTTCATGAGTATCAACATGGGTGACCTGGTCCAGATGTAATTCCATTGTTTTATTTTGTTTCATTTATGATTTCACCCTGAAATTTTCCTTAATCTTGTTAGAAAAGCATTTAAGTTTTTTTTTGGACTTTTTGTAAGATGGTCACTGTAGTTTAATTGTAAGAACAAGCACTGCTGGTTTATGATATTCTGCTAATTGAGAGTAACATGCAAACATGTAATAATGGCACCATTAAGGACATAAGAATGCATGAGTACACAATATAATAGTTTAAAAATGTTTTTTTTAGTTTGTTCGGTAAATGTTCTGGCATGTTTTCCTGAATAAACGTAAATAATTTTGTTTACAAAAAAACCTCCACAAAAACTCTTCCTCTGGTACACAAACATCAGCTAATACAAGTCTCAACTAGCACTGCACATGCGCTGATTGTTTATAAGAACCATCTACAAACTGTGTGAGAAGCAAACACAAAAGGAAGAGAGCAGTCACGTGAGTTGTGTACTGTAAATGTATTTAATCTTTATTTCATGTCTACCTCATGACCTGTTACATAGAAGTCCTCCATCTTGTGTGGTTTTAGTGTAGTAGCTATGGAGCCGAGTGCTGCCCAGCTGTGACTCCACAGCAAGTTTAGACAGCTGCTTTCTCTCTCCAACATCAGATCCTGTACGGTTCTCTACATCAACCTGCAACTTGACCTCATAATATCAATAACCAGCTCCGAAAATCCAAACAATGATTCCCTGTGCTCCAGGAAGTAAACACTCACATCCTCTACTTTACTAATCGGAAATATTAGGAGATCATGTTGAGGTTAATCTGAGGTGAAGTACAGTCCGATTTTTGGATAAAACACACTTTTCTAGTGTTCAACTTTTGGTACAGGAGGTTAGAGAACATAAAAACACACATTTCACGTCACACTTAATACGTGTCAGAGGACTGTCCCACTTTGACACCTGTTAACCTTCATTTAAAAACAAAGCAAAACAAAAAAAAAATAACAGTGATGTCACACGTCAGCTCAGTTGTGTGTATGTATGTGTCATGTATGCATGTTTGTGTATTTTAGTGTGTGTGAGAGAGAGCGTTAAGTACACACCCCCAAGAGTGTGTAATGGTCTGATCAGTGCTTCAGCAGACACTCAATAAGGTGGTCAGTGATGTATGTTACTGGCTGCGTCGCAGGTGAGGAGGGGGTTGATGACTGCTAGGGCGAGGGAGGGGGGGGGGCGCAGCATCTCTTCATTCATTCACAAGATTTCTTCACATGATGCGGAGACCCTGGATAGAAGCTTCTAGACTCTGAGGAGGTGAACACACACAAACATGTCAGACTTACAACTGGAAGATCTGGAAGTGTAAAACTTCCAGAAAAAAATAAGAAAAAAAACACACTTGAACACATTTTTACCTTGAAGTCCCAAATAGTCATTGCTCCATCGATTCCTGTGGTGCAGAACTTACGACAGTCCCTTTTGTCACCCTCATAGATAGACACTTGGCTAAGAAGAAATCACAAGTAAGTCTTAAGAAAGAAGTGATGAAACGAGTCAAAATATCCACCCACCTCATTAATCCATACAAAAGTCACTAAAGCAAATAAAGCAATTAAAAAAAACATGACTGCCATGGACAGCCACTGCATCCAGCAAACCATTAGTTACTTGCAGATGTGATCAGATTAAAGCCGCAGTAGGCAGGGTTGGTACAAAAATAGATGATTATTGAATCTAATCACAGGTTGTTAAATACTCGCTTCCACCAGATTTAAGTCCTCATGACATGGCTCTCGAACACTAATAACTTGCATATATTCAAGAAAGTCCGCTTAATAATGAGCTGCGAGGGAGGGTCCTGTCACCACATTAATTTGTATTTGGAGCAGCCAATAGTGCAAAAAGGGCAACACAGTGTACAAAATGAGTCATCAAAAATTGTGGGGAACTGAGGGCATAGCAACCTGTAAAATCCAACAGGAATATTGGAAATTATTTACGTGATTTAAGTACTATGATATTGATTCTCACCATCTCTGAAATGCTCCAAACATAGACACATTTATTGTGTTTACTGTGCAAGTCCCAATCGGACCATTTCCATTTTTAGGTTGCTTTATAGAGCGGTTACTAATGTTGAAATCACAAGCTCTATACTGAAAGGACGTGTGTATGTAGTGGCTCAGAAGAGCCAATAGGCAGCCTCTCAATCAGAACTGCCCGATGATTGGTCAAAGTCTTTAATCTCCCACAGAAATCCACTTATCTCTGATGACTTGATTTTTACATGATGCTTAACGTTAATTATAGAATTATTACTCAATAATGCCAAAGAGGCAATGCACACTTGTGCATACAGTGTATGTAATGTAGTGTAATACGTCATCAGCTCAACCTTTACAAAAGATTATTAATGTATCTAAGGCAATGCATGATGTAATCCAACTACAAGTGACAATTAAGTTAACTTATTTTTATTCTTAAACTGGATTGAATGATTAATTCTCTGCCTTTTTCCTGAAGTTTTTTTTATGTTGCATACACCACATAATAATTAACTGTCTTTAAAAAAAAGTGCAACATCTCTGTCTCTCTCTCACAACCACAATACCACCTGTACCTATCAAAGTAAAAGTCCTTTATTTCAATTTTTCCATTCATTTTTCCCAGAGGCTTTTATTGTGAAATGTTTGCTGGACAAACATATTATGGCTTCCTACTGAAAAGTTCTGGTATTTTACTAAGTTGCCTACAAAAGCATTCAGAGCAATTTAAGTTTATCATTTATGGTGATTTTTCAAAGACAAACCCTATGTAAAACACTGCAGCAAATACTGTTTTTAAAGAGTGTTGGAAACATTTTGCCTCAGGTAAAAACACTACTCAAAAATAGTGTTATAGTTAAATAACTGAATAGAGAAATATTACATTTTATGTCTTTAATATTACTTCCTATGATTCACTGATTCTTATCAGACTGTGACCTACGTGATGCTGTTCTGGTGCAGTGTGTCCAGGGCAGTGTTACGGTCTTCAGTGGTGGCTCTCTTGTCCATGTTCCTGAAGCGCTCCATGGCGGAGATGTTCCTCTGGATACTCTGCTTGGGAAGGTCAAGCTTTGAGACAAACGTCAGCGTTGCACTATCGTCACAACGGAACAGCATTGGGCAGCAGTCGTGGCCCTGACAATGTAAGAAAACATGTATGAAATGACGCATCTCTCTCGCGGCAGTGCATTAAAATATATCACCAGTGCTCGTGCTATTCTTACCGCAGCTACTAGACTGTTCTCTGAAACAAACATGACACTGAGGAGAGGAAGGAACTCCGTCTTCAGCTGTAAAGGACTAAACACAAACACATTGTGTAAAAAACAGTCGACATATTTGAAATTACTTGGCATCGAGGTGTCACAATTTTCCTGATATTAGCAGTGTGCTTTGATTGAGGCAGTGTGTCATGTTTCCAGTCAGAACTTGTTGACACCAGCAGTCTGTCATAATGCAAGGCAACTCATGGTGTATTCCTTTCCCACCTTATTAACACAATCAGCCAATCATGACTAAAGTTACGATACTTGCAAAATCTGTAAACTAGAGACATGAATAAAAACAATAGACATCTAAGATAAGTGTTTGCTTTAATGTAAGGGACTGCTTTGTGAATTAGATGGAAAATGTGTGAGAATAATTTAAAAAAAAAGGCTCAACACTCTTTTTGGTGAAAGTCACCAGTTTGGTGTCGCTATGAAAACAACCATTGCTTTTGTCTGGCTCTGATGTTTGTAGTCTAATTTTAAAGGATGTTAAGGCAGTGTAACCATCTGTGGAGTTTATTTAATCCAGCATGATCATCTTCACTGCAGCTGGAAAATACAGTTCGATGTGGACAGACACAGACAAATGATTCTACAGTTGACATAACTTGGCTGCCTGACCGATCAAATGGTGTTTATGAATTTAAGAAATGTACACATTTTTTAAATGTATTTTAGTAATTACACCAGCAGGCAAGCTGTAAATGGAACCTCTTTTATGTAAAGAAATCAATATACCTGGCAGTCTTTGAACTATCTACCACAGTGACAGTACTGTCATGGCTGACCCAGGCCAGGCGGTTACCAGAAGCTGAGAAAGAGACAGAGTGGACCCAACCTCCTCCACCTATCACACGAAGTGCACAAAAAAGGCAGATCCAGTTTAGTTCAAAGGACTGCTGTCAAATGCAGGATGGTTTTTCACTATTACAGATAAAAACAGATATACAGACCTGCTCCTCCAAATTCTGCTAGCACAGCCCCAAATGGCATCTTGCTGCCCCAGGGTGTGGGGCCTGGTTTCTCTTCCACCTCTTTAATGTAGGCTGAGAACACCCTGGAGGGCAGGGAGTAAAAGAAAAAGCAGAAGAGAAAGACAAAAAGAGAAAAGAGACAGGATGTTGGCAGGTTTTCAGTCATTTAATCTTCAGCTCTTGTCCCATATTTTACACTTCTGAGTGGTCAGGGCTTTAACCTGCATTTGAAGTCACAGGATCCAGCAGCAAGCAGGACATTGTTGGGATGCCAGTCCAGACTGAGGATGGTGGAGCGGATTGGCTTTTTGATGTGCTTGCTCACCCACCTGAAACACAGAGAATCTTTTTAATAAAATAATCAAAAATGAAACTAAAAATTTGCAGTACACTAATATGCAAAGTGTGTATTGAGAATGCAACATCTCTGAGTATAAATCTTAAATTCAAAAGACTTCACAAGGACTTTCTATGACCAGGACTGAAAATTCCATGAAAGACAATAGCCTTAAACAAACTCACAGACAGAGAAGCTTGAATGTGTAACACTTCTGAAATTTGCTGTATCACAGACTACAGTGAGCCTCACCCACCTTCGCTCATTTCTTCAGTTTTAACAGACATGTTTACAAGCAGCCATAGTTGTAATCATCGTCCAGGACTTACCAATCATTCTCAGACTCAAAGTAGCAGACAGAGATGAGTCGAGCCCCGCTGCCGACTGCAAATTTATTCTCCAGTGGAGACCACTTGACGAAGGTGGCAGCTCGGTTAATCCTGAGGATGACCAGTGTTGGCTTCCATAAGCCCTCCTTCTGGGACCACACATAGGCATTACGGTCAGCTCCACATGTCACTATACGGTCACTTTTGGGAGCCCAGTCAATACCTAAAATACAAGACAAGAGAAATAAAATATAATAGTAATAATTACAATAAAAATCAACACTGAAATATTCAGTCAATTTATTTATTTATTTGTCCAAAATGAATTGTGCTAGGTTTGTTTAGTTTTTGTAATATTTTAGGCCTTAGGGTTCAAGAATTAAAATAAACTATTTGGTGATTATTTATGATTAGGTTGGTTATAATTTTTCACATGACTAATAATGCAGGATTGTGTGTTTAATGATGATATGTGTATTTGACTTATTGATTGGTAGTCATAGGAACATAGGACAGAGACATGGGACACAAACATAGGACTAAACACCTGTTATGTGTCCATTGTGCTCCTTCAGCTCATGGGCCTTGACCCACTGGTTGCCACTCTTCTTGTAGATATGAACTTCATGGTTATTAGGACTGATGGCAATTTCTGCAAAACAATGTGAAAACAGCTTCACACAACGGACACACTGACACAAACGAGTTAGACCAGTTCCTATGTATATGCAAAACACCAAGATAGAGGACTTAGTGCAAACTTAAGTTGCCAGAACATCATTTTTGAAATTACTATCCTTCCCACACCAACATATTCACCACATTCACAGTTACCACATAATGTTATGTTATGTCCAGGTAGGAACATTCAAAAACAGGAGGGATTATCTGAGGCTCACGTGTCTTGTCGCGGTTCCATGCGTGGCAGGTGATGGGTTCCAGCAGAAACTGATGAAGGGACATCTTGCCTGGGTGTGGTCCTCAAGTGAAACTCTGCTAAGTCACACAATGAAACTTGTGACAATCAAACCCTGAAGTGGGCAATCAGTTGAGCGTAACTTTACCTCCATCACCGTGAATTCTCCACGAAGCACAGCATACGTTATAAATGGTTTGACTATCTCATAAATAGAACACCTAGTTAAGTGAAAGCTTTACTGTAACATAAACCTGAACGGTCTGCCCATTTATACCAACTAAACCCAGTCATTTCAGTAGAACACTGGCCATAGGTAACCTTAGACAGATAATGTTGATAATTTCTTTTCCATTTAAATGGACTGAATGCGACTTTCTCAGCTGACCTCGGTTTGTTTAACGCTTTACTCGATTAATCTTTAAAACCAGCGCACTACTAACGTGACAAGCAGGTTAAGGGGTGTGCTAGCAGGCAGTTCACCGGTTTGAGTTAAGAGAGGCCTGGCAACCAAATGAGTCATTTGAAAAGGATATATCATACAATGTTGCTATCCACTAGTTTACCCAGAGGCCTCTCTTTTCAGTACCAGTCACCGGGTTTTCCTTGTCGTAGACGCCTTTACTCCGTATGAAAGACACGGCGTTCGCCGCACATTCCGCTAGCCCGTGTGCTAACTCACCTCTTCTCTCCAAGTGTGCTCTCTCGTTAGCCGGCGAGCTACGTTACACTGGCGGGGGAAAAGGTTAGATCGGGAGTGGACCTGAATTCGCGGACTCTGGTCAGTCGACACGAATTCGTCCAGGAATGTTGAGGGAATGTCAAGACGGCCAGCAGGACACAACCGGAAGCATCCGGTAGGCAGCTAAGTCGGCAGCAAAACCTGTGGTTGCCTGGTCTGACAGCTAGCTTAGCATCATCACGCTAGCTAATGCGTTCGAGTGACTGTAACCTCGTTCGCGTCGAAGCCAGTCACACACATTAACCTCGACGTGTGTGAAAGGGCGCCTCTAGTGGTTCAAGTAGAAAACAACCAAACCCGTCCAACCGGCTATGAAACAGCGCCACCTAGTGATTAGATAGATTAGTCCAAAAGATAAATGATAGATGTGTTTGAAGCAAACATTATGCAATTTCTCAGTGTTATCACTGAAACCGTCGAGATCAGCCACTAATAATCAAAAAGGAAAAAAGAAAGAAAGGTTTTGCTTTTTGCCACCTCTAAAATTCTTGAATGTGAACTATTCTGTTGCAGCTCTGTTAATAAACATATACAATATTATCAAAGTGAATTAAAACTTTGTTTTTTTAATAAAGTAAATACAGTATAAGGACTGAGGAGGATAAGACCACCCTACCATTGACTTCTGGGTAATATGTTTTCTAACCAATCAGAGAAGCTTCCAATCAGTCGCACCTGTCAGACCTGCAAATTAACTGCTGCTGGCTGCAAACATCAAAACACATTACTCTCCCTTTTTTCCCTGTGGTGCATAATCCTGTGTGACAAATGGAGCCATTGTCAAAAGCAGATGAGGCATTTCCTACACCTCCACCTTACTTCTTACCAGGTAAAACACATGCTCATGCTTGGTTTGCAGAGTCGAGAACAATCAGTTGTCAAAGTAAAGATTTTTTCATTTTTCCAGATGAACGTCAGACTGGACAGAATGTGCGGATCTACCACATCCATTCACCGTTCAGCCCTCCACCACCACCACCTCCTTCTTTCTCCTTTTCTCCAGGAGACCTCTCCAGTCAGACTCACTTACATGTTCCAGGTGCATGCTCAGTTTAAACTCTGCCTCCATTTTTGCACATATACACCTGAATGTTCAATTTCCTTTGCCATTTTGCAACATGCTTTCCTTCTGACTAAAGTGTTGATTTTCAATGAAAGTTATTGAGAGAGAAGTTTTTATGCAGAGTTGCTTTTGCACATAGAAATTTTAGTTTTGGTTGCTACTTGCCATGCTCTTTCCAAATATACTTTAAGTTTCACTGCAATTACTTTAAAATTTCACTGCAAAATGGGGAAAAAAATAACTTTTTGTTGCTCAGATATTGAAAATATTAAGTGTTAAGGCACTGATTACATTGCTATGATTTAAAAATAAGTTTCTTTGCCCTATTATCGACTCTCCAGCGTCCGCTCCC
The DNA here is from genome assembly GCA_016785285.1 of Brachirus orientalis. Taxonomy (NCBI): domain Eukaryota; kingdom Metazoa; phylum Chordata; class Actinopteri; order Pleuronectiformes; family Soleidae; genus Brachirus; species Brachirus orientalis. The sequence continues at coordinate 4,734,605 of JAFBJR010000175.1, forward strand.
CCTCCGTCCACCCCCAGGCCAAAATTTGTGAGCTATGAGGTAGAACTGCATCGCTCTCCAGCCCTGACTAGATGTCCCTTGTGTCAGACCCAGGTCACCACACAGGTCACCTACAAAGTAGGGACACATGCGTGGCTCATGTGTCTTGTGTTTGTGCTGTGCGGGTGAGGAGATACACTTTCAAATCTAGTTATCCAATTAAACGGGATTGATCACTCACTTTGTCACACACACACGGACTGATGTATAGTTTCTCTTTCACAGGTTAGTGTTTGGATGCTGCTTGATTCCGTTTCTTGTGAACCACTTCAAGGATGCTTATCACTCTTGTCCTCACTGTCGTCAGGTTCTCCATGTGCACAGGAAAACATGCTGTGACTGAGTTTGGGGTTTTTCAGATCACTGTAATAAAATTCTTTTCAAAGTCAATCCAGATAATTAAAAAAAAATGAATTAATGTTTAAATGAATGTAAGCATAATATGTTTTGTATTGACATTTTTTTAATTTTAAGTTTTAACTTTTGTAACAACTTTTGTATTGAATAAATGTTTTTTTTGGTGCCAATCTTTTAGTATTGTTTCTTTCTTATAATGGGCACACTGGAAATGTGCAAACATTTTTTTCCCAAACAAATGACACCTGTGAACATATTTTATAGCTAGTAAAGTTCTTTTTTTCTTTTGCTATAATGGTGACACATGGGACAACACTAGTATTTTTTTTCTATTAAACCACAAACATAAACTTGTGTTTTTGGTTTAATTAACTTATGTGATTTCATTTTTGTTAGTGTGAGGATGTGCCCTCCATTAAGACAAAGTGCTATAGCTCAGGTTGATGGAGTGTTGTTGCTCAACATGATTTGTTATAAAATTGTATTGCATAAGAGAGTTGGATTGCACTGTTTAAGTTTATGGAATCATTAAAGAATAAATATTTACAATTTTTGGAACTTTGGAGAATCATTTGTTTACATGCTTTGGAACTTGCCAGGAGCAACCAGTGTGGTCCTTTTTGGTTGGTGAAAAGATGCATCACTTAGTTTCAGTATTCATCTAAGTTTGCATTGCACAGTGAGTTACACACAGACAGTTAAGCCTGCATGACAGGGTACTTTGCGTAGTGAACATGCCCTCACTGAAAACACCGGCGGATTAGAAGCCAAGCCTTTTTTTAGATCACTGAGCCTTAGAGCAACTGGCATGTGAGACACAGCAAAACCCATCATTCCCCTCTCAAGAGGTCATACATGCCTTCTGAGGTGAGCCATGCCACTCCCTCTCGCTGATCAGACAGCAGAAGATGCTGTTAGGATGTTGGTTGTTCCACTGCACATGAGCTGCCTGCTGATCCGTGCATGGCCAAGGATGTCTCACAGTATGACACCACCCTCAGTAAATTTGTTTCTCTTTGTTCTTCCAGCATTTTAGCCATACAAATGAATTCCATGCGTGTGTTGCCAAAATGCCATTCATACCACCTGCTTCGATTGCACGTTCTGTGTCAGGACTGACAGGGAAGGACAGGGTTGTCAGCAGCTCTTCATCTAAACCTACTTTGGACAAGACAAGGGACGCCAAAGAAGACAGAGGCAGCTCAGTGAAGGAGAGGCTGACTTTGAACCTTACACAGCTGGGGAAAAAGAGCCAAGCCAGGAGTCATCTGACAACAGCTAAAGGAGAGTCAGGAGCCGAGGTGCATGCAAAGAGAAAGAACAGATTGCTGCCCTCATCACAAACTGACAGCTTCCCTGCGTCCAGCTCAGGGGAGTCTCTGTCTAAGATACAGCAGCTGAAACAAGGGAGCCAGAGTTCTGTGAAAAGTGTATCAGAGGTGAAGAGAAGAAGCAGACATGAGGATGTGGCCCAGTTCACCCTGACACTCACTCCTGAGGCTGTTCTCCTGCTGCAGCGTAGGAACAGTGAGAGACGTCAGCGTTTAGCAGCCAGCAATGCTGAAAGTGCTGTTGGTGGTGCTCCTGGAAACGCCACAGATTCCAGACGCCGAAGGGAAAACATATCTAAAAGGCATCAAACGGCAGTGCAGAAACACAGCACGCTAAACGGCAGAGCAGCTTTGAGAAACAACAGTGTGACTGAACTGGGAGACATACGCTCATTTTTGAAAATCTCACTCCTTAACGAGCAACACAAGTATGATGATGTGGAGTATGAGGAAGAGGGGGACTGTGGTGTGGATGAGCGTGTGGTGCTGAAATGTACTGAGTGGCTCCGTGGGCTGGAGAACACACCAGTGACAGTGAGGAAGAGCTTGAATAAGAGTGCAAATGCTGTGAAAAGTTTCTGAGGGTAGAATGAGATAAATGGAGGCTCAACATGGGAACAAACATTTTCTATTAATGTGTGGGCTACTGTGTGTTCAGTGTTCCCTTCTTTACTGATTGTTGTTCCTCAGTCGATCACCTGAATAATGATCTTTGTTCAATTAGATTTCGGCTCAATCACTGCAGCCTGTTGGGTTAGTTGCTGGATTCCAGCTGTTCCACCTCTAGAGTCATAATGAGAACAATGCACTTCAGATTCAAGTAACCAGAAATGTCTTTAATTTGATTTTGAGAAAACAATATTAATCCTACACTGATGCAAAAGAGTTTGTTGATGGGACAATTTTTTTTTCCAGACTGACTGTTACTCCACATGGTGCAGCTTCAGACAGAGAACACAGAAATTTGGTGTTTTTGTTGTTGCTTGTCTCCTCCTGGACAATATACATAATATATTTAAAAAAAAAATCATCATTCTCTTAAAATCTTCCTGCTCTGCTGTTACATTTACATGCATGTTAGTAAAACAGTTTGATTTAATGTTTTGTAAACCCCAGAGCCAAATTAACTCACTCAAATTGAATATCATGTACAAAATAGCACAGGGTATTAGAAATATTACAATCTGGTGGAACCTTGACGCCATAAAAAACCCTAAAAGTCTTGCGTTTGCAGTGCTAACACATCGCAACAGTGAAGAGGTGATAATACAGATTTTATGTACAGTGTATGGAACGACAGACATTGTGTACAATCTATGTGGATTTTCAAATCTTAATTCAATTCAAATGGAAGCCTTTGAGAATACTTTAGGGGGTTAATTGTATCTGTTGTGTGTGTATCTTTTCCATTGTTCTGAAATCAAGTTTTTAAGTGTCTCTACATCTGTATATCGTTTATGTTTATTTTGTCACTGTAGTAATTTTGCCACTGAAGGTTGTTAAAAGAAGATATACTACACTGAAAATATGACTACACTTCTCATGTCTTAAATAAAATAATCGTATTTATTCTTAACACGGAGATTAAATAAAAAAATAAATCCAAAGAACTTTTTGATACCTTAAATGTTTTCTGTACAGACTCACACATAGTATAAGTAGCTTTGAAAGGGCTTAGATTTGGCTTGGCTGTTGCTGTACATTCCCTCGTGCACAGACCAAGTGTACTTAGTGGCAGCTTATCCACCTGGGTGTCAAAGGTTACATCACGTGTGTTTGTTTATGTTTGAGGGAGAGAGAGAGAGAGAGAGAGAGATAGAGAGAGGTTAGATTTTAAATAATTTAAATAATCAACTACTGTATATGCTGTAGACATACTGAAAAAATGGCTTAAAGTTTTTCTTTCCTCTTCTCCTCTTCTAAATAAACAAAATGAAGAATGAGAGACGTATAAAAACTGATGGACAAGCATCATTTCCAGCGGTTGATTCGTCTCAGCTGCACATAGGCCAATAACATACAGACAGTTGTGATTCCCAGCAGAGCCAAGTGGTTCTGCCAGAACCCCCATGCTGAGTAATCCAGGTCCCGGAGATCCAAGAACACCTCGCCTGGGATTCTGCAGCATGGATAAGAGAAGCTCAGTGTGTATGTGTGTTTGTACTATATGAGACACAGTCATTGTGTTTAAAGGAGTCACTTATCACACTCACATTGTGCGGTTACTGTAGAACACCTGTCCTTTCATTTCGTTGATGAATGCAGCCTGAGGGACAGAGACATGTAGAAGGGGCTAAACAACCCCCTCACTTCAGATAAAGACTTGTTAAATGCAGCAGACCTTTATCCACATCCCTGCTCCAGTTCCTCCACCAATTTCCTACATCCTACAACTTACATCCAATCCATATTTGAAGATACTGATCCACTGCAGCCAGGACAGCCAGCTCAGCATACTGTTGAGACTGACAAGATAACCACCAAAAACCTACAACAGAGTGTAAAGAGGGAATGATTGAGATAATTACTCACATCACCAGTGTTGTAGTCGAGTCACTAAAACTTAGAGTCTGTTTTTCGAAGGCCCCAGTGTTCAAGTCTGAGTATAAGGCCCAGTTCTGTTTCTCATTTTACTGCTTCACTCTTGAAACAGAGTTACAAGGAGAAATGATTAAAATCAAGCTCTACCAAATGCGAAACCACGTCTAGAAAGTGACACATCATCTCATAAGCATTATTTTCTGAGATTCAAGATGCCGTTGTGTAAAAACAAAACAAGATAAAACTATCACTATCATGGACTTTAGGCATAATTATGTACTTGTCTTCAACAAAGTGATGATAAGTCAGAAAGTCTTGTACGCCACAGTGCCTGGGAATACTGCTGGACAATTTTATGGTATACACAAGTGAATGCAGTCACATGAACATGCAAAATGGGGCAAAAAAGTGAAATGGGATTGAGCCCACGTCTGCGCCCGAGTCGAGTCCCCATTACATGTGTCCAGTGCTCCATTTCACTGACATAAAAATAAAAAGGTCAGAGATAAACAATGTGACAATCATCACTTTATTCACTGTATGACCCAATAGCTAAACAAATGAGCTTGGACAGACACACAGTGAACCATTACAAAACTTTAACAAGTGTGTCACTTTGGGCTTTCAAGTCCAAATGCAAGTTTTAGTCATGAGTTGGTCACAGGTCCTGAAAATCAGTACGTCGCCTGCCTGTCATAAAAAAAAACACTGCATTTATAAGCCTGATCATTACAACTGTGGTGTACGTGCGTTACTGTGTGTGTGTGTGTGTGTCCGTTTCTCACCATCATGAAGACCAAGGGCAGAGCAATAAGGATGTTAGCCATGGCAAATGTAGAAACACTTGCTGAGACGAGGAAGGCCAAACCCACTCCTGCCAGACTGACCAGAGACATGGTCAGCACAAAACACACAAAGGCCTCAAAGCCAGGCCTCAGCCCTGGAAGAGAGGTTCATACTGTATGAGCACACAGGAAGACAGAGGAACTACAAGAATGACTTCTCAACAAATTTCTTCTAGTGGGATCAAACATGGCAGCAAGGTCAAATTAAAGCCTCCAAACAAAAGGTCAACAGTGAGTGGGATAACAGAATGAGGCAGATTACTGCCATCTAGATTTTTCATTCCTCAAAAGCAGGATCCCTTCCAAATAAAGACAAAGCTGTGAAGTTTGGTGCGTTTTACAGACACTTTAATAAACAGTCAGACAGTCACTTTAATAAAATATCATAGGTACTTAATGGACAGTGGCATCTCAGCATGAGTCTTGGCTCCATCTAGACAGGTTCCCTTCTGCATGGTATACAATAATATGGTGCTTGAACACAGGTTAATAATTACCCATCATGAAGTAGGTGATGGATGCAAACAAAATGATGGGGATCACTCGGTTGGGGATGAGGTCAGCAAAGATCTTGGACAGGAAGTAGACGGAGGTGCGATAGTAGCCGCTTGAGTTTTCATGACTTGCAAAAAAAAAAAGGTGGGTGGGGGGGTGTTCAGTAAATAGGTGGATGATATGAACTTAAAATAATATCAAGATATTCCTTCTGGATATGATAATAACAATATTAGTGACAATATTTCACAGACTTTCAAAATAAAAGTGATATGGAATGATATCGTTCATGATAAAATTGTTTTTATGATGCAAAAGTATTAAGTAGTGGGCTGCATTAAATCACTTAGAGGGTCACAAGTTTGAGACCTGTACAGTGTATCATTTATCGCTCAACGGTACCACCTATACCAAGTGTTGTTTTTGTAACTGTGCTTAGTAACTTGTGTCAGCAATACTGTTTTCTAAAAACACATTCATTAGATACACTGACCACTGCTGTTAACACTCACTGCAGCATCAAACGCGCTTAAATCCACATCAAATGTACAATTTGTGTAGGAAATTACTCAGCATGCAAATAGGAAAATAAAGTCGGATTTGATAGGAAGAATGACAACAACGTATTGTAGATTAATTTCAGTCTTCTGCCCCAAATAGCAAATGAAAATACTTTCAACTTTGTACTGTAAAGAGTCCGTACATACAGTACATCTACAGTGTTCTTTCTGTCACTCACATGAAGATCACCCTTTCGTTTATGAAGAGTTCCACAGCGGAGAGATTCGAAAACACCATGTTAATGATGAGGAAGAAGAACGCCCCAGACCTGTGGTTAAGAGAGAGAGACTAGGTTACCTGATTATCATTTAATCTGATTATACAATCAGTCAGCAAATGTTTTCTCTCCATAAACCCGAATATCACAGCGTTGCCACATCAAAAAATGTTTCTTTACCTTGAAACTACAGCTCCTTATCTCACTCATTGATGATTCCAGCTGTCACATCCCAGCATTTGTACCTTTGGCCTTCATGTATATAACCATTTATTTTATCAGGATAAGCCCCGTAAAGGTGAAATGTCTACTTTTAACGTGAGTCTTTATCACAAAATACAGCACACTTTCTTTCTCCCATTCACAGACGCCCAGACGTATTATCTCTTCCATACATCCATACATATAGTACATACTGTATACACCTATGTATATAAATAACATATATACTGAAGATGGGTCAATAATGGTATCCGAGGCCAATATCACAAAGTATTTCTTGATGCAAATGTCACTCTTATACAGTATTTCGTATTTTGTATGCCCCTTTCCTACATATAACATGTAAATATCTATCAAGAAACAGCAAAGAAAATTTGTTGATGCTGTCCTCAAAAATAATTTTGTTCTTCACTCACTCCATTTTTCTTTTTTTTCTTTTTTTTTTTGCACATTTGCTGGCTATTTTGAATCTTCTGTTCCTGTGATTGTTGATATTTCTGTGGTACATATATTGCAATTTATTCCATGAAATTAATTTATGCTGTAAAGATGATATTGTGTAGACACTTAAAGTGAGGATTTTAAGAATTGTAAAATAAAAGAAATAATGAATAAATAAATGAACTGTTGTCAAACTTGAATGCCACATTGCTATTGAAGATTTTAAAACTGTATTATACAGTAAGATGTGTTATTGTTAATATTCTTAATATGTGGCTCAGTTCTTTGTTTTATAGGTGCTCTTTTACTCTCTGTCTTTCTTGAAAGAGAGGATTAAATAAGATATAAAATGATTCAGTTGAAATTCCAGATGGGGTGAGTAGGAGTGCACAGAGGTGAAAATAGAGAGCAGATACAACTATGCTGGCTTTTATAATGCAGGTTCGCCACATCAGTACCTGTTCTGTACCGCCTCAGGCAGTTTCAGTGGCATCTGGAAATAAATGAGTCCCACCAGAAGAGCAAAAGTGATGGTGAGAGCCAGCTGGGCATAAGAGGTCTGCGGGTTCCTCAGAGAGTTCTGTACTGTCCTGTAGCACACAACACGCATCTGTGTCTCACACACACACACACACACACAAAAGAAATTATCTATTGCCACTATGACAATCAAAAGATAAACTGGGTTCATTCAGCGGGCAGCCAAGGACACTGACCGACCAGCTGATTGACAAAGTCTGCCTCATCACAATTTGAATTTATTTCAGCTTCCGTCAATCATACATTTATAATGAAGTTATTTAAATTGGGTTTTTTGATGCAGAGCAGGCTGACCTGATAAAGAAAAGAGGTAACATAGTCAGCTGGCTCATCTTGACCTTTGACACTTTCACCAACAGCCAGGTTTAAACGGTCTAGTTCCTCAAGAACTCTCTGGCACAGTGAGGACTGGCGGTACTTTGTTGCTAAAGGATTTTGACTCTCATCTGTGGAAAGACAGGGCAATTTTGTACAGCAGACAGTATGACAGATCTCTCTCTCACTCTCTTTTACAACAGTTATTATCTCTTTTTAGTAAACAGGGTTTGGTTTTAGGTGAAATGTCAGGGTTTATTGGTTGATGCTGGGGTTACATATTAAATAAAATTTCTCTCTTTTAATGTCTTTACAATATACAGCTCAACTCAATATACAACTCAATTTTAAACTGTTAAAAGTGAGTTTATTTAAATATTTGTAAGGGATTAAAATATAAAAATTAAAACTCTACTGTAATCACCTGCAGAGATAGACATAAGTGTTGACTTTGCCTCTCCATTAGTGACATCCATAAAGAAATCAGCTGGGTTGTTGAAAGACTCAATTTGGAAGCCTGTCAAACAAAAATTACAAAAATAATTAAAAAAAAAACTAAACAAACAAAATAACTGAATGACACATAAAAAAATAACCACCAGACAAATGTACAACACCCTGACACATTAGCTGAGAATTTACCTGGAACAATAGTTCATCATCATGACATTTAGACTAGACTAGACGACTATCTCATGGGATTAAAATGTCATGTTGAGATTATTTATTAGTTAGCGTTAATTTGTGTGTGATGTATGTCAGGCTGAGAAACAAACATGGACAAGACAAACAATTTCCCTTAAATGTTACTAACCTGGAATATGATGTACAAATATAACAACAGATAGAAAGTGTACAGAAATACACACGTATGCATAGCATTCATAGTGAGGACCCACTATTCATAGACATAATACATTCTCTAGCCCCTTACCCTAACCTTAACCCAATTCTAACCCTAAAACCGGGTCTTAACCCTGAAAAAGCACTTTCAGGGTTAAGACCCGCCAGGACCAGCCAAAATGTCCTCATTTCGTTAGCTTTTTAAGTTTTTTGGTTCTCACAAAGATACCCATACAAGATCACACACACACACACACACATGTACCAAGGTCTGAGAAGTATTCCAGTGCATGGTCTGCTGCTCCTGCATACACCACCTCCCCTTTATGCATCAGGGTCAGGTGATCAAACTGTCTGAAGATGGAATATCGTGGCTGGTGGATGGAGAAGATCACAGTCTTACCTCTCCTGGACATGCTGGGCACACATTTTTTAAAAGAAGATAAATCAAAATCAAATCATACTGAACGACACAACGATGGCAGATGACACTGAAAGCCCGTGATGGCTGCCCTGTCTGACCAAAGTAAATGTTAGTTGCAGTTGTGACAGCTGTGATTTTGAGCATGTGCAGCCATATGTGTGATGAATTGATAAGAGTGTGGTACTTCTGCAGTAGACTGATGATACAGTTTGCCGTGTTGGAATCCAGGCCCGTGGTTGGTTCATCCAGAAACAGCAATGAAGGAGAAGTAATGAGCTCCATCCCTATGCTGCACCTCTTCCTCTCACCTCCTGATACGCCACGAAGAAACTCTGTCCCTATCTGTTCAGACACACAACACATATAAAACACATGGTTGCTAAGCAGAAGAGAGGTGAGCAGAGGGTGGAAACAACTGAGTTCTCCTGTTATTGTCACTGAAGACCATAATTTTGAACATTCACCTTTGGGAATCATCCTTGTTGTCAGTGATGAGTAACTTTTCACAGAGATAACATACTTTATTGAGACTTCACATTGTTACACAGAACAAATGTCAAACGAGGCCATCCAGCCATAACAGTTTTTCATTGACAATCTATAGGACTAATTTATTTATTAAATACATTATTTATTCTATTATTAGATATTTAAACACTCCTCTTTCAAAGTGATGTGATATAAATACTATTCTGTTCAATTTGCTTTATTTTAAACACTTCTGAATGATTTAATTTCAATATTTGTTTCGGTAGACTATGTGAGTTAACAATGTATAGTTTAAGTGGGGCATTGTAATACAAACAAATTACTAATGCCTAATATAGAACTATGGTTTGTATCTGTACCTTAGTGTTTGCACAGTCAGTGAGACCCAGGTCTTGCAGGATGGCATTTACTTTGCCGTGTTTATCAGTAGTAGAGTATTGCTTGGGGTTGAGACGAAGGTTGGCACTGAACAACAGATTCTCTCTCACAGTGAGGGTGCCCATCAGGATATCGTCCTGGAGACACAACTCCAGTCACAACAGTCCACTGCATGAAACATAAATAAAATGTGCTAATCTTTATATTTGTGTACCTGAACTACATAGGCAGAGCAAAGCCTGAGTTCAGATGTGACAGCTTTTCCATCCACCAAGACTTTTCCTTTCCGCAGTCCGGCAGGGTCTTTTCTTCCTGCAATTACATCTAGAAGTCTGAGAGGAAGAAGACGAAACTTTAGTTTCTTTATTTTTTCAGGTTATGTATTTTTGTGAGACAGAACCTGTGTTATTGCATGTACAAGAATATGTTTCTTACGATGTTTTACCACTTCCTGTTGCGCCCATGATAGCATTCATGCCAGGTCTCATGATGCCACTGCAAAATACATGTCAGGGATTAACAAAAAGTAATGCACCCTACAAATATGAGGTACACTGGTCCCACTAACGTGCTCACAAAGACAATAAATTAAACCAGGCAATGGCATATTTAATTCAAATTTACATTTGTGGGATTTTAACTAGCAGAGCATGCAGTCGAGTTTAGCACTGGTTGTGAATTTCTCTCACCTGCCAGTCATATAGTTTGAATTCTCCCAGGAGAATAAACAAATTCACAATTGTTAATCAAGTTTTATGTCAGTATAATTCTGATATAATTATGTCCTTGTACATTAGAAATGTTTTAACCCCCATTTATGCTACTATCACTGAATGTTGACATATTTGACTATAGTGCCAGAGAAATATTTACTATAATATTGTGATAGTGTTATTGTACTCACTTCAGAAAACCAATCTTGAAAATGGCCTTAATGACCAAGACCAAGTTGATTACAGAGAATTCAAAATGATTCAAAAAAATTAAACATCATCCATTTCTCTACCCATAGACTGCTTTGCCTTCCGTGTAAGTAAACAGGACTTTATTATTCCAAATTCCAAATAAGGAGTTATAGATCAAATATGGTCCCTGGTCAAAACCTAGCGACATGTGTGTTTTCAGTGTGGTGAGCAGGCCAGGCTCAAGGCATAAATGGGCTCTGCACTTTGCAAAGACATACAGTATAATGTTGCATGGGCTCTTTTAAATACAACCAAAGCAAACTACAATGCAGTAAAGGCTATTAAAAGCAGAATTGACCTGTGACACAGATACTGTATATCGACACATGCTGTTGGATATCGTCTGATTTGTTTTACAAAACATAATAAAGGTTTCTTTGGTGAGCTGTAGAATAGTGCCAGGCTGTCATTGTCATGCACTGGTCTTGCTTTGGTCTCAGTCTCATCCTGTCCCTAAAAGTCTTGCACACCACCAAAATTAATAATTTAAATGTTTCCCACCCTGGATAAAATAACATGCAATCACAAGGTTTTTAATATTTGATAACAAATGCTCCTCAAAATTAATCAATTACTAATCATCAACTATTTAAATCATTGATTTAATCAGTTTGAGGGCTTTTGTAAATAATTAAAAACAAGCTTTTTGAGTTTTTTGCTTCTTAAAAGTGAATATTGTCTGTTACCTTGCTCCATGTAACAAATAACGTACTGAAACAGATTAATTTTGGTTTGTGGACAAAATAGGAGAACATCATCAATTCGAGGTTTTGGAAACTAATCATCCATTTTTAATACTTTCTGACATTTTGTTAATCAAACAAGTATTTGACTAAAGGAGAAAATAATCAACGGATTAATCAATCATGAAGTTGCAGCCCTTTTCATGATGAATAAAGTCTTTATATACAAAACAGGAAAGCAGTATCTTGCCTGTAGCTCCAGCATGTGCAATCATGCTCTATGATTTATGCACATGCACGTACACACAGGTAACAGCCATGATCTACCTCACATCTTTGAGGATATGCTTTTCAGGACCTCTCTTGCGGCAGAATCTCGTCTGCTGAATACAGTAGTGTAAGTTGCTAAACGAAAGAGTTGGCCCACGCTCATGGAAATCCTGGAAATATTCCTCGTTGCTGCAAAAATTCAGCTCTCCCTTAGGCATCTTCAAAGACAGCAGCTTTGCCCAAAGAAAAGGAAAAGTCAGAAAGTGAGATTTAAGGAGAGCAGGAGAAAGAAAGAGGGAGGGAGAGAGTTCAGTCTGCCACAGAGTCCTGTGCAGTCTTGACAAGTGAGCAAGCATGCAAGCAATACATTTGTTGTAACTAATCAGCCCTTTGGACTTGTTCAATCTGCGGCTCATAGAATCATGACTGCTGACAGGAAAGATAGTGCAGCATTGAACTTTAAATCCCACCAATAAAGCAGGTTGAGTGATAATAGCTGGTGATAACAGACAAACAGTGTTTATACCATGTACAGGCAACTGTTGCTGACGTTCAATTCATTCACTGCGAACACGTTCATTTGCGTGCATATTGTAATAGTATACCATATTATTCTTGGGGTACATCATTTATTTTAAGGGCTTAGTACTGTATGCGAGATTACAGGTGTGTTTATGCATGACAGTGGCACTAATAAGCCATCACTTATTTTTCTTCAAAATAAAAACTCCTATTTGAATAGCTTGTATGCTTGATTATCATGCAATTGACAGGCATTGTTAATATTGGCACTGGTCAGTTAACAAGGTATGTTTATAAATGGCAGTGGCTGGCAAGTGGTAAGTGTCAGATTTTACTACCATGATCCCCGAGCCAAGAAAAAAAAATTAAAAATAAGAATTCTCCAGTCATGTCTCATTCACATTTCAGAAGTCAGAGATGTTGTCATATCCAGCTTTGCCACTAAAGTTCTTAGATCATTTCATTTATTTGTCGAGAAAGATATAACTGTCCCATATTGAACAGAAAAATGAAGATCATATAAAAGCCTGAAAACTGAGAACAGACTTGTGCATCGGAACGTTGTGTTCTATCCTCTCCCATGAGCTTCACATTCGAAGGGCAGCACAATAAATTTATCTCCACTTCAACCATCTGCAACAATAAAATGTTTGCAAAATGAGTTTGTTTAGTTTTGATTGTTAGCTGATAACAGTTTCTTGTTTTTATTATTTCTTTAAAATGCAGAGTCATTGGTTTCGCTCTGCACTCTACTCTCATTTTGCATAGGAGAAAAGTTGCAGAAAATTTTAAATATTTCAAAATGTATAAAAAAAATTCTGAAAATCTGATTTTTTTTTTAAATCAAATTCTCCAATGGTGATGAGAATTTCTTGAATGATTGTTATCTTCTTCTACATTTTGTGACCAAATGGCGGAAAATGATGATGATGATAATAATAATAAAGAAAAGAGGAACACTATACAGTAGTAGTAGACACACCGTCGTGTCCAAAGGGTTTTCTTTGTTTTTATTTTCTAGATTGATATTAAAGACATCAAAATTATGAAATCACGATGATTATGTTTTTATTCTTCAAAGTAGATACTTTTTGCTTTGATGACTACTTTCATCAAAAGTCAAAAGTCATTTCCAAATTTTAAAGGACTGCTGGCACCATTACCACAGCACTATCAAAGAGACTAAAAGGGAATACCTGTCCAAATTTGTTTTGTTCAACCTCTATAACCCACGTGTAGCCTATTATTTAAAACAACTGACTCTGTTCTTAGTGTCCCACAGGCTGGCTGTTCTTTTTTTACTTGAAAAGGTTGCCACCACTAGTGTGCTCATGTTAATGCCTGTTTCGGACCCTGCCGTCTGTTTCTTGTTCTGCTGTTTTCAATTAGTTTTAGCCTGTGACTCTGTTGATGTTAAAGGATGTGTTTGGCCATATTAAACCTTCTGGTTCCATTAAATTAAAGATGTTTTCCAGTCAGTCAGTTCATGCCATTAATAACAGCAGTCTGTCTTCTGGTGTGGTGCCTGCAAATTTAAACATGCAGTTGTGCAACCTCTGATTAAGAAACTGAGTCTTGATCAGTCTGTGTTGGCTAATTTGAGGCCCATTTCCAAGCTGCCTTTTATCTCTAAAATCTCTAAAAAGTGTTTATGGTCAGGTGAAGTCTTGTCTGGACGAGAATGATATGCTGGAGGTTTTTCAGTCTGGATTCAAAAGCATTCACAGCACAGAATCAGCATTACAGCATCTAGTGGGCATTTGTGGTACTGCTTTAGAATGGTTCAGGTCCTATCTGGCAGAGAGAACTATGTGTGTGTACGTTGGTTCTGAATCCTCCTCTGCTTCCCTGTTATGTCTGGAAATCTCCTTCCACTGTTATGCTGATGACAGTCTGATTTATTTTTCCCTGAAGAGGAAAGATGCCCACTTGGTCAATTCACTTCTTGTGTGTAAAAAGATTAAAGCTTGGATGGCCCTGAGCTTTTTAAATTTTAATGAAAGGAAGACAGAAGTGATGGTGTTTGGGCCAAATAGCTCCTGTGAGTCCCCTCCTGTTGACTTGGGCCAATTGGAACTGCATGTTAAACCTACAGTCACAAATCTGGTTTTTAAGATGGGTTTTAAATCCAACTGTCAAATTGGTGCAGTAGTGAAGTCTTTTTTTCATTTAAGAAAATTAACAAAGGGAGGACATATCCTTTTGAAACAGCACTTTGAGTCAGTGAGTCAGTTTGAGTCAGTCCATGCCTTTATTACATCCAGTATGAGACATTGATTTTACTGGTTTTTATTGTTTTATTACATGACTTGTTTATTTGTCTTTTTTATGCATGTGTGTGTATATACAGTATATACACAGTATATTCTTTACAGGCTTTTATTGTTTTGTTGTCAGTTTTGTTTGTTTTTGTCTTTTAGGCAGTATTTTTCAATACTGTATTTATTTTATTTATCTCTGATGTACAGGACTTGGTTTTATTTATATGTTCTGTCCCATTATAGATATTAAACTAGAAATTGTTACTTTAATATATTATTATTGCTATTTAAGCAAATGTGTTTTAATCTACTCGAATAATGCAAGAAATATGCAAGAATATTATGTTGATATTAAAGTCCAACGTGTAAGCGTCACAAGTGCAAATACACTGACTAGTCATGGGTGTGCTACTTTAGACCACGTTGAGTGACGAGCTGTATTTCCGTGCTTAGGCTGCCACCTACTGGACAGAATGCTGCATATCACGCTTATATTCAACCACACATACACAAACACACTCTAGATAAACGTTGTTTTCTCTGACCTTTTGCCGTTGGCCTATCAGGCTTCGTCAATGGTCCCAGGATCCGCCTATAATAAAATGTCGCAACCAACCACCCTTCAGTGCAGCGACCGAATGGGCGTGGCCAGCCACTGAAATTCTTGGATGTTGTCATTACGTACTTCACTTTAGGGTGTTTAACGCACAAAGCTCACGGGCGTAGAAGAAAACCTCCATTATGTTGCTCTAATAACTGCTTTCTTTCTTTAAAACGCTCGTTAAGAGTTGTGTGACGTAATTATTTCATACCACACTAAAGAAAGGCACTTTAAGGAGTCTCCAGAAACCAAACTATATCGTAAATCAATCGAAAGGCTAGCGCCTAGCACTTTAGCTATGGAGGAGAAGAGGAAAGAGGAAGGAGAGACGGAGATCCAAGAGCACGGCCCCGAGCATTGGTTCTCCAACTGGGAGCGGCAGTGCTTGGCGGAGGCCGAACGGAGTGACTCGAACGAGGAGGAGACGGAGCAAAGTCAACAGAAGCTGTGGCACCTGTTTCAAAACTCCGCCACCGCGGTGGCCCAGCTCTACAAAGGTCCGTACTCGACTCCGTGCTCGGCCGATGCTAATGGGAGCTAATCCCGCTAACTAGCGTTTTCGCCGGGCGCAGAGACACAAAGGGCACCGGCTAGGCTAACAGCTGTGGTGTGAGCGTCGACCAGTGGTGCACTATTCACTGCTATGTTGAGTTAGACTAGAATGCGTTTTATTTTGAAAGAATTTAAATTCACGACTTAACATGTTTTCCTCGCTTTCACGACCCGGTGTTCTGCCGCCAGTTCGTTTTTGCTAACGCCGTGTAGCCAACACTGGTAGCCGGTGACCGTGTCAGACTCTGGACGTCAGGACAGGCTTTGATTTCATAGTGGCCTGACCTATCAGGGCTGGATATATTTATAATTAGCCACGCTAAGTTCATTTCAGACAACACGTATCGATTAAATGTATGTTTATGTGGATGTATTGTCCTCACACACACTGTCCATGTTTTGTTCACACGTTAATAGTTACCTTGCTCGTCAAAATGGCGAGGAGTCCATATGGGAGGAGTTTTCCGAGTGAAAACAACTCGTTTGTTGACGGTTAAATGCATCGATAATCTTTGTCGTGGTGAAGCGGTTGTCTCATATAAGATGTAACTTATGTAATTTACCTGGTTTTACCTGTAAAACACTGCTGTGTTGTTAACAAATAACCCAGAACAAAAATGGCGAAATGAGCAACGTAAACGTTATGTGACGTCTGCTCGGGAAAACGTTTCTCATTTTATGTTTTAGTGACTCTCGGTTTACAATGCTCATCATTCGAAATACTGAAATAATTTTGGATGATTCTGGCCTCTATGATAATTGAGTAAACCGTGAGATAACTTATACACACTCGTTGCCTTAGCTCAGTACAAGTCATGCTTTATTGCAGCTTCATAGTCTAGCAAAGAAAGTAAAACACTACATTTAAAACGGCTCTATATATTCTAAGAGGCCAAAGGCTCAAAAAGTTCAGATCCAGTGTTTTCATAGCTGGGGCGGATAACAAACACTGCTGAATCTGATGTTGGACAGCACCCAAATGATCTCATCTACGAATATAAGTTGAGTTTGTCCATGTACTTAGAAATCCTGCTTAATAACATGCCTCTGTGTTCTCTCTTCCTACTGAATGTAACACACCTCTATTTTAACAAAGATTTATACCAGTCTTGTCATTTCTAATGTAAATGCACTAGACAGCTCCCACATATTGCATACAAAGATTCACAATCACCATTCCTCTCATAAATTAAAAGTAGAAAGTGCTGCAAGACCACATCTTTGCCAGCACAAAGCAGACCATTTTCTGGGTTCACATTAAATGCTTGATGTTCATGGGTGTTATTCCTCTATATTTTTCTGGATTGTCTCATACAAACCTGTATTGCAGTGCTAGAAGAAACACACATAATTTGTGTAACTCATCTTCTCACAAAGTAAATAAAAGTTCATTAGGATAACCCTGCCAATAAACACACAGATATATAAACTAACAGCACCAAGACATATCCTCCTTGATAAGCTGTAGGTGCTTAGGTAGCTATGTGACTTGTATCCCATAAAATGCTCACCACCCACTCCCATTTTTTTTCCCTCGGAGGGTATGCACACACGCAGTCAGGTTAAAATTGGTCCATTTTTGACTATTCATGCTTGAATGTGAATTTCCCCAGAGAGGAAATGTGATATCTTTAATGGGACTTTGGTAGTTTTGCATCAGGAGAGGCAATTTAAATTTATAATATTTGGACCAACTTTTTCTTACATCTAATTCACAGATAGAGTTTGTCAGCAGCAGGGTCTCTCTCTCTGGGTGCCCTTCCAGAATGCTGCCACAGCAGTCACTAACCTGTACAAAGGCAAGTAACCACACTATTACCAATGTTTTCATCCACCATTTCTTCTTTATCATATTCTTTGTGAGTAAAGTTTGATTTTTGTGTCAAAATTCATTAAAAAATATTTGTCTTTTTGTTTCATCAGAGAGTATGGAGGCCCGACAGAGGAGCTATGACCTGGGCATTCACTTAGGCTGCCAGCGTAGAAATAAGGAGATGATCGCTTGGGTGAAAAAACGTAGAAGAACAATCAGACGAGAGGACCTCATCAGCTTCCTATGTGGCAAAGCTCCACCTCCGCGGACACCTCGTGCCACACCTAGAGTTGCCATGGTGTCGGCAAGTCGGCCATCACCTCCAGAGACGGGCAGTTCTGTGGAGACTGACCTGCAGCCCTTCAGAGAGGCAATTGCTCTGCATGGTTAGTAACAATGCCTGTTTAATTTGGAAGTATTTTCCTTAATAAAAATATGATGCTAGAGTTTTTGTTATTTCATGTCTTTTTAAGGCCTCAGCGGTGCCATGGCAAGCATTTCTGTTCGCTCAGGTCCTCCTGGATCCCCAACTCACCCTGCCCAGTCTCTTAGTCGTCGTAGGAACGGCCTCCATGATGTGGACCTCAACACGTTTATTGCTGAGGAAATGGCACTCCATTTGGATTCCACAGCCAATCGTAAACGAAGCTCTGCCCCCTGTAGTGATGTCATCTCAGACTCACCTGCTCATAAACGTAACCGGATGCTCTGAAACTTTTCTACATCATTTATCCATCCTCTGTCTTCTCCTCAATGGCCCACTGGACAGCTGATGAGGACTGATGCCATGGCCGACCTTTGAAATCTTCCTCCTATTCATGTTAGTTTACAATGCTACAAATAAAGAAAAGCATACTTATTATCGACCCATATAATTCTCTCCTTATTTTCTTACCCCACCTCTGCCACTAGTTGTCTCACTCATCCTCTCCATGTTTGAGTTCCATAAATTTGTTCTTGTTCTTCTGTTTGCCCTCACCAGACCTCATTCTGAAGCGAGCACACATCACACTTCAAAGCCTTGCATTAAAGAATGTTGTATGCAGACATTTTGTTTTGGCCAGGCTCCTTTTGTGCTTTACATCCAATGATCAGATGAACTGGGCCATTGTCCACTGTTTGCTGTAATTTTCCCCTCATTTCTTTAATGTACTTACTCTAAATTTTGGGGCTCCTTCAGGCTGAAGTGGCTCCCTGCTGTGTGGCTCCACTCAAAACACTTGTCACCGTGTCTCATTCTGCTGCTGCTCTATGTGCTTGCATTTTTGACAGCAAAAATCCCACTTACTGTGTTGTACTTGTCTTGCCTTTGAGAAAGCTGTTACAGTATCTCTGGTTGTTGTGCAGCTGTGTGTGTGAGTGAGAACAAGTGTCTGTATGATTGTTCGTGGATGCAGGGTTTTGCACCAGCACCCTCTTGTCCCAATTTGCCCCCTTTTTTTATTTGCTATTTGAAGCCCAAACCAGGTTTTTAATCACAAACCAGGTCAGTTCAGTTTACACAGACAGTGGTGATTATTTTAGCTGTCATTTTGATTGATGGGTAGGCAGAAAGTGAGGGCAAGATATCGTACCAACAAAGCTTGCTTTGTTTAAAGTACCATTGTCCTTAGACTGTATTTTACAGAACATCAGAATATGCCATTTCCCTGTCAGCATTAAAATGCATTTGGCTATATTAATAGAGCAGTAGCAGTGTTGACATTGTGCATTTTACCCACTACCCACATTTCTCCCATTGATAGGAACTTAGACAGGTGCATTGTTGTCATTTCAATTCCCTGACTTCAGAAACAACACTTGTGATTTCAGCTTTAAACAGAAGTTGCCTGTTAATTAGTGGGAATCAGTGGATGGGCTATTTTACTTGGTCTAACCAGTTCATGGACAGTTGTGTTCAATGGTTCAACAAGGCTTTGGACACACTTAATTTTGCCAGTTTCACACATTGCTTTGTGAAACAATCTTGTGTGATGTGTGTAAATAACATGTAGGTGCTGTTTTATGTGGTACATATTGTAAAAAAAAGTGCAAAGCCATTGGGATGTCCATGTATAATAACAGTTCTAACATTAAAGAAACTAATGTGTTTAACTACTTTGTCTGACTGTCTTTTACTTACTAGCTGGATAGTCTCATCTCCTATTTAAGACCTCCACAGCAACCATTTTGATGTGAAACAGTGGGTTAACTGATGTTGCAATTGATGTTAATCAAGGCTATTTTCATTTAGTCACAATACCTTGATTAATGTGAATAGTAGCACCTGCGTTTACCAACTATTTAATGTTGAAATGAATGCCAAAAATAAGCTAATGTGCTCAGCAAGGTCTTATGTCAGCATGAATTATTATTCTTATGATGGTTTTGTGGTTCACTGTGAGCCAGTGTCATGAAAGGAAATAAAGAATTCAATAAAGGGTAAAGCCCTGAAGAGTTCAAGCTATTACCTGTCACAGTGCCTGGCCAGTGCAGTGTGTTGTACTTTTCTCAAAATGTACAAATTGAGTTATAGTGTTGTTTTGTAATCCATCACAAACAGCAGAAGAACAAAGGGTCTACTAAAAGGAGAATGTAGTGGTTGTGAATCTCACTTTATTGTGCTGTGCAGTCTCTACAACACCCAGCTGATTACATTCACTATATGTTTTCACCACACGAGGGCGACACAGACTGGTCTGCGCTGTCTTAGTTGTATTTTGCTGCTTGCAAAACCTGAAAGCCACAATAATATATTAATTGCATTCACAAAATTGTCTAAGCTGTTTAATCTGTTTTATTGTCTGATAAGCCAAGATAAGTTTATTGGTCTGAAGGCGGCGGAGAGCAGTCCTTAGCCCCCGAGTTCAAAGAATAGAGTTTCTGCAGACTTGAACTTCTCTGGGATAGAAAACAGACCTGTATGGATCATAACTTAGATGTAGGGATCAAGTCTTTCATTGATAGTCAGTGCAAAGATCTGAGGGCTGGAGTGGAATGAGCAGCAGTAATGTGACACAGCTGTAGCTGTCTATGCACTTCTTTTACTTCTTCTTTTAGATCTGTAAACACCATTACAGTTTTCCAATTTACTGAAGATAAGATGCACAGACAAGACTGTTTTCTTCTCAAAATCACCATTAGACAGCATCAGGCTTTTAACCTGTTTAAACCTAAGTTCCCAAACTTGAAACTACACATGAAACTAGGATGAGTAATCCCCGTATGTATTGTTGTTTTCATGTGAACATGGGTATACAAATATTCAGTGCAGATTAATAATCAGTCCACTGCATATTGGAAAGGTTTAGCTTCACAACAAAGTGTGTCATTATCCTTCAACATAAATAACACAAATTTAAATACCCTGGCTTTATCTTTTTCGTGTATATCAGTATTTCTTAAAATTGATCGTACATATTTTACAGCAATATAAAACTTAATTACAAAATTGAAAATTAAAAATATACTTATTTATATTTCATGGCCATCTGCAGTATATCACCTGGCCCACACTTTTGGAATCGTTGGTCTATGGGTTCTAATTGTTTGAAAGTTTGTGAACCCATTATCACAACACTATTTCTGGCTCAATTAGTTTTATATTTGACATAAATGTAGATAATACAGCATACATTTGATTTATTTACTGTACTCACACTGAGTGTGTAAAAAGACTAAAATTCCCTGGTGATGAGGTTATGTAAATGTGTGCTATTGTTTTCCATAATCAGCGAGAGAGAGAGAGAGAGAGAGAACATTTAGATGTTCAACAAAATAACCCAGAATGAAGCCTCCAGGTCATTTCAAATATATACAGACACAAAGTAGTTTGTGTCCTTTTAAAGGAGTTAAGTCCAACTGGGTTTCACAGTCTATCTGGAAGTGCTCGACTATGTCGAATACAGTTCTGAGATTCATTAAGTGGATGTCATTAGGGACCTAAGCAAGAGCGGACTCAGTGTTGTGGACAAAAATCTAAGTGAATGACATAGGAAAAGTTGTTAAGTGCCAAGAAGTTGATCAGCTGTTAAATTAAAACAGGAGCGCTGACATAAGCTTACAGTTGTTCATGTTTGTAATTTGTCTATCTTGTTTTCTTTTAAAAAGGCAACATATGACAGCAGTTTCTGGGAAGACACCTCAGAGGAGAGACACATTGTCAAACTGTGGAACATCCGATGGAATACAATTACAAAATTAATAAAACATGTTGAATAATAGGAAATTCAGATGCTGATAAAGGTTTTTTTCTGGTTGATAAAAAAGCTAATATCAGTGTAGGCCTTGTTGTACAGAAGGTCAGAGGTTCAAGTCCCTATTAGATGTCAAAGGGCAGTATTACAAATATTATGCTTAGCATTATTTCAATAAACTGTTTTTCATGGGATGTGTGAAAACAGTTGGAGAACTGAACCTTAACTATGAGAGACTTACAGTGAACAAAAAGAAGAGACTCACAACGTTTGGAGGTCAAATGAAGGGCTTCTGGTTGGACAGATTTTGACCAGAGGTCAAAAGAGCGAGACAGGACATTTTAAAAAGGTCCACTGTGTCATTTTAAGGAGAGATTATTGGCAGAGATGGAACATACTACTGCTCAGTATATTTGTAGAAGTATAATCGCTTTAAAATTAAATTTATTTGATTTTCTTAGCCTCAGAATAAGCCTTTTAAGTGTGTGCACTTTAATCAAGGGCCTTGCTTTATGGAGGCCACCAACGAACGGACAAACCAGCCAGAGTATGCGTTTTTTGAGTTTTGAAGCAGAAACATAATATAAAAAAAAAAAAAATGAGGAAAGACCTCCTTTCTGGTATAAGAAGGCCACCGTAGCTCCCTCATGTGCTTGTGAAGGTGCGAGCTGAGCCGAGGAGTCCTCCGTTTGGTACAGTCTGAAGTCTCACCATTAGATGTCACTTCTTACACAGTGGACCTTTAAAGTTTTCAAATATTTCTGTCTAAAGATGAAAGGAGGGAGTCAAGTGGGGGATTCTAAAAGAAGTTTTGCTTAAGCTTACATTTTTCAAAAAATGTTGTCGATCTGGGTGCACATCTGCACAGTTCAGTGTAAATTACTGAAATTATACATGTTGTGGTAACAGTTGTATCTAATGCCTCTCTCTGGTCTGGCCACTGCAGCACCGTGTGGCCAATTTAGTTGTCTTTTCAGGCGAAAGAAAAAATTTTGAAACATGCCACCTCTTCTCGTCCCCAAATTAATTTTCACACACAGTCCCCAAAATAAAGAATGGTAAAAAAATGCATTTATAGCAGAAGTCAGCAGATGTGAACTTTTCACAACTCTTTCTGATTTGACAGTAAGCTTGACCTCACTGCCAACACACACACACGTTTGCACTTTCTATCAGAGTGAGGACCCACATAGACATAATGTATTCTCTAACCCCTTACCCTAACCTTGACCATCACAACTAGATGCCTAACCCTAACCCTTTCCCTAACCTAAACCCAATTCTAACTCTAAAAAGCCCTTTTAAAGGGTGAAAAAAGTGAGGACCAGCCAAAATGTCCTCACTTTGTCAAAATGTCCTCACTTTGTCAAAATGTCCTCACTCTGTAGGGTTTATACGATTTTTGGTCCTCACTCTGCAGCAAGTACAAGAACACTCACACCAAATCAAGTTAAATACTGCCTCTCAAATTAAATACTGCCGTCTCTCTCACTCAGTCAAGAACTACCAGAACCAAAGGCATATGTGTGCCAAGAGTACACACTTGACTTTACACATTCTGCAAAGGAGGACAAAGAACTGCACCGTACGTTCAGGGAGAATGTGTGTTTCTGCTTTTGTCTGCTAACAGTGTAGGGTTGTTTTTGTTTCCTTGTGTATCTGAAGGCTCTAAAGGCTGCTATTTGATAGAACCATGGAAGAGAAGCAGAGCTGACCGCAAGCTGTTTCACACTTCAAAAGAAGTGTGTGTGTGTGTGTGTGTGTGTGTGTGTGTGTGTGTGTGTGTGTGGCAGAGAGCGAGACATAACGACAAGCAACAAGTGTCTGAATGTTCCAGAAATCCCCTCGAAGATGACCATCTGGGCTGCACTGCAATCAGAGCGCGCATGCACACACACACATATATATATATACGTACACATTCATAAACACAGACTTATAGGTGTCTCCTAGGATGCCGTCTGTTCTGAAAGAGAGTTGGTGATGTGTCGTGAACCTTTACACACACGCACACACACACACACACACGTCAGTTCCATCATATGAGATGTGGGTTTGTGTGGGCTTGACCATTAGGGAGACTTCATTGGCAGACAGCTGGTGATCAGTGATGCACTAGTTATCCCTCGTGTCTATGTGCGGATGTGCACTGATGTACACAGCATAAACACAATGGGTAATGCTAATTGCTGCACCAGCTTGCGTTAATTGATAGAGGACGGCGTGCTTACACACTCACGCTCACACAAACACATCAACACATTAGCACATGCACATAAACAGAAGCCAATCAGGCAGACTGAGAATGTGTCCCCAGAGATAGAGCAGCCGGAGTACATGGGTGGTGGTGGGCGATGGAGAGGGGGTGTTGGAGGAGACTGGGAGGGAGGAGAGGAGGAAGAGAGGTTAAATATTCCCCAGAGACAACTGCTCATCAGGGCTCTTAGTTTGGTGCACATAGGCTATGGTAGGTGAGCAACGTGTGGTGTGCATGAAAACTCAAAGTCTGAGAGATCGTCTCCTATTTTTGGGCCTTTTATGTTTTTGTGAATGTTCCTCCTCTTCAAAAGGAGCCACCCTCCCTCCCTCTTCCATCCTTTTCTCTCAAACATAAACATGGTGGCACATTCACACATGCACACGCCAGATCTTCAGAGCTCCCTGAGAACCAGCATGTCCCTGTCTTCCATAAATGCCACAAAAAAAAGGAAAAAAAAAAAAAAAAAAACCCCACAAGCAGATCACCATAGCAACACGTTATATATCTTCCAGCAGTATTTATCCAATCCAGAGAGGAGGGGTTGTGGTGGTGGTGGGGTAAATGGAGAGGAGAGGTGGTGGTGATGGTCGTGTGCATGTGTGTATTGTGTTGTGGGGGCTGTGATGCAACTCCCCCAAAAAATCAAACGGTCATGTTAGAAGAGGGGTTTCAGTTCATATGAGTGACCACAGGGCGGCAGCAGCTTCCAGCAGGACGGCAGCATCACCAGGCACCATCATCACTTCAACACCAGTGGCTTTCAGTCATGTGTCATCGCAGAGCTTAGAGGCTGCAGGTTTCATTCCAACCAAATACTACACCAAGCTTATTCCATTTTCTATTAGAAGCTATGCGAGTGTGTCAAATTGACTTTCTTTGCCGTTTAAACACCTGCCTGTGTGCATCCCCTCAGCACATGAGTGACGATTCACTGGACTCGATGATAAAATGTTCTAAAGAGGGAGTGCAGTTCCAGTGCACCCTCAGATACATCATAGGATGCTGAGCACGTATTAACAGACAGGGAATATGATTGAGGAACGAGGGGGGGAAGAAAATGAATGGTGGGACAGAAAGAGAGCAGAAATGATTGCAAGGTCCCCCTCCTCTCCAAGCATAAGGATTAGATGTTGTGCTGTTGGCTGCAGATGGGTTTGGGCTTGATGCTGTACATGTGTGCACAGTGTGTGATGTGTTGGTGCTTGTCTGTGTATGTGTGGGAGTGTGTGGGTTTATTTTTTGGGCTCAGGAAGCAGGTTAAGAATGGGGGTTGGGGGGGGGGGAGGAGGGAACAGGATGAAAGGATGTAGGTGAGTCTAGGTGGAGAGGAGGCCTAAATCCTTGGTGAGCTTCTGGGAGAGAACAAGGAGAGACACGGAGAGACTAATGATGTGGAGGGAAATGTAGAAAGATGCAGGAAAATAGGATGAGACCGGCACAGAGTGTGTGTGAGTGACAGACACGTAAACTGGAATAAGGTCAAAAGTGTAAAGGCACAACAAGTCTTCTCGCTCACAGATTTAAAAAAACCCAACAGGACCTGACAAGAGTCTGATAAGATCAGCTCCCGTACGTGTCCACTCACTCATACTCCTACACACTTGCCCTTCCACACACACTCACAGTCCCACTTGCCCTCTCTTCAGCGCTGCTCCATTTTCTACAATAGTCTGAGCTCGAAATGATGTTTTGTTTCAGAGTTTTTCCCAAAAACATTTTCAGCGGGCTTTACATGGGGTGACTTTGAGAGCCATTAGCCTGGACGCTGGCAGACCTGAGCAGCACCTCTTGTGGGTCGATTGCTCAAATCCAGACTCTCTCTCTCTCTCTCCGATCTCTCCTCACTGGCGAGGAGCACGCAGAGCAGAAAGTGTTGTTTTCAGCTCAGTGACTTTCACTTTTATCTTTTGCTTTTTCCTCTTTGAGGTCAAAGACATAAATGTGTTTGTGTTGTTGGTGATGAAAGCTGACAGTGTTCATTGTTGACACATTTAGTCAGTTAATCAAGTTTAGTAGAAATTTTGAAAGAACTAAAAAAGCACATAGAAAAGCAATCATAAATTAATTGGTAATTTAATGATAAAAGTAACAGGTATAAAGGGGACTTTGTGTCCTCTTTTTTTCAATATGTTGTAGGGCTGAAGTGCTTATTTGATTAATCAGTTATTAATCGATTGCTAAATTAATAGACTATTTTGATAATCGATTCATGAACTTGAGTGTTTTTTTTTCAATAATTAAAACAAGTTTTTTGATTTTTCAGCTTATTAAATTTGAACATTTTCTGGTTCTTTGCCTCATTTAACAAACAAACCATTAAAACTGAATAATTTTGGTTTGTGGACAAAAAAAGATTTGAGAACATTATCATTTCTAGGTTTGGTAAACACTGATAAACAGTCTTTTCTGACACTTTACAGACCAAACAAGTACTCGATTAACATATTAATAAATTATGAAAATAATCATTAGTTGCAGCCCTAATATGTTGTGTGTTGTAATTTGCTGCTTCTTTAACTGTTATGTCATCATTTATTTATTTATTTACAGTATTTTTAAACGGTCTTTGGCTGAGTTGTTGCTGATTTCTTTGCTTCAATTGTATGATAAAAATGTTGAGGAAATGCTGGGAGGATAGAGTTGGGGAACTACTAATGTATGGTTGTGGAGTGATGATTGGAGTGATTATCTGAGAGTTTGCCAGTTTTTCTTTGCTCCCTTGGTCAAACAGGTCAGCTACGCTCATTGATAATGTAATTCTTAAACCCGCAGATTTTCTTTTTTTCTTTTTTCTTTTTGGAATAATCAATGGCTCAAATGACTGCGCAAAGTTAGAGGTCACTCAGTGGCAGAACAGCAGCACTCAGCTGTTTTTAGCTGAAACAAAACTGTATTCTATATTCGCTGCACAACTGCAGTGTTCATTGGCAGGTGTAGAAAAAAATACCAAATAGCTGTTGAACACACAATATTTCACGTCTATGTATACTGAATTAGAGTTGGTAGAGACCAAAAAAAAGAGATAAAAAGGTGCAGGAGGGAGGACTGCTATAAATTCATCATTCTCTCTTATCTGTTTTTTCAATGTATTATCCATTAAGGATAAGAACTGCCTCTATGGCACTGTCAAGCTCTGCTCTAAGTTCACTGGAGGCAGAAAGATTGATTTGTGTTTTCCTTCTGGGATTAATGGGTGAAAAAGAAGGCAAACTTATTGTCAACCTGTCTAATCATGTTTGAGTTCAGGGCGTTACCATCATCTACCTTCGGGAAGAAATAGATAATCCAAATTGTTCTGCTATCAGGTTACTTTACTCCAGCAAGTCAATAATGACATTTTTCATTGAGCATTTTACATGACATGCATATACGAATGTCTGTCCATTTATTCATATATTTATTCGTCTGCTTTTTACCTAAGTAATCTTTCAGTTCTTCTCTGACCTCTGTTTGCTTGTTGTTCTGTGCCTTCACATGCAACATCTAGATTGTAACCTACAACAAAGGAGGTTGTGTTTTTTATTGCTGTGGGTTTATCTGTAAATTTGTTCCACTTTTAGCAAATTCCTGTCTACTGTTTTTGCTGGATCAATCTGAACTTTTTGTGATAGGTAGGTGATCACCCAAGAATGTTCCCATTAAATCTTTGTAAGAAAGATGATGACATGACAAATTATTATCACATTTTCAAGAAATCCCTATCTTATATAACTGGCAAAACTGTTAAAAAATGGTATGGTACAAAATTTGATATGTGTACATGCACAAAACCATCAGAGTAAGTTTCATCCAGATCTGATTCAGCTTATGGATTTGGCAGCAATTTAACGTTAACATGGGAAGTCCCAAGTTTTTTAACAAGTTTCTTGCTGGTTCTTTGCCTCAAAAGGGCCAACAAGAAACCCTGCTGCTGGTCAGGCATGTCGAGTGTAGCTGTCCAGCTGAGAGGAGTGATCTTTTAAGCCCATATAGGATGAAGGGAAATCAGCAGAAAAGGTGTGCGCTGAAAAGAAAGAGTTCAGAGGAAGCATGGAGACGTGTTAGGGAGCATCAAAGATGAACAAAAAATCCATGTGGTGTGTCCGGATAAGGACACAGATCGTTGACCTGGCTGTGCTCAGCAGGTGCAGTGACAAACTGATCTTGAGAGAGATTACGGTGTGAAAGCAGGAGAATAACTTTCCGTAACTCCCAAAGCTGCTAAACATATAATTTGGAATGTAGTACTCGAAGATTTAAAAGGTTCTATAGGTCTATTTCTGCAGCAGAGGTTGGTAAGAAAGCTCATTATTGGAAAGGGCATAGCTCATTTCATTTCAGCTTTGGGGGTGACATCCACTGGGAACTCTGGCTACACTACAATTATATAATTATATAGATACAATTCACAGGAGTAATATATTGCATATACTCTGTGTCTGGCAATTAACATGACCTCAACAGTGAACTGAGAAAGGGACGGACAGCTTAGATGTAATTGTAATTCAAACAGTTGCAGGGGACATCTGGGGATAAAATGTAATTTTAAACTTATTATATATATATATATATATATATATATGTATGTACATATATATATATATATACGTAGAGGTTTTAACCAACTAAAACTTAAATTCAAACCTTTTTTTGTTTGTTCAATTAAGATTCATTGAAGTTGCATCTGTGCATTGTTGACAATGTTGCTAAACTGTACACTACTTATTGTATGGTCTTAATGTTGTCTTTCTCTCTATCTCTGAGACATTAAAGTAGAGGTGAGATAGACTTAATAGATAAATTATTTACATAAAATATTTGGAGTGACAAGTGTTCATGTCCCCTCAGAAATGTATACCTACCAAAAGTGGAAAGGTGTGGGGGGAAGATGTGATTAGTCCTGAATAGTTATGAATTTTTTTTTTATTTCACACTCTTATATTATGTACAGTACATTGAAACAACATGCTCTTCCTGTCCATACTGGCTATAAAGCAACCATTTCATAACACGCTGTACCTCAAAGTGCAAGGAAAACCATACCGGATCAACTAAAAAAAAAAAAAAAAGCATCTTAAAGTTCAACTGAATCAAATACACAAGTAAAGAGGGTAAATCTCTTGTATAATGTGATGTCTGCAGTTTGAATGCACCTCTCTACAGTTTGAAGTTTATGATGCATTAATTGCATTTTAATTAAGAAAAAAAAAAAGCACATTTGATATGCAGTTATGAAGACAGGAAGACACAGAGACTAAATACACGAGAGTGGAGGGATAATTGGACACGATAGAAACTAATGAGAGCAGGAGAGACAATCACAAGAGCAGGAAATGAGCAAAAAGACAGGACGTAAAACAGCCAAGTGAAACACAAGGTAATTTCAAAATAAGACAGGAATCAGATTTGGCAGTGATATGTGTACTAATTTCCTGGGGACATGTCCAGCTGTCCAAACATCCATCTTTGTGAACGAGTCAAGACTCTGAGTTTTGAGCTCAGACCATGTGAAAGAAAAGCCATGAATGCAAGATTTGCATACACTATTTCAGTTCAGCTCTTCCCAGAGAACCTAAAATTGTACCAAAACTGGTCCAATAATGTTTCTGACTCATCTCCAGACATAATAATTCCCATAGTTGACCATCTATCATGTAAGAGTGTAAGGTATTTCGGTCATTACGATAAGCTTTAAGTCCTTTCACTGTCAGAGAAGTTGCTGTTTTCCTTCTCCTGGCATCACAGCAACCCGAAGCCCAGATCTCACACAGGAACATCGAGGAGGAGTTTCCAAGAGAAGCTGCAGGAAGGACGTTTCCAGATCTATTGTGCCCTAAATAAATGTCCTCAAAGTGGATGGATTCACAGAAAATGAATT
Source organism: Brachirus orientalis (assembly GCA_016785285.1). Taxonomy (NCBI): domain Eukaryota; kingdom Metazoa; phylum Chordata; class Actinopteri; order Pleuronectiformes; family Soleidae; genus Brachirus; species Brachirus orientalis. The sequence continues at coordinate 4,764,602 of JAFBJR010000175.1, forward strand.
GTACAGCCACATAATGAGTTTTTTTTTTCAGTTATCTAACTCTCTGCTGTATTTTCCCCTGAGACAGACTCCTTTGATTCACAGTAATCCAGTACGAACTTGTCTATTTTTTTTTTTTAAATCAAGTGTTCACACGTTTGACGACCTTGTATAGCTATGAAGTACTTGCATGATAGAGTAATTTATTGGCTTTAAAGCTTTCTTATTAACTCTGAAACAATGTTTGGGCCTATGCTCTTTGTGTTGTTGGTGAAAGTGCACTTTTTAATTACCCAGTGGCTTTTGTCTCTAATATTAAACAGGCTTTTTTGCACTGCTGCTTGAATTCTCAATTCTGAATACATAAGTGCAAATCACAATGTAGTTTAATGGTCGACAACGTCTCTGCAGCTCATGATTCTGATCTAAAAATATCCCATCCACTGTTTAAAGATACATCCTGCTGAATAAGGACAGCTGCCTTTTGACCTTTACTCTGTGATGAAAAGCTCCCTAAGGTGGTGTAATAATGTGTTGTAAGTCTACGTGACTTATCAGTTATTCAGCATCAATGAGCGCAAGAGGCAATGTGAATTAGCTGAATTAATTTATGAATATGAAGTCACGAGAGTCATTGCAAATGTGTTGACTGTACATAAAAATCTAGTTTAACCCCATTAACCAACGTATGTAAGTGATACATAAATTAGCCTACGGTGTCAAATGAGCTTGGGGTATTACTTAATATTGGCAACATTAAAAAAAAAGACGTTACTTGTTTTGTAGACTTTTTTAATTACCATGCACCACATTAGTGGAGTGTGATTTAGATTCCTTTGAATACGAACTGATAAATTTGGATATATACATCAATTACAGCAAACCAGCAGCTCCCATGAGAAAACAGTTCTAGTTTTTCCACAACACACACACACTTGAAACTACAAATCAGGCTTTGCCTGCCAAACAATTATTGATCTACGAAGTCACAGTTATGTGAAAATAATTCTTATTTTATAAGAATTATAAAATAAATACTTATTTTATTTATGAACGCTAATGAAATGTTCATTAAACAAACAAAGCTTTATAATAAAAGAGCTAAACTCTCAAACCAAAGAAAATCTTTTACTTCCAAAGGCAGAAAGGGGACATTAAATATTTAAAGGATTTAGATTTTAATTTAATGACACTAAAACATAGAGGATGAAGTTATGCAAGATGCATTTTGCCTCCACCGCAACTTCAGAAACGTCTTGCCTCAGTGATGCTCATCCTGTCCCTTTACAAGTGAAACGCTTAAAAAAGGTCCCATACACAACATTTGGCCTTACGAGATTTCAGGAAACAAATACTATGTAAATGCCCTGAGCAGAGAGTGATGTCACAAGCTTTCTTTGTGTGTTTTGGTTGCAGCTGTTGCTTTTAAGTAATGCCTAATAATTGCTGGACTCTGTGTATATAAATATGTGGCGTTTAAATGGGGTTGTTTACTGTCTTCATAAGATGTGGTCTGTTAAAACAATGGTTTCTTCTGTAAGAAGGTCAAGGGCAACTTGATGGAGGGTTTGGATGGAGGCTGATGGAGAAAGCATACCTCCATCACTTCTCCCGCCTCATGCTCCCACATCTGTCATTGAAAAGCGATATCTGGAATCTGCCATAGCCAGCAGCACAATGAGACAGAGAAAGAACATCTGTAGTTATGGAACCAGCAGCTGCTTTTTTTTGCTTAGGCCTGGGTGATGACATGCCCCCCATTAATTGCTCCAACACAATTTGGAAAATTTGAAAAATCATTGTGGAAGCCCTGAGCGAAGACCCTCTGCAGCTCTGTGTGGAGGGTCTAACTACTGTTGAGAATCCAAGCCTGAAGCTGAACTGATTGTGTAGTCAAATCAGTCATTTTAAGCAACAGTTTTTGAGCTCTGAGCTTCACATTTACTGCCAATTAAATACATGCATTCTACATTACAGTATCCATTCTTATCATTTATTTGAATAGGTTTACATCTAAATAAAAGAACAGTGTGGGAGATAAAGCTCTTCAAACACATGTACCTATATTTTTAGGTAAGAGTTGCAAGGCTAAACATGAGTCTATAGGGGTGGAACAGTTCACATAAAAAAATCCTTCCCGTTCGGTAACCATGTCACAATTCGGAGCACGTGTGTACTGTTCATTCTGGCTCATGACATAACGTCCATACCAATGAAAAAGACGCCCGGAGGCATGTAGGGTACTGACGGACGACAAACAGATGGATGTAAAAACAGACAAAAATGGAGTGCAAATGGGCCTTACGCCTTGCGTCAGGAATCCAGTGAAGTTTTTTTTCTTATTTATTTTTATAGGTGGAGGCAAAGGTGCGGAGTGTTGAGTGCTGCAGGTCAGTTGTAGAAATGACGAGAGAAGATACAGGAGGAGGGCTGGAGTAAGTGGAAGTGCCAAACGCCAACTGTACGCAAGCACTGTGCCACACATGTTGTGCATGCTACTGCAGCAACACTTCAAATATGATCACTCATATACCGAGACATCACCCCAGTGTGACAATTGACAGCACAAGGACAGAGTTAGGTAAGAAATAGCAACTTAAACTCACTGCAGCATTTAAACAGCCACTCGGTGAGAAGTCAGACTGGGCAAGAGCCCCAAAACTAAAACATCGTACTTATATGGTGCTCTTCTAATCTGGATGACCACTACAGTTTTGCCATTCACCCATTCACTCAAACTTTCATACAGCACATCTGTGTGCTGCACATTTTCTAACCCTCATCTTTCATACCCATTCACACGCTGCCGGGAATCAAACCCACAACATTTGAGTTGTGGGTTTGCGCCAGGAAACGAGGTGTTTATCTCTCAGTCTGTACAGTGTTTTCTGTTAGGCTCCTTTTTAGTGACAAGAAAACCTATTCTTTTAAGATTTGACAGAACAGACAGTTTATGTTCTTACCTAGAAGGCAAACAGTTGTTATCCTTTTGTGCCAAATAAATGAGAAGCATGTTTAAATGCAGCAATGTCTCCCCTCTTGGTGATAAAAAATTTCATATCACTTTGATTTAAGATTGCTACAGTGACGCCAAATCAAGTCTTGGTTGCATGACAAAGACAAATGCAGAGGAATGGATTCACTAGATTCAAGAGCAGCATCGGACATCTGTAGATCAGACACAGGATAATAACATTGGACGCCTGAGATACAGATTCAGTTGATGAGACTGGGAATTGACACCTCATGTACCCCATCTCACAATCACCAAAAGTTGGGCTTTTACATCACAAACACCAGGATCCCTGTTTTTTGAGGTAAAGGGAGATTTTCTCTCTCATCAGGTCGTCAACTCTGACAGCTTTATCTATAACCTAACAGAAGGATTATAAATATCCTCTGTGAATGACAGAGGATAAGTTCAAACAATCTTCCATTTTAGCAAAATGCTTTTTCCTTGGTGGGTCAAATGGTGCCTCCCCTCAGGTGAAGGATTTCATTTCTTTAACATCCTTTCTTTGTTTTTGGACTTCCTGGTAATCTCACATTTTAACATCTCGATTGCCCCCTGGTGGCTGACCTACCAATAGGTCAAAACGCTTTCCCCTTCAAATCAGGACATGATGTAAGATAAAATGTCAAATCCAATGCATATTTTCAGATGGCAGTGCCTGTGATTTTGGTTGAAATCAGTCTGATGTACTTTGAAAAGTAAATTGGTGGGATTTAGATGCCACTGCTCTGCTCCAGAATACACTCCCCTTGTCTGAGATATTTTGGCCTCAGTTAAGAAGTATGAGTGGAAATGCAGACATGTAATCTATGCTTATATACAGGCAGTGATTTCAATTTACACACCACATTCATATATGTGAGTGTCTAAAGTGCCTTTAGACACTCACATACAGGTTGTGTACAGTAACAGTAGTTGTGTTAGTATTGATAGAAAAAGGTTTGGTCCACAGGCAGTCAGAATAAGAAAGGTACCAAGATCATTAGTCTGAGGACAGAGTCAATCAACAAGGGACATACAACAGATTTAACAGGGAAAATGCTGGACTAGACAAACTGATGAGGGAGGACTATATACTGCAGGTGTGGATGATTGAACACAGGTGAAAGTAATGAGGGCAGAACACATAATCACACTGGTGGGTGTGGAATCATAACAGGAAGTAAACTGATCTGCAGCATGTGAAAAAATGTTAGTTATCAGTTTAAAACAGGACATGGCACATTGTGAACAGATGTCTCTCACACACACACAAACTGTCTATATATTAGTGAGGACCCTCATAGACATAATGTATTCCCCAACCCAAGCACCTAACCCTAACCCTTACTCTTACCCTAACCCTAAACTAAACCTAATTCTAACACTAACCCTAAAAACAGGTCTTAACCCTGAAAAAGCCAATTACAGTTTTTGGGCCCAGACAGAATGTCCCCACAAGGTCAGAATGTCCCCACAAAGATAGGTCGCACACAAAGCAAGTGATTGTTGCTGTTTGTACAGACTATAAACCTAAAACTGCATCAAAACTACTGTTCATCAGACAAGTAGAGAAGCAGCACTGATCCGCTTCAGTCCCCACTAAAGTGTATATATGCATGTGTGCATGTTCACTAGAGGAGCGCTGCCCTTTTCTGTGCGTTTTAGCATCCAGGGACGTGTAAACAATATTATAGGAACAAGTCAATTACTCAAGATTGAGCAGGAAAAGCCCGCTGAGGATTTTTATATGGTTTCAGCGTTTGAGGAGGCGTTATGTCTCCAGTGTAGCATTGAGCCATATTTTTAGACACGCCTTAAAACTCCCCAACAGAACATTGGAGAGAAATATTTTTCAGTATTTTTACTCCACGATTCTTAACTCCACAGCTGTATTTTTCACATGTTCTTCAGTGCCATTTTCTAACATATACAGTAGAGAATGTGAAGAGTAGAATCTGTATTTGTTTACGTGGTCTTTAAATAATATATTTTACAATGTACTGTACTTCTGCTCTTTCTAGCTTTTCTAAATAGATCAGCTGTTTCAAACAAACTCAAGACTTAAGCCTCAAGCAACAGCTCAGATTTAAGCCCCAGTTTTCATAAAAAACGGCAATCCCACCAAGTAGTTTCTAAGTATGTACATACACTGTACATACTTAGAAATTCCACTGTTACAAACATTTATGCAGTATCTGAGTTTCCTAATTAGTGTCATATACATTTCAAACAGAATTAATGAAATTCTAAATCTTACAAACACATCCTTACAAACACAAAGTCAGATGTACTGCCTTGACTACTTTGACTTACCTTTTTATTGTTGGTAGTTGTTTCTGTACAACAGCCACACTTGGCATTTTGTGGGTCTACAAATTCAAAAACAGCTAATTGACTACACTGAGTGGTCCAAACTGCTTTTATTTATGTGTAAATCTCCTCTTAGTAATCTGCCTAAAGCCTGCCCCATACTGGACAATTTTCAAATCTGATTTTAAAAATGTGGGAGACCACAGACACAACAAACTTTGTAACCGATTTTAAATGTTTTAATCCTGAGGAAGCACAGACTAGACGATCCAGTCAAGATGCAGGACCACACAGTTGATGTTTAATTAAACAATTTCAGGGAAGAGATTTGGGCTCTCAGAGAAACTCACATGATTTAATGTGTCTTCAGATTATAAAGGTGGACTGCTGGCATCATCAGTTAATAGCTGTTCTGTGTGCGACATTTTGTGCGCAAAAAACTGTGAATGAAGTCATGGCTAAGAAGACGAAATCAACTTGGCTTGTACAAGTTATGGTTCTAAACAAAACTACGCAACATCTGTTTCCCTGTCGGCTCACTCACGACCACAATCGCTGTTCAGTCGTAAATATCCAACATGTTAAATACTTATGATTTGAAATTGGGTAGGGACTGATGCGTCCGATGATGTTAAATCATGACATAAATGATAATCCCTCAGACTATAGGATAATTTGTCCAGATTACCTGTTCAAATCATCTTAAAATGGGAAAGCACCCGATTGTCGGAAAGGACATGTTATTCTATCATGTTGGACAGGCCTAACCCTGCGTCAGGTGTATGAGGAGAAACATCAGTCTGAAAGGCTTCGAAACACTGCTTAATGGACATTTAATCGTTTAATTAATGCTCTGTGCTTTATTGATTGTTTCTGGATGAAAAATTATATTCAAACCAAAATGCCTGTTTTAGTTACACCTTTAGTTCTTTAATAAATTATCTAATTTTCCTCAAAACTTGATAAAACTTGATCTGCTTTCAGGGCAATATTCTAGAAAGTGTGTGTGTTCTTCTACTTGTGGCTTTGTGAGGAAAAACATACCAATCATACAGAGTGAGGATATTTTGGGAAAGTGAGGACATTTTGGGAAAGTGAGGACATTTTGGCTGGTCCTCACATCTTTAAAGGGCTTTTGGGGGTTAAGACCTGGTTACGGTTAGGGTTAGAATTGGCTTTAGGTTAGGGTTAGGCACTTAGCTGTGATGGTTAAGGTTAAGGTAAGGGGCTAGGGAATGCATTATGTCTTTGAATTGTCCTCTGATGAATGTGTGTGTTTACAGTGACAACAACCAAGGCTACTTTTAGAGTAAGACAACTTGTATCTACTTTCCATCAGATTCAGTTAAAGCCTGATCTTCGGTCCAGTCTGCTTATGAATACATGTGTGGAGGCGTTCGGATGTTGCTGAGTCCATTAGGGCACAGACTGACATATGCAAACACACACAAACAAACACAGCCTTAAACATTTTCCCCCCAATGCTACAGTTGCCTTAGATGGCTGTCATCAGTGTCACATCAGCAGACAGTCACTGGGCTGCAGGTACAGGACCGACAGTCTGTGATGAAATAAAACCTGACGGAGCAGGGAGCAGAGAGGGCACAAATATCATGTAAAAGTCAAATCTTTGTCCGTGCCATCACATCACTTACAGCTGTAATTTGATGGCTGCCACTGCTCAGTATTCTAATTATTCCTTTCCCTCTTTTCATTCTCTATGTTCAGCAGCTTCTCCATCCGTTTCTTTTGCTGTACATATTTCTTTCTTTCTCTTTCTCTCATCCTCCTCCGCCCCCCCCCCCCCCCCCCCCCCCCCCCCCCCACCTCTTTTCTCTTGCTGTTTGATCAGCAGAGCAGCATCTCGGCAGGACTATTTAAGGATAGAGGGGGGCTCCCCTGCTTTATTCTCTTTTTTAGCCCTCTGTTTTATGTCGCCCCATGCCCATATTTGCTCCTCTCCCTTGTTTTCTTGTCACTTAGATAATTTCTTCTTCACTTCTTTTCCTCGCGCTGCATGCATACATGTTCATGTGTGAATGGTTACATTAGCACCTCGAACGTCTATGTGTGTGTTTGGGTGGTAATCTGTTCCTATCCGAGAAATGTAAATGTAATGTAAGACTCGAGTCACAAATTAAATTAAAAAGTCGCCACTTATGACTTGTGTCCATCTTGTGTTAAGCTTAACCAATATTAAAATTGTAGTGTAGAAGTTAAATATTAACAAATGTCTATTACAGAGGTTCCACCACCTGGGAAAATATTGAGCTCTCGATGTAACACAATTATCACTAACGTTAAATTATAGTCGAGCAAAGTCAGCAATAGACTTTTCACAGGAGGCAGATTTATTCTCAATAAATCATCATCCTCTTTGTGCTCACAGACTTCAGACACTGTTATAGCCAAATCAGTTCCACTCTGATCACATACCCTGGTATAAACAGCACAACAGTATTGAAGAGCCACCAGAGGAAGCTTGCGCATCACTGCTGGTGCACGTACCGCAGTTTGAGAGCCTATTACATTCAATCCATTTTCAAATGGGTTGACCAATCAAATCTGACTGTGTGTGTTTCTCAGTACTGCAGCATTTGGACGTCTTGCTGCTCTGTGACATACCCACACTGCATACAGGAAGTGATTCGCTTTATAACAAGACAGGTGGAAGCAATAATATCCTTATACAGTGAAATGGCTGCAAACAGGTTGCAGTTTGACTGAAAACACAGAGAAGTAGAAAGAGTTTCAGAAGTGAATTCTACTGCTGCTGCACCAGTGTGTACTCACAAACACTCCCTCAGTCAGGTCTGATTTACTTACTACATACTTACTGACAGAGTCCAGGAATGCAGCATAGAAATAATGTCATTATTTCTGTTCATGAAGATCAAACAGACACGGTTACACAGTGCTGCTTTAAATAACACTGAGAACTCATTTGACCTTGTAGACAGTTTTATGTGTGTTGTTGTTTGCTCATTGTGATAAATATGCAGCAGTTGTATGACATCAGTAAGAAGACCAATAACTTTCTTTAGAGCAGTGAAATATTAAGCACTGTTACCTGAAAAAACAGGAGAGATAAAACCTCAACCGGATCATTTTTTACTCGAACTCCATGAACTTGTAGACTAGAGCCATGGTTCTCAAACTGTGGTACGAGTACAACCAGTGGTACGCAAGCTTCCTGTGTTGGAATTTGGGACGAATAATAATAAGTAATAATAATTAGAGTCACCTTATCTTTTTGCTCCATCTTAATCTAATTTCACTTTACCAGGGTCTGAAGTATATGTGAGGAAGAGGAGGATGATGAGAGAGCAAATTATCTGATTGGGAATAAATCTGCCTCCTGTAAAAAGTGCGTAGCTGAGTTTGCTCGGCTACGCACTTTTTACACCACTGTCATTTTACGTTGGCAATAATGGTGTTACTTTAGGAGCTCCATATTTTCACAGGTGGTACTTGGTATAAAAAAGTTGGAGAACCACTGGACAGGAGAATAACATGGTGAGATCAAAGCCTTGCTGCTTTTCCATTGCTATTACACTATGAAATCATTATAATGGCAATTTCAGCTTTAAACTTGACGTGCAATGTGTGAAGTCAACACATTTATTTCCAATAAGTTGCTGATAAAAGTTTGCCCATGTGAGTGTATGCATAATGACTGTGTATACTGGTGGTCCTGAAGGCAGATAACCAATCAACTTTTTGGAATTAAAATGCAAAAATTTCTTGATAATGCTTATTTTCAAGGCAGAAGCTTGCCATGAACCATCCCTCAGTTATGCCGCTCCAGATCTATAATCTCCACTGTCTGCAGGACTTCCCATAATGCACTGGTATCCTCTTTTCACCTCCGTAGGCATCTCATTAATGAATGTTACTAACTCAGCATCTTCTTTTTCCTTTAGTTCTTTGGTTTTCATCTGCTTCCTATTGTTCCGTCTTTTCCCCTTCCCATGGTGCATGAACCACCCTCTTCCCCATGTTCCTGCTTAACCCCCACTGCTATAATTATTATTATTAGTTTACTTCAATTATTATTATTTTTATTATTTTTATACCTACACATGTCTATGTGTTTTTCTCCCTGTTTCTGAACTCAACCAGTCGAGGCAGATGGTTCCCACCCACAGCTTGGTTACACTCAAGGTTTTCTCCTGTTAGAAGAGTTTTTTCCACACCACTGTCAGGAAGAACCTGCTCATGGGGGAATGTTTGGCCTCTGTAAATACCACTGTAAAGAGGATAGATTGGAAACACCGTGTACAAAGTAAAAATGAACTGACTCAACCCCACAGCTTTCCATCCCTGGGCTGAGGTGTGTAACTCTTTGAGGCTGACAATTTGATGTTCAAGCACACTTCAGTTTTTAAAGATGGCATATATAAAATATGTACAACAGCAACCTTTAGTGTTTAAAACTATTACAGCAATCCCAGTTGAATACATTCAGTGGTTTATGTAGGTTGCCAGAAAGTTTAATGTGTAGCTGTTTTAATGTATTTATTTTTGAACCAGTATCACTTGTATCAAAATTAGAGTGTTTACTATTGTAGATCTTTGATGGCGCAGCCATTTTATATCTTAATGCATACATTTCTTATATATTTTAACTTTAACTATTACACAACTATTGTCTTCCAGATTAATGGTGCTTTCCCATTATAGAATTCGAGCACTACTCAATAACATGGCTGCATGAAACCGCACACAAACTTGTGATGAGCAAAGCAGTTCTTTTCGGTGTACTGGATCATTAAATTTATTTCAGTACTTCGTACATGAGCAAAGACTCCGTCTGAAACAGTCATCGAAATACGGCTGAATGGGTTGTGATTCTGCTCACGATCACCGGCTATGGGCAGTTCTGTCTCTAAATACACCAGACCCCTCTGTTAAATATTGAGAGATCAGTTTTCTTTGCAAAATGAAAACGTCTTTAATTAATTAAAATCAGCCTCGCTGCTCTGAATGACTGACAGCTTCTCACCTCACCTTCATGTGAGCCCAATGAAATCAGGTATCGACACTTTTGACGAGTGACACAGGATATGTTTACATTTCTACATTTCTATATTAACGATATTAACGATGAAGCCAATAGTAATAAAACACTGCCTTGTAAACAGCATTTTCAAAATGCACCTTAACCAAACAAGGTCACACTCAGAATCTTTGGATTAAGACATGAGGAGTTCTTAAAATCTTATCATGTAGACATGTAAACATTTTAATTGGATTGTGACATCTTATTACAGCAGAGATTTAAATCATTATCGGATTGAGTGTGATATAAGCAGGAATATAAATTGAATATTATATTAGTGACTTATGTAAATATCATCTGAGTAATAAGTTCAACAGTTATATAAAATAGACATATAAAATACTCAAAACATATATATTTTTTATAATACCTTGGTCTATATTATCCTTTTAAATTCTGATGAAAATCTCAAGGTTTCCCAGTATGTCTGAATGTTAGGACAATGTGTGCACAAGTCGTCACAAACAAATCTAAATGATAAGTCTAGGGGTGAAATGTTTTCACACAGGATAAACATCATAATGTAGCTTCAATAAAAGATGAAGTTGATAAATATGCATACTGAAACCATTGAGGCAGATGTCAGGAACAGCCTGCCATATGGAAGCTGGATGCTGGATGAGTGAAATAACTCTTTAATAAATGAAACAGGTTTTTCTTTTTAGTCAGCTAAGCAGACTAAGGAAATTTACATGAAGAAATCTAGGAACACAAGCAACAGGAGAAACACACACAAGGACAACCAAGGTGTGCAACCAGCAACAAAACAGATAATGTAAACAAAAGGTAACAAATCCACTGGGAAATGTGAAGGAAGAAACAAGGACAAACTGCCAAGGAGTGAAAAGGATACAAAGACTCAAGCATAAGACAACAGGACACAGGTGAGACAAATTAGAGGAGGACAAGAATTATTATATATTATGTATTTAATATCCTAATGGGCAAGAAAACCATTTTAAAATAATAACAAATATCACAATACACAGATATTTGAAGTGTTACAAAGTTGTGTCCAATTAGATTAGTGTATTAAATAGTGCATTTTGTAATCATCTTAATGTTTGTTTTGCTCAGCAGCTGACTGTAAAATGTGTGTGTACAACACTGAACTGTTTTAAGCAGGTTGACGTGAATTTGTTTCTCAGTGCTGAAGCTTCACACTGAGGCTCAAGAGAATCCACTCAAGACAAATTTGTTCATTGGATGCGACAGCTATTCTCGCTGAGCTGCAGAGCGATGCCTGACAGCTCACCACACCTCATCAAGTATTTAATGTAAACTATCTTTTGTGTGTATGTGCGTGTACACGCACATGCACATGCAGATGAACTACTCTTGATAAGAGCAACATGCCGACAGAAGATAGCAGTGCCTCCTCTCACTCTCTCCGAAATGTACGCACACATGCATGCATGAACATATGAGGCCTCCAGAGTTCAGCTGGCTCTGCCCATCGCCATGGGCAGTGAGGCTTTGTAGGGCAGTGCATTGTGGGTATTGTTAGGCTGAAAAGAGCGTGGGAGACAGAATGAGAGGATAAAAGGCAGAAACTGCGTGAGAGTGAGTGACAACATGATTTAAAGAGACAGCAGAAATGTAATTGATTGTAGACCAAAAACACCAAATGTGGTTGATTAAATTTTGTTTTTGTGGGAAAAGGATAAGCTGCTGGAATGAATATGTGAAAAGTCTTTTTGTCTTTTATTTAGGTTGCCAACAAAGCACAGTGTATTTCAGTGTTTTGTCTTCAGAAGGCACTACAACCCAGATGCCAAAATCACATGTTCCCATTGTATGTTTCTGCAAACTACAGATAAGTGTGAGCAAATTTTTCTGAATAAAAATGACTGAATTGAATACAAATGAAGTTTTTTAAAGCTCCAGTACAGAACTGCTATCACCTTCTGTTGATAAGTACCTAAACAGTGTGTGGTCTCTAAGACCCTGAGTGTATGACCTAGTTTCCTCTCCCCCACCCTTACCATCTCTCTCTCTCTCTCCCTCTCTCTCTCTCAGACACACACACATTACACAGTCTTCTGATGTTGTTTCTACAGTACTTCAGTAAGTTTTGTGTTGCATTCAGGAAACTTGATTGGAGCTGCACGGTGAAGGAAACAGCAGCAGAGGTGTTTGAACATCCAGTTCCATTGTCAGGCAGCTGACAAGGGAGCACACGACTGTTGTTGGTGGAGCAAACACCCTTAATATCACCATTTATATTCGAAAGAAGCCTATACTGTAATCTTAATTAAAATACTATTGGGATGTCCTACTGATCGGTCCAGGTCAAAAATTTAAAATTATAACTTAAATTATAACTAATTTTTCTTTCTGTAACGGGTATACTAATGTACAAACTTTATATTTCAGAACAGGGTGTATCACTGGAGCTGCTAGTTAATGGATTGTATAATGTATTTATTCATGAATTTATGTATTATCTTGTTACAAAAATTGGGGTTACACTTCTTCCACAATTGCTTGTCTCTTCATGTGTTTTTTTTTTAAAGGGTGCTGTTTTCCTGAGCTCAGAAAATTCACCAGGTGACAGTTTTGATAGTAGACTTTTATATAAGGTAATCAGCTAATCTGTTCCATCTGTCCAGCTTATGGAGGCCTACGTTCATGTCTGCACCTAGAGTTATATGACAGAAAAACAATAAAAATGTGAATCAATGTTTTTTATAAGCTGCCAACAACTCCTGGTTGCAGATATCAGAATTTCTCTGTCATGGTCAGACGCAGACAAAGAAAAAGGCTCCAGGGTGCAGTTTGCTTCCAGTACATGAAAAACAAGAGAATAAAATGGTATTTCCCATCTTTAGCTTGTCCCACTTAACAATACAGCACAGTGTGTTGATAGGCGAGGAAGAGCAAACAAACTTTCCATGCTTTTGAAGGTCAGCTTTGTCTCTTTAGTTGAGTGGGAGACAGATGTAAGACTGGTTTTGGCTGTAGACATTGATGGAGGTGATGAGAGGATTTTAAATCTGTTTTGACAGGGCCTACAGAGGAGCCGCTGGAAATGTACTTTAGTTGGTATAGGTGTACACTGTATCACCCCAGTGATTATTACTTTATGTCAATTTAGAAAGGCCCAAAAACATCAATGACACTTCTTCTAAACAGAATAATGGCAAAAAAAATACTCTTTAAGTTCTCCCCCATGACTGCAGTCATTAAGAAGTTTAAACAATAGCATGATCTCATGTGTTGAAGTGGAAGATGGTCAGTCATTTCACAGCCTCTTTTTATATTTGCATGGACCTCTCTGATGAGTCTAGGTATATCATTTTTCTGACAGACACAGGTGTCCCATTGAGTCAGGTGTCAAACCAAATGGCAAACATAATCATCTGCTCTAGGTGACTCACATGTCACTCGCTCCCTTGTGCTTTAACCCAACCCACGATTAAAGGTTCCTGTTGGGAGCTTTGAATTCTAACCACTTTTCACTGCTGGGGTTGAAAAATGATTTATTTCAGCTGTGGTGTTGACCTGCACTTCAGTCCTGAATAGACGTTTTCTTTTTCTTGGTACATATTTTGACTAAAAGCAGGGTGATTCATTTGCAACAAATATCCCAGGAAGACATTAAAGTGAGTCAGCATGAACAAACAATGACCATTGAACAAGCTCACTTAAATGGAATCTGGTTGTTTTTATTGTTGTTGCACCTGTGCATTTTCTGCTATGACAAGCCAAATTGTCTGCTGTGTGAGGTGAACATGTAGCAGGGAGCTACTTAACCATTTTCAGGAGGCCAGTCTAATGTTTGTGGGTAAAGGACCCCAACTGCAGGACTCAACACAGGAAACAGTCCAAGCCTAAAAAGAATGAATTAATTAGGCTTAACACTCCAAACAAGGTAGGAATGTCCATTAATCAAAAGGCAAAACAGCAAAGTCAGAAACACAAGAAACTCCCAAAACTAGACAACTTACTAGTACTGACATGAGGACAAACACAAAGGAATTACTGGGACATTTTTACAAGACTGAACTGTTGATATGGCAATGACGAGTGTACGCTGAAGAATAACGAGCAGCAGGTGAAACCAAGCTTGGCAGGGCATATTATCACAGGAGGGGAAACAACAGGAACTAATACTAAATGAAATGAGTGACAATCAGAGAGGGAGAAGAGGGAGCAATGGAGAGAAAAGAAGAAAGCTGTAATGCAACATCACAGGACACCAATTGCCATTTAATGTCAACAGCATTATAAAAACAAAATAAAATATCAGAAATCAAAATCAGGAAGGCAAAATCAGAAATGCAAGCCCAAGAGAGAGAATAAACTATGTGTCCCAAAGTCACAGACCAGAGACAGCCAGACTCATTTAGCCAGCTCCATTTGATGGATCTTATCTGTTTGCTCACACACGGGTTACAGAGATAACCATCAGTATCTCTATCTTTCAGAGAATCAACCAACGATGTATAAAAAACCCAAAGTTATCTCTCTGCTCTTAATACATTTTCAAAATCCTTATAACCCTCTGGATTAATTGATATTCTGTCTGCTGCATGATGAAAACAATTTTTATCATGTTTGCCAGCTGTGACTTGGAAAAATGTCTAGCTGCCATCTTTGTTTTAGAGCTTAGGGTAGAGTTTACTGTAACATTAGCAGCTCTGCATAAAATGTTAGTCCATGTAGTTTCACAAATGTGTCCACTGTTTTAAAGCAAATCATACCTATTTTAAAGCAAAGCATAGCTGTGTCACTGATCAATAGACAAGAAGTTCAAAGAAAACAGACCTGCATGTAAACAGAACAGATACAAAAACAGACATTTTTGTCCAAGTCTCATCAGAGAATGAAACGTTCATGGTTTATGTGTCCCAGCAGACAACCACAAATCAGGAAAAGGATACGATTATTCCTCATATCTCATAAAAAAGATTTAACACAGGTTGAAGTTTTAGCATCAGCAGCAGACATTACAATCAACCTGAAACTGTAAAAGTGCCTTGGAGAGCTCCTGATCTGCTAACTGCTCCCAAATCAGCACCTTGGACAGAGGCATAGAATAAACTCTGTGTTTTCCTCTGTGGAGTGGAATAAAATAACATTTTAAAAAGTACAGCTTTAAAAAACAATTATATTTTTTTCCTTTGTATGAGTTTGCTGCAAATCAACTATAAAATATGTTGTTCTTTTTGTGAGTGTAAATAGCAACTAGTGTAAATCCATATCCAGCATATGAAATATGGATTTGTACAAAGATTCAACCTGTAGAGTAGAGTTAAAGGCTATTCTGATTACATGCTATGTTGTAAAAAAAAAGAGCTAAGGGCTGCAGTGATCACCTAATATGCCTGAGTCCTGGAGTTAGGTCCAATGAAATACATCAATTTCAATTTCATGTCTTTCAAATTTCTAAAAAGACTAAATTCTGGTGAAATGACAATGAACCTCACTGAATCCCTGATTGTTTTTAAACCAAATTTTTAAAATATAGTTTGAGACGTTAGCTTATCATGAAAATTAATCATAATAAAATCAACTGACCCTGTTTCCCTCATCCACTCCAACTTAAATGAAAGGTGAAAGAATGATTTAACTTGTCTCGGCTGCAAATTATTCCTCCCAACTTTGTGTTTACTTTGGAAATAGGTGACAAGTACAACAAACACATTTGTTTATGGTCATACTGATTACTCACAAGGCAATGTTGTAAACAGGTAAACAGTCACTGAAGAGATGAAAACATGGGTAATTTATGTGCAGAGCTGATTAATTCGCTGATAGTAATGAGCAAAGCAACACTATTTAAAATTAATTATATACGTATTTTGTATAATGAGTAGTGACTAATACATTACAAACTGAACATTTTCAATAAAAAGAAAAAGAAAAAGAAAGAGTTTAGTGAAGCATTTGAAATTTTGAGTCACACATGCAGAAGCTGTCCTCATTTGTCAGTTAAGGTGGTGTTATGGTTGGGAGAGGATGGGTGACGTAAAGGAACAATGCCCAGCAGGCACTGAGCACTTTTCCCCGGGGAGCACTGAGTGCCTTTCTCTCTACCTCACGCTCTCTCCCTCTCTCTCTCTCTCTCCCTCTCCTCTGCCTGGAGCTTCATCATTTATAGATGAGACAAAATAAAACAAACACAACAAAATGGTGTGAAGCCTGAGAGCCGCAGCTCGCACATACTGTATACCCTCTTCAACACACAGAAAAGGTTTCTAAACAGCAAGAGTTTGTCCAACTCCTTGTTCCTGCCTCCCAGCATCCCTCAGCAAGCAGCAGTCAGGTGGAAACCCTCTGTTAGAATAACAATGATGCCTCGCGCCATTGCATGTGTGAGTCAGACTGAATGTAACATTAATGGAGTGATTAGCTACGTTATTAAAGCTAAATTTACTCTAAATGCTCCACGTCTATTTCTGCACCTGGAAATACCCTGATTAGTATACAGCCATTAGCAGAGGCAGAACCAGGCAGAGCAATTTATGTGTGTCTGAGAGTGACAGAGAAGAGGTGAAGTAGGAACGAGATGCCATCGGTCTTGCATGACACCTCTCCACTGTGTGCATATTTGAGATTTATAGCGTTCTACCTGGGAAGCTGCGTTGCTTTTGTTGCTCAAAGTGAGCTGACTGACGGAGACTGGGTTGTCAATCAAACATCACCTGTCATCTTTGACTGAAAGCAACAGAAAGTCGACGATCAGACCGGTGAAAAGAGCAATTTAGACCAGGCATTAAACTGGTACTCTGCTGATTTAATGCTCGCCTTCCATAAAGTTGAAGGACTTCTTGAACACGGGAGACTTAAAAAAGATGATTAAAACCTAAAGCAACAAAAACGAAGACTAATCCTACGATTCCCATGATGCAACTAAAACGCATCTTGTCTATAAGTATATCTGAACATATAAATGTTAAAGCTGCTGTCAAAAAAAAAAAGCTATACATGTTATGACTTTAGAGTATGTACTCAGTGACCAGATCTGCTATTAAATGGAGAAACTTACAACACTTTATCCAATCAGGAACCAGAAATCCACAGAGAGGAGGTCCTCTCTGTTCAGGTTGTTTTTTTGGTGAATAAATGCCCCTGTCAGAAACACATTCATTAGGTGACGTAAAGAGGAGGGAGAAGAAAAGTGACAGCACCAGAAAGGAAGTTTGTAAAAGGTTTTCCAAAAGACGATATTGCTTACAGTAGAGTTTTTTAGTCCTGGTCCAAGGAAGGGTTCCTTGCTCGAACACACCTGACAATGACAAACAAATCGGTTGTTATCAGGCTTCTGCAGGGCTTGCTGATGAGCTGGTGTGGTGGAGCAGGGAAACATCTAAAACATGCAGGACAGCGGGAAGGCCCTGGGCAGCAACTGGATTGCATTAAGTCATAAAATGCCCATGATATGTCTTCAGAGATTAAGCTAACATGATAAACTGAAATAGTGGCATCACTGCAAACAAATTGACAGACAGTATATTTGCTATTTAAATTTTCATTTGTGCACCGCTTTAATGCTCCAGTTTCAAAATGTGGGAGACCACAGACACAACAAACTCTGTAGCTGATTTTCAACATTTTAATCCAGATAAAGCATAGACATGGACGATCCAGTTAAGACGCAGGACTACACACTTTTTTCAGGGATTTGGGATCTCACAGACACTTGCGTGTTTCAATGTGGCCTCAGAATATCAGCAGACATGGAGGTGGACTATCAGCATTGTCAGTTAATAGCTGTTGTGTGTGTGTGTGTGCAAAGTTTTGTGCTGAGAAACACAAAAAACTGTGAATGAAGTCACAGCTGAGGAAACGGAATCCAAGCCAAAAAGTTGGCTTGGACAAGTTACAGTTTTAACAAAGGTACGCAGCATCCGTTTCCTGGTTAACTCGCTCTCATTGGTTATTATGGGGTTCTGCTCATGCCCCAATCTCTGCTCAGTTTGGGAAGAATGATGTGTCCGATGACATTAAAATCACGTCTGTTTACCCCTCACACTGCAGGATAATTTGGCCAGATAATCGGTTCAAATCAGCCTAAAATCAGAAGGCACCCACAATTGTCGGAACCAAATCTGGCCAATTATCCTCCAGTGTGGGGCTACCAAACCCAAACAGTTCAACAAGAGGAGAAGAAAAATTACGGTCGTCAAAAGTGTTGAAATATAAACAGCTGAAAGTAGAAAGGAAGCTGACAGCCAATTTTGATAATTTTCTGCTGGACAGGGAAGCAAATCGGACAGCTTCAGCCAAGGTTGGATGGCTCTCTCTCTCATACACATTGTAAGAGAGAGAGAGCCTTGTAGTCTCCTCTCATCAGGTGATAATTTCCGCTGCTGTTGTATTGTCACTATTAATCTCCACCTGTTGCCGACATGCAAAAACAAATCAAATAGATTCAATGTTTATTAAAATCAAATGGATGATGGGACAGTTGTGTTTGTGTGTGTGCATGAACACAGAAACGCTGTGTTTTCCGTGTTCTGGAAACTTTTGGCAACCACACTTCATAATCATCTGACTCTGGACTGTGGTGACCATTTTAAATTAGCTTTAAAGGTTTTATGATTTATTAAGCATTAATGTAGAACTTAAAGTGGTGGGTGCGAATTTCTTCTCAGTCTAAACAAGAGGTCACATAATAATAATGGAAAAACTCAATGTTGGAAATATCACACAACTCAAAATGAATAATAACATCACACATCTGGATATAAAAACAGGCACCTCGTGATAATAAAGTGATAATATGTCAGGTTGCGTTTACAGATTTGTTAAGGCATCACTAATTATGATTCACTAAATGTCTTTGCATAAAAGACAAATTCTTCAAGTGAGTGATTAATTTATGTTAATAATACGAATTTTCAAACCTGTATCCAGTGACTGAACTTTGTTGAACGATATCGTGCCTTTTTTTTGTTGGACCCAGGTCATTTCTGTTGTTTAGTTTTGCACCAGGTGCACATTTAATCAAACTGAAGGTGTGTTGTGGATGATGTTACACTGTGCACACAGCTGGGACTGTCAAAACCAGGACCTTTCCTCAAATCCTCTGTCTGACAGACATTCTAAAATCTGCTCTGATGCAATAAAGTGTTAAAGTTTAAGCTCTTAAACCAAGAAATCTTTTCTCTCTTTTCAGATATGTACCCAGGTATTTTTCATCTCTTTTAATGAAATGAATGAGCACTAGATCATCCTTGCTAGATGCTGACTCTACCGTTTTCTTATTGTGACACGATGAAAATGCATTGGAATTTACTTAATACATTTATTTAATTTATTTAATACACTGACTTTATGTCTTACTTTTCCTCCTCTTTGTTCAGTGGCACCAGACAGTTCATACTTAGCAGATGTGTGAATGATATTGATCTTTCATCTAACTAAGGTATGTTATTGTACAGTCCTGGATCAATAGTTAGACACACACATAACTAATAGCATAGAAAACCTTGAACTTGTACACAAGTGCATAAAGCAGTGCTGTCAATCACACGTCATCTGTCAGCATCCATGGGAGCTTACATGAAATTCACCATCAGAACTGTGAAAGGAGCCACTTCGTCCTGAGTCAGACACCCAGAACAAAATGTCTCCTTCGACTATATATCAGCTCTGAAGGCCAAACCAAAACTGCCCATCCCTCCTACCCTTCCTCCTCTGCTGGATGGATGACTTTGACAGTAAATGCTGTCAGTTTCCATCAAATCAGTACAAATATGGAGCTTCACATACAAACACAAACACACACGTTTACACTTCATTCATAGTGAGGACCCTCATAGCCATAATGTATTCCCTAACCCTAACCATCACAATTAAATGCCTAACCCTAACTTTTACCCTGATATTAACCTAAATCCTAACCCTAAAACCAGGACTTAATCCGCCAAAAGCCCTTTAAAGATGTGAGGACCAGCCAAAATGTCCTCACTTTCCCAAAATGTTCTCACTTTGTATGGTTATATGATTATTGGTCCTCTCAAAGCCACAAATACAAGAACACACACAGACACACACACACACACAGTTGCATCTCAGAGGACATTGGCTTGCTACGTTGATTTCCTGGAGGCTTACTGTTACCTTGTCCTTGCATATCCCTTCATGCTGTCAACACAAAGTTGAATGATTTACATTTCGAGGACCTTGTCACCATACTGTATAAACAGGAGTAAAAGCTGGACTACACACTTACACAGTCAGTGTTAACCATGGGAGGCTGAGAATAGATGTTCTAAGTCAGACGCAGTTGATGTAACTATAATTTCTCTTCTCTTCTCTGCTCTATACTCTCCTCTGGTTCATGTTACACCTATCTTGTATCTCTCTCTCTCCTCCTCCTCCTCAGTTGCTGCTCTCTCGTTTCTTTCTATTCATCTCCTCTTTCTCTCTCTCTCTCTCTCTCTCTCTCTCTCGCTCACTCTTCTTCCTCTCCTCTGACTAGGCTCAACTCACTACAGTATTTTTAGTATTTGTGAGTAGGCGTCGCCAGGTCCTTATGAATTTTCATGGGTTTGTTTAGTGTGTAGGCTGACACGCTGCTCTCTCTCCCTCTCCCCCTCTTCTTCTTCATCTCTCTCTCTCTCAAACACACACACTCACTCACTCACACACTCACGTGTCAGGTGTGTAGGATGACTACTGGATGTTTGGAGTCCTGAGCCAGCAGCCTACAGCAGGCCTGTCAGAGTCTGCACTATCATCCTCATCGGCCTCCATCATGTGCTCTTTTCATTTTCTCTTGACTTCTTTCTCTTGTTTTCCTTCTGCCTCTCCTTCAGTTGCAGGGTTACTCAGACCGAGACACTCTTAATCTGAAAATTAATTATTTCATTCGTCTGCTTCATCTTGCACCCTTACAGTGTGGCTATATATGTGGTAAAAATGAACAATAGCCCTGAGTTGAGGTCTGTTTATCTGCCAAACATACACATGTGGATATTCACACATGTATGGCTGTGTTAAGTGTTGTGTGT
This sequence comes from Brachirus orientalis, assembly GCA_016785285.1. Lineage (NCBI taxonomy): Eukaryota > Metazoa > Chordata > Actinopteri > Pleuronectiformes > Soleidae > Brachirus > Brachirus orientalis. The sequence continues at coordinate 4,785,915 of JAFBJR010000175.1, forward strand.
TACTGCAAGGGATACAAGGAAACACATATATTCAGCTCCAGTGTGTTGCAGTAATTACATTACAGGCTGACCCGTGAAGTGTTAATTAAATAGGAGGCAAGGGCTTGTCTCTGAGTGTATATTGCTACCCTGTCCATTAGATACAAGCATATGGATCATGTCAGGAAGAATTAGGCTGCTGAGGTCCTGACACCCAGTTTCAGAGGAAGTGACACACATACACACATAAGCACATGTAATCACACTCTTCACAAACAGGCTCATTAGGCTGTATGGATGGTGTGGTGTGTTTTCTGATATTTTCCATGCCTGGCATTTCAAAGTGAGTCTGGGCGGCTGTAGTGGGACCCCTCACATGACTTTGTTCTCCTCTTTCCTTCTTCATCCTTATCCTCAGGCTGCAGCTGGTCTATGGCTTGTGACAGATTCTCCCGCCTCAGTCTGTGCTGGATTTGTAGCACGCATATATGTGTGTGTGGTTGAGAGTGCATCTGTGTTTTGTCTATATACTCCTCTGTGCTTTTCTCTCTTGTCCCACTTCAGCCCAGATTAGAGCATCCATCTCCTGAGGGACACAAAAATATAAAAATAAAGCTTTTTAGCAGAACACTGATTTGAACACACATAATATGTTGCACACGCACACCAAGGGTGCATTATGAAAGTCTAAGGAGAGTAGAAATGAGAAAGAGAGCTCTTTTGAGCAGGATCCCAGAAAGCCCTAGATAGATAGATAGATAGATAGATAGATAGATAGATAGATAGATAGATAGATAGATAGATAGATAGATAGATAGATAGATAGATAGATAGATAGATAGATAGATAGATAGATAGATAGATAGATAGATAGATAGATAGATAGATAGATAGATAGATAGACAGACAGACAAGACTCAGGCAAGTAGAAAAATGTAACCTTTACTTATTTACAGATTGTACAGAGATACTGAGTGACAAAGTAATATTTACAACACAACTAGTAGCTTAGAAACCCCTGACCTTATACATAAGTGAGCTACACAGCAGGGAGACCCAGCGGACTGCACACCAACACACACCATCCACCCAATACTATGTGTACTTTATATATGCGTGTGCACTTACTACTGTGCTGAGCCTGGGAACATTTTCCACATGTTCCCCGTCAGTGACGTTGGTTGTGCTAGATCCAGGGAGCAAAGCCACCCAGGGTCCAAATCAGACATGGTGCACTAACCAGGGTGGAGGGCAGCATTGGTACATGTAGCCCAGTAGGTCTAACGCAGGGAGAACTGAAGTGTTGCAGCAAAATAGGAACCACCAGAAACACGAGCACATCATGCAATCTAAAAAAAAAATCCCCAAATAAAACAAAAGGTTGAAGTAAAATGATTTTTGTGATGGTGGACAAAAAAAAAACTAAATCTACACACTCTCTTAACCACAACAGTACAATCATCTGTGTGTGTGTGTGTGTGTGTGTGTGTATGTATGTGTGCGCATGACTGCATTATATGAGTAAGAGCCAGGTCAAATGTTCTGCAAATGTTCTGTGTGGGACGAAGGAAGAGTGAACAGAAAAGTACAAACATTCACAACAACCTCTGAATACACATGTCATTCACTGTCTTATATAAATGCTTGCATGGTGCTAAATACACACACACTCTTCTATCTTTGTGAGGACATTCAGAGCTTTAACCTTGAAAACACAAAATTCTTTACCCCAACTAATCTTCATCAAAAGCTCAATTCCATTTTAACCACTTACCCCTCACACTTAGCTGGGCTTATTAACTAAATTTTAAAGTTATCTTCATGAAATTGTTTTAGCCATAATAACCACATAAAAATGTGCATACAGTCTTTTGTACATACCATAAACTGATGTGTTGGGTTATTGAAGGTGTGTCCCATTGTGTTGGGGTAGATTTGAACAAATACCCCTTGTACAACAGTTCCAACGGGCAAGGGCAAGGGGTAAACATGAGAAATGGAACTGGTCCTAATTCTAACCATGAGACCAGGTCTTCAGCCAAATGTCCTTAAAAAGGTCTAACGGTTGGTCCTCACAAAGGTTAAAGTACAAGCACCCGAACACACTCGGAGGTGATGTGGCACAGACTCAGAGTGGAAGAGAAGGATGTGGGTGAGAGGTGGTTTGAATTAGCCACGCGGGCTGGACTATCATTATTCACTGAGTGTGATTCAGATGAGAGACACAGTTATGTGTGTATGACAACTTGTTCAGCTGACCAGGACTATTAACTAGTCCATTAACCTAGTAGTGAGGACTGTACAGTGAGGTCCCAACCAACCAACCAACAACACACCAGTGGGAGAAAGAAATCACACAAGAATCTAAAACATGCCAGTCTTTTTTTTTTTTTTTTTTTTTTAAAGCAGAATAAAAAGCCACAATATTCTTGAAATGAATTCAACACTACTATTCAAATAAAACAAAGAAATCAATTTCTAACATTTAAAACAAAGATTTCTCTGTACAGAAGTATAATATTGCAACCTGATATAGTGCATATAACTGACACACCAAACCTGTTAAGATTACCGCAAGGGGGGGGCAGCGTTCACCGTTCAAAGGTGCTTTTTTTTGTTTCATACTGTCTTGCATTCTTTGCAGCCATATATATAGATGTGTGTATATGTATGTGTGTGTTTGAGTGTAAGAGACAGAGTAGAAAGTAGAAAGCAAGAGAATAGAGACGGATGCTAAGCTAAAGGGATGTCCAAGTCGCTTTTCCATCAAAATCCTTGTGCTCTGAAATCAATGCCCTTACTGAGTAGATTATGGATTTCTAGAACACTCATACATGCATTACCGGCTTCATCGAGGGGGTGTGTTTGTGTGTGTGTGTGTGTGTGTCTCTGTGTGTGTGCATTTGTTTGAGTGTTGCCTCTGGAACGAGCCACTTTGCAAAATCTCTGCATTGCCATGTGACTCTCTCTGCTGAAACATCACACCACATCTCTCTGGTGCTCGTCCATGAGTATTTATTTGAAGAGTAAAACTGCAAGAGCAATGCACTCAGTCACTACGGAAACATTAAAATGGGCCTTGACTTTTTTTTTTTTTTTCTACATAGAAATTTATCATAAAAAGTACTGAATCCTACAAGAGCCACTGTTGAATCTGAGGAATTCTTATGTCTAGTGATATTAAGTGTTTTCCAACAATATGCTGAATATTTAAACAACAAGAATGAACTTTACTCTTCTGATACTCAATCTATTCTACAGGAAGAAGCAGGGAAGGAGCCAAAAGACAATATAAGTTTTAAGAAAGTAAAAAAGGAATGGATGGAGGAAGGAGGGACGGCTAGAAAAAACAGATTAGCAACTGTTTTCAAAATAGGAGAGAGATTAAGAGATGTTGTGTATACTCTATGATGGCATACCCATTATCTAACACTGTAAAACTCCTGACCTCACAATGGAACGTGAGAGAACTGTGCCCTAAAAACCAGTGTCAAAGAAAAAGTAAAAGAAAACAAAACTAACTAGCTTATGACTGAGAATATTCATATTTCCAGTATAAAAGTGTTTTTGGTCAAACGTCTGTGTTAGGTGGCAGGGTATAAAATCTACAAAGTGCACAAATAGCAGCTATCTTATAGCCACAACACACGCGCGCACACACACACACACTCACACACACACCCTATACTACTATACTGGACTACTGTGTATGTGTGTGTGTGCATATATATATATATATATATATATATATATATATATATATGTATATATATATATATATATATATATATATGTGTGTATACACACACACAGAATATATATATATTTGCAAGTGTGCGCACATATGACCCTGTTTAGGAGTTTAACTGTAACACAGGGCAGTAGTAGGAAGCATGCAGTATGACCTGAAGGCTAGCTAAGAGAGGAAGCAAGGATGCTATACTGTATGTCTCTAGATCTAGAAACACGAGAACACACACTCTCATCCTGAGAGGCTTTTACTGGCAGCCACGTTTGGTCCACTTTTTGGAATGTACCTTTAACTGACATCAACAAAAACAAACAGTCATTAGGTTGTTTTTTTTCTTTTTTCTTTTTTTTTTGTTACTTCCTCCAAAAAACAGACATGGTGTGTGTGTGTTCCAGTGTTTGTACATCTTCAGGAGCTGATACAGTCAGACCTGTGTTCTGACCAGAGACCCACCTCCCAGTCTAGTCTATCGTGTAGATAGTAACTTCCATTCAAGTCAAGGATTACTCTAGTGTAGTGTACTGCTCGTTAAGCCATGCTGGCAGTGCAGTTTGGAGGCTGAGACAACATACAGGTTGACTGTAGAAATCATAGTGCAACAGGAGAGTCCTGGAGAGGGGGCTTGTATGTTGAGGTGAAACATGTGTATAGCCTATGTGTATGTGTAATGTCAAAAAAGAAAAGGTTCTTCTGTGTCCCCTTTCATCTCCAAGAGGCTGGTGAGAGGGCAGGACATGTCCGCTCTTCTTCAAAACACTCAATTGCATTTTTTTTTCTCCATCCCTTCCCACTGTTCCGGTTTAACTCCGTGCACAGTGTCCAGCTTATTCCACCAGGATTTCAATCTTTCTTGTCAGACATACTGTCAAGTTTGTGCCTCCTTGCCCACAGCTTGAGGCTATCACACACACACACACACACACTCTTGGTCTTGTTTTGTGCCTCCAGGGTGTTCCTGTGGCCCCAACCCTGCTTTACAGAGGGTGTGATGAAGAAACAATGATTTATTTACTAAGCATCACCATTAACCTTTTAGCCCAGAGCAGACCTTCCCATATTTCACTTGCGTGTGTGTCTGTGTGTTTCTGTGTATGTGCTTAGTATCAGAGCTGCCGGGTCCGATCGCACACACACAAACACACACGCACACACACCTCCTTCTTGCATGCGTGTGCGTGAGTGAGTGACTCTCAGACATCAGACTCAATGCTGGGCATGCGGCGATAGAGCCGGGGCCGGTTGCCGCCAGCACTGGAGGCTCGTGGTGCTGTCACATAGCTCATTGGCTGAGAGGCAGCAGGTGGGACCATGTAGGCCACCATAGGGGGCTCCTGCTGAGGGTAGAACACCTGTTGGTCAACATGACTGCCATGCTGGTTGACGTGATGACTGCCATGGTTACCCAGTGTAAGCGACAGCGGCATTCGTTGCTTATAGAGCTCATGAGCAGAACTTCTCTGTGGGATGCGTGTGACAGGCTGGGAGGTGGGATCTCGTTGTGTCGTGCCGGGAGCTGACTGGAGAAAAGGGTTCTGAGAGGGCCGATCTGGGAAGAGACTCTTTGAGCGCCGGGGGAGGGGCATTGGGGTGTCTAGACTGTGGTGGTGGGAGGGTGATGGCGAGGGAGGGCTGCGGCTGCTGTACGGATGATCAGAGCGCATTGTGAGAACATTAGCATAGGCCCCCTCATCCAGGGTCATCTCCCTCTCCCTATCTCTGTCAGGCATGCTCAGTCCCCGCAGGTGGTTGTGCGTCTGCCCCTGTCGCTCGGGAACGTTGTCTGGAAGCATGTTTTCATAGGAGTGCTGCCGACTCAGCTGGAGGTGCTGAGCCGATGAGGAGGTGGGGATAGGAGACGGAGAGGAAGGAGAGGGCTCAAAGTGACTGACGAGCCCATCCCCTTCGCCTACCATGCCCAGCTCGCTCTGGGGAAGATAGTGTGTAAACATGTCCCCACTATGTGGGGGTGTGTGTGTGTGGGAGTAGTGTGAATGAAGGTGATCTTCACTAATGTCATACAGGTTTCCCAGGTGGACACAGGCATCACAGCGAGCCTGTGGTGAGCGAACAGTGTAGAGGCCAGAGTAACCAGTCAGCTTGGTCAAGCAGGATCGACAGTGACCGGGCCTAATGCCTTGCGCCGCTAAACCTGCACCTGGAGCATCAAATGAAGCTGCAGATTTGTCTTTGACACTAGAAGGAGAGAGAATGACAAGGATTACACACAAAAATTACAGCCAGAGTAGCTGAAACATTACTATTGTATGTATTTTGTGCGGAATGTGATACCTGCTGTGTGTGTAAGTGCTGTATTTCTTGTCCTTCAGGGAGTGCAGGTCAGCCTCGGCACTGTGACTGTGATGCAGCAGGCTGGCGCTTAGCTGCAAAATTGGTGTGTCCGTCTGGTGGGAGTGTGTGTGAGCGAGTGAGCATGTGCTGTCAGGTGGAAACAGGTCAGGGGGGTAACTGTGGTCGTCACCTCCCCCCTGGCTGTCTCGCTGGTAGGTGGGAGCTGACTGGAGACTGCCCTGATCAGAGTCAATGGAGTATATTTTGGATCCTCCGCCTCCGCTTCCTCCCCCACCACCTCCTCCACCCCTCTTCCTCAGCTGATTGATGGGCTTGAATCCACCCCTTGCTGCCATGGAGTCAGAATCCTTGTGTGATTGCGGCCGGCTGGAGCACTCAGAGATGTCGGAGTGTGCTGGGTCTTCAGGCAAGTACCGCTGGCTCTTCATTGGTGGAGGAGCAGCTCCGGATGCTGGGGTGGGGCTTGGGCCAGAGGTGGGAGAAATGGCAGTGGGCTGGGTCTTTAGGGTCTCTACACTTTTCTTCCACAGGGCCCGAGGCTTCGACGCAGTACCGGCCGGCCCGGGCAGGCGGGTCTGACCATTGTCGGTGGTGATAGACAGCTGAGGCTTGTTGGGGCTGGTTGGATGAGTGGGGGCTTTTTGTTGAACAGGAAATGGCGCAGCATTGTTAAGGAGGTTTTTGTGTCGCCCGGACAATGACAGGAAACCCTGTGGACCAGCGGCGTTGCTATAGAGACCAGGACCCTTCGGAGGCAGACTATGGAGTGAGTTACCTAGGAGACAAGGGGAGATGCACCTCAGACATCAGATACAATAGATGAATGTTTGGATGAATGCTCAGCCAGCTTCCTGATACATTATCTATTGCTCCTGCACACTGTGTATAAAACCTAATTTTGTTTTAATGTGTTTGCAATCATGAGGTAAGCAACTGTATGACAGTCTCTGTGATTACAGTCTGAAGTTCTTAATGAGGTGAAGTGAGTCACCTTTACTTATACACACAAATTATACAGAAAAGGCTGTAAGTGTGAGAAAAAAAGTTATGTAATGTAATGTAATGTAATGTAAGATATACAGGTATAAACAGTAAACAGTATAGTGTATTACAGTGGAACAACTGTTTTACAGTACCTTTCCCTGACATCATATCTAGGATGCTGGGCTGCAAGAGAACAGTGTTGCGCTTGGGGGACGACATAGCAATGGATTTGGCAGATTTGAGCAGATGCAGCATGTTGGCTTGAGGACTGAAATCCAGCTCAGGAGTCTTCTTCTTCATATCAATGTGAACACCATGGATACAGCTCCATATACCCTGAGAGGAGAGGAGAGCAGGGGAGAGATAAATGGAAATAGAACTAGACATTCTCACTAAAAAGAAGCTCAAATGTGAACAAAACTAATTTCAGTGAAGGGTAAATTAAAAGCATCCTTTGCTCCAGAGCATTTACTGCAAACACTGACCTCATTTTGTTTTCTTGTGTGGATGGAAGAGATACCCGGCACTTTTTTTAAATAAACTGCTTTCGGAGGCTGCTAGAAAATTTAATTTAGAAAATGATGTCACTGGAGGAGTCTTTTGAGTGTAAGGAGATGGTTCTTCCAAGAGCCACTTAACCTCCAGCATTGCTGCTCTAACAGCATGCAGACAGACACACACAGTTACTCTTTTTTTGTAAAACACTTAATGTGTGAAATGCTGCCCGTCTGGAATAAAAGCCCTGCCTTACACAGAGACATGACAAATGAATAATGAAAGACTGGTCGGTCTGGGTGTGCGCCCATTTTGGTTCTGTGTGTATATATTTAGGTTTGTGTGTATGTGCATGTGTATGTGCATGTGTCCATATCCTGAATATGTGGAACCAGCAACAGTATATGTGAGTGATTAGCCATGTTCTCATCCTTGTGTCACACTGAACACAATACAGTATTTACGCGGATACTTCTTCACATCTTAACATGAGCTATTGTGTGTTGAGATGTATCTTTTAGCTCGGTGCCTCTCAAATGATGTGGCGCAATAATGCTTTTTTTTCTGCTTCAGTTGTAACCATATTATACAATTTGGAAATACAGTTCAGTTTAGCTTCTCTCGCTGAGTCACTGTTTAGTCCACTCATTTTCTATCTCATTGTGCAAGTTGGCGTCACTGTTTAAATGTCTGTAACATTACAAGAAATTCTATTGAGGGCCTAAGAGCTCAAAGCACTGCAGCGTAAGAAAGCACGCATACTCAGGACATGGCCAAAAACAGGAAAATACATGCTGAAAATACACTGCGCTCCACCTAAGCAACCTTGTATCCACATTTTTTTATATATAAATGAGACACTAATGCGTTTTATTTATGACCCATCAATGTTTTGCAATTGGACCAACAACCTGCTTTCAAAAATGCAGCTAAAGCTCCAAGGAGAGGCTGCTGCTGTTTTGCTCACCCTACTGATAGTGAAGAGCATGCCCGGCCTTCCAGAGCAGACACCAGTGAAGCAGTATCTCAGCCTCCAGTAGAAAAGGTGTTCAGATATAAAGGTAAGAATGGAGAGGCCCATGGCCGTGGCCAGCATGTAGAAGACTCCAGCCATGTTATCCACGTCCAACTGGCTGGACATCACCTCATTCTTCTCATTGTGGCAGATCCCGGTCAGCCACTGGGCCTCCAGCTCCTCCATCTCACCTGTTGCGAATGTAAGGAAAAGCCACAGCAGAGGTTTAAGATGACAGAGACGGAAGGAGGGGATGAACAGCAGAGGGCATAATGGGTGAGGTGGGGAAAAAGGTGCATCAGCATGATGAAAAAGGGGAGGGAAAGGGAGGAGGGGAGAGAGGTGAAGTGGTAAATATATTGCAGTGGAAAGGATACAGAAGGTGGAGTGGAGGGAAAAATGGGGTTTTAGGAGGAGGGGGAAGAATTGATAGTGATAGAGTGATAAGGAACCAAGGGATGAATTATTATCAGATTGTGTGTGTGTTCGTGAGCGTGCAGGTGTTTGTCCTGCATAAAAAGACTAGGTGTGAAGCGAAACGCTTTAGTGGTTTCAGCAGTTTGATTCCTGTCTGGCTCATTCTCTTTCTTCCATTCGCACCATCTCACAGCTTATTATACAGAACAATCTGGAGGAGTAAACATAACAAGACACGGTGGGCACACACACACACAGTAATGATGATGAAATGGTGTGTTAAGACTAGCCACTGATAGCTTTCCAACAGAGGGAGGGTCTTGAGGGAGACGGAGAAAAAGATGACCAATGGCAGGCCCACATTTGTTAAAACACTTTAAGGCCTCAAAGCTTGAACTTCAGAGTACAGTGACTGAGATGAGTTGCAGAGTGTGTACGTGTCCAAGTGTCTCACCGTCTCCTATGATGCTCAGTATGGCCAAATCCACCAGCCGTTTCCAGTAGGATCCTTTCTGCAGCGCGATACCATAACCTGTAGTCGCAAAGATGTAACCGCTGCCGATGGTCACAAGCTTACAGCCATCATCTCTGCCTGCCATGTAGTTTAACACTGCAGCGTCATAAATGAAAGCATCCAGCTTTCTGTATAAAAAAAAAGGAACAAATTCTGAATTTAATATTAAGAACAGGGGTTCCTACTCTTGAAGGGTTTGTAAAATATTTATCAGGAGAGGACAAAGTTTATGGTAGATAAAGAAATGTATCTACAGAAAACTTTTTGTCTATTTCAGTTGAGTGTAAAACTCTGAAGAGATGTACCTACAAGCCTCTAAAAGCTTCTTTAATAAAATGGCTCAAAAAGAATATTAAAAAAATGCCATCTGTCTTGACTACCTTAAAAAAGTGCCGAGTGTTCACTTGCACACTTTAAAAGAAAAGTTTAATATGTTTTGGAAATACTTTCACAAACAAATAAATTACTTAATTTAATAAACTGCCAGTTGAATATGAAGCTACATAGAAGAAAGCAGGAGGTAACTGTGTCTCCAAAAACAACACTGCAGTACATAAAAACTAATGTTTGCAGTTTTTGTAACAATTAAACAAATGATATGTAGCTTGGTATATATATATGGTATATAAGCAAATTTCCTAAAATGGAAGAGGGTCACAATGGCTGTTTTAAAGGCATTTAAAACATATTCATCTGTGACCAAGCATTTGTACGCGTTACTGTTTAAATGTTAAACAGATATAAACAGTTAAAAATGGTGGATTTGGGATTTCTTATATTATGCCTTAAGTTGATGCTAAAATAGCTCAAATCTCTTGAGTAGTGAAGAACACAGCAGTGAAGCTTCACTGCTGACCTCGATCAAACACATTCAATGAAGTGACTCTGACAATCCTCCTCACATCTGCAAACAAACCACTCTGGCTTCCCACAATGCCGGGGTTTCTTCTAGCCGGATATCCTTGCACAAATTAGATTAGGACTCAGGGCTACGACTGAGAGTTCTCTCCAGTGTATAGGTAAATATTCACACACACAGGAGGATGTCTTTGTTTGAGAGGAGCCACACTCACGCTCAGGTTGTGTCATTACTCTGATGTGACATGGTGAATTCAAACCAATCCCCTGTTGTCGTCTGGATAAAACTGAGCTCAGCAAAAACAGAAGTTTGATGTATGACTCCAAACCGAACACAATGTAACCAGGGCCTGATGGATTTGACCTGTATAACTGTTGAGTCTTGCTTTTAACCTCATTACGGACAGAAAAATGGATTTATATAACAGTGAATAAACCCTCCACCCCTCCCCTCTGCCTCTAGATATGAGATATGTATGTATATATTGTTTCACCAAAGGGCATATGTTAAATGGAAACATGGAATATCTGTTGTTGAAGAACAAGAATCCTAATCCTGGGGATCTATTGTATTATACACAGGAGGTTACATGTATATTATATTGTATTTTATAACTATGGCTGCAATTTTGAAATTAACTTTTGTCCAAATAACAATTTTTGACTCAACCCATTAGACAGCTTTGATGTTATGTAAACACAGATATCAGTCTGATATGTACCATCAAACAAAATAATTTCAGAAAGGAAAAGGCAAAAAAAAGTAAAATTATGTTTGGAGAAATTACTCTAAAGATCAAAAGCAGCACATAAAACTAATAAACGAAAAAGGAGCTACTGCCATCCTCCCATTATTGTGTTCAAGACAGAGACTAAAGGTTGAAAACGCCACCACAAATTACACTGTCTCTGTTTTGGTGGCTCTCTTTTTTTCCAGCGGCAAAAAGACTCTATAATGATCTGCATTTTAACATCAGTGACCTCAGCATTGCTTGTGCAGCATTTTAGCATGATCTAATGCTGGGCCCCATGGGGCCTGGCTACATGTGATTCATGTTTTTTTTTTTTCCATTTGATTTCACATGTTCTTAAGCATACATGCTGTCTGAAAACAGAATTACTATCTCACGTATAATATAGCTCAACTTGATGTGAGCTGGCTTGACATGTTAATAGTACCCAGTCTTGAGGCTGATCAGTGCATCCTGGACACCGGTCTGATGGTATTTGGTCATGTACTGGTGCATATCTGGGTAGTTCTTCCTGATGTTGCGCTCGGTGCTGCCATTAGGAACCGTCCCAAAGCGGAATGGAGGCGAGTAGGAGTACGGACTTTGGAACTGTAAAGAGAGAAAGGAAAAACAAAGACAGTTTGTTAAAAGAGGTAAGTGATATTATCAGGCAAGAGTACAAAAAAAGACAGAATCTCAAAGGCAAAGAGCCAACGTGAGGGAGAAGAAAGGAAGTATAGGTAAGAGTAAGAGTGAAAATGTGGAAGGTAAAGAAAAGACACACACGGGATGGGGAGATTGGAAGAAGAATGAAAAGAAGAGACAGAGAAGAGAGGAGGAGGGAGTGAACTCATCAGTCAGCATCATTGTGTGTCCAGTCTAGCGTAAGACTGGCCAAGGTTCTGCTGACACTGCCAGCCTCTGCAAACTGCAGTTACACACACACACACAAATACAAACACACGTCTTTGATCTGTGCAGCATGTGTGTGGGCCTTTGGGGCTGCTGTGCTGGCACTGTTCATATGGTGACAGCTAAGACCAGAGGGTTCGGGCTGCTGAAGCCCAATGGCTCTCCCCGGAGAGTCCAGTGTGGCCGTAGGGCTGGCATCCGTTACAAGACCAACTCTGACTGTGAATGTGTGGGTGTGTGTTTCCATATGTTTTCAGTCCCACCTTCTTGTCGGACAGTCCTGTGACTTGGTCCACAAACTCCTCCTGGATCATGAAGGCAGCCAGGTTGGCAGTGTAGGAGGCCAGGAAGATGACGGCAAAGAAGGCCCACACCGACACAATGAACTTACTGGTGGTGCCCTTTGGGTTCTGCACGGGCACTGAGTTGTTGAATACCAGACCCCACAGCAGCCATATGGCCTTACCAATGGTGAATGACGGACCATGTGGGTCTGACAGAGACAGAGAAAGGGAGGAGAACAGGGGCAAACAAACCCAGTTACTGTGGGCTGAAGAACCAAAAGAGACCTTAAGAGACAGAGGAGTATGAAACCTTAAACTCATACTTCACATGTCAAACTACTGTTTCTATGTGGCTAATTTTGAGGTTGCAATATTGTCGCAGAAAACATCAGTGACAAACAATTAATACATGTCAAAACAAAAGTGCAATAAGCACATTGAAAAGGCTGCAAATGACTGTTCTAAATTGAATTGCTCAATGTTCAAGGCTGAAGGGGAAAAAAAATTAATACATACTGTACATATTTAAAAACAATTAGCATCATTGTTTCTTTAGAACATAGGAATCGATATTTTGATGAAGTCATGTAGTAATGAGCCGTCACATTTTTAATCCATGACACAGTTATTGGAATACTGACCTGAACCTTGACTTGAAACACATTATATACCAAATCAAACTGCAACAGCAAGATCTTCCACCCCCTCCTGATGGCACTCATGTCAAGGATCTACCCCTAAAACTGGAAGTTGTTTTCTGCTCAGAAACTATGAATTTAAGTTTCACTTTTTTTCTGCCAGACACAATACTGAAAGTGAAAAACAGGAATGCGGTACTATTCCTTTAATGATACTCTGTTCATTTACATTACATTGACATTTAGTCATTTGGCAGATGTGTTTATCCAAAGCAGCTTACAAGTGATCAACATATTAAGGTTTCAGCGGAATAGGAAACATTCACTGTTAATAGAAAACCTTCATTAAAAACACAATGAAATCGGAGACATTCATTAGAGCTTCGGTGCAGTGAGAAGCCATCAGGAAAGAAATAATAAGTGCTAGGTAATTTCAAGACGGAAAGTGCAGGAGTAGAGCTTGTTCAAGACAGGTTAATGTTGGTTAGTTAGTGGTGTTAAGAGATTCTCACATATTGCAAACAAATTGCACAAATTTATAAAACCAATCAAATGTGTTTAAAAAAGATTAAGTCTACAGTTAGATTGACCATGAGTTCAGCCAAGTTTTGTGTAAACACAACAATAATCTCTCATGTTCTTTCACATGGCCATCTCCAGATTGTGATGACAGTTGACAGCCAGTTTATATGCCCTCAATATCTGACATTCTGGGAACAAACTCCCAGATGAGTGCAGATCTGCTACATCAGTTCATTCTTTTAAATCTAGCCTGAAAATCTACCTGTTTGCTCCTGCGTTTAAATAGAAATAAAATTATCACATCTGCTGCATCTCAGCTGTAACTGCAATGTTGAGGCTCTTTTAATCTCTTTTATCCTCTTTCTTTTACCTCACTACTTAAATGTTTTATTATGCCTTTTATATCTGTAATGCTGCTGCTGTATTTCTCATTCTTTTTATTGTAAAGCACTTTGAAATGCCTTGATGTTAAAATGTGCTATATAAATAAACTTGCCTTGTCTTGCCTTAGGGACAGAGACTTGTTAAAGTTCTCTAAGATTACCTTTACTGTCTAAAGTCAGGGTAATAACAGGTCACCTCTTTAGCTTCAGGGAAACCTTGAATTTGTGCTTCTTGCTCTGGGGAGAAAAGATTGGTGTGATACTCCTGATGGCCACGCATGTGAATGTGTGTGTGTAAGTCTACCTTTGCCTTGGGCCAAGTTGCGATTGAAGCCCAACGGACTGACAAACTCAAAGAGGAAGACGGCGATGGCTGTGACAATAAGCAGCATCACAAACATCATCACCCAAACCGATGCACTGAAGGGCTCTGAGGGGAAGAAGAGAGGGAGCGAAAGAGACAGAGAGAAGACAGCGGAGAGTTTAAAATCAAGTACACGAGACAGAGAGACATTATGGAGGAACAGGTGACGCATAAAAAGTGAGGAGGGGAGAAAGAAAGCGGAGACAGACTTTTGACTCAGGAAAAAAGGTGAAGAAAAAAAATGAAGAGGGATGAGGGAGAGACAAAGCAGGGAAAAGATGATTGAGGGGAGAACGGCAGACAGACAGAGTGAGAGGAGGGAGGAGGGAGAGGTGGAGAGAGAGAGAGAGAGTTAGTCACAGAGAGTTTGACGGAGCACATTTCCATATTTCTCATTATTCCCTTGGATGAGAGCTGGGAGAGGGAGAAGCCTAGAGCAGGGGAGATGGCTGAGGAAGGGGGAGAGAGAGAAGGAAGGAGGGAGAGCAATGTGAGTGATCTGATGTGCCCTGCTGTGGGCATGTGCATGTGATCTATACTCGTGTGTGATGTGTGTATAGCATGTGTTTGTGTGTGTGCATGAGTTCAATGTGTAGCAGGGGAGGAGTTCAGAGAGAGAGAGAGAGAGAGAGAGAGAGAGAGAGAGAGAGAGAGAGAGAGAGAGAGAGAGAGAGAGAGGGATGAGTACCAGAAACCCAGACAAATGTGTATGTGTGTGTGTGTAAGTATGTGACAACCAGAGTTAGCCAACCCTGAGAGATTGTGCACTGAGGTGCCTCTAATATGAGTGTGAGAGATACTGAACCGTCACTGATACCCTGGCCCAGGCTCAAAACACACACATATATGTACACACACACACACACACACACACTTGCTCAAAGACATATATACACACACACATCTAGTATACACACACACACACAAACACAGAGCCTTCAGCATAAATATGTTCAGCCTGGGCACATTCATTCTCCACACATCCTTGATTCAATACACAAACATCCGACAATATACATGCATTATCAACGCACACTTTTTTTTTTTCTTGCACACATGCATTCTGACGCATGACTTGAAACACAGGGACCAACGCACGCATGGTCCGCTACATGCCCCTGCTCCCTGCATCGCTCCAATGACAATACAAGACATTAGGCGAGCACAGAGGAGAGCGCTTTTGTTTCTAGTCGTCTGAGCAACTGGAGGAGAAGAGAGGGAAGGAGAGAGGAGGTGAGTATCAAGACTGCTTTGTCTCAGCTGACTTTTCACAAAAAAAGAGACAGAGAGAGAAAAAACAGCTGGCACGCTCCATTTCCTCTGCTCTGGTAGAAATATTAATGTGCCCAGGGTGTTGAGGCCCAGATAAAGTCAAAGTCCAAGTAGAATTTGGCCAATCTATGCTGTCAGAATGAAATATTCCATTTTAGGTGTGGGTTTTTGCCAATGTGTAAGCTCCTCCCTTTTTTGCTGCCCTAGTAGTCAACTCACTGGGACACACATAGAAAGAAAGAAAGATGAATGAAAAAAGAGCAAATTTATAATGAAGGAAGACAAAAGAATGATAGATGTACCGAGGAAGGCAGAGGGCGAGACGGTGCCATTGCTGCGAGACACCATGACACTGATGCCAGTCTCCACAAAGGGCACAGAGAAGTCAATGACCTCTGACCTCTCCTCGTTGATGGTTAATGAACCGACCGCCATGATCGCCTTCTTATACACCACCTGGAGGAAGGAGAGAGAGAACAATTGTCATACTGAGCTCATGACTGTCATAATGTCGCACAGTTTGTCTCATCTGTCTAATATTCCTCTTTTTATCGTGGATGTGAAAAACCACAGTGACTGGATGTCAGCAATAGTTGGAGGGTACTTCCACCCATATCAGATGAAAAGTAAAAATGCAGCTGTCGTTTTCATAGCGCCTCTATTCTGGGTGTCTGAATGTATTCTGACAGACGGACACTCTGCTCATAAAGCTGTCATTTTTACTACATAGTGAAATGTTGGTTTTTCCTTGTAACCCCCCCCCCCCCCCCCCCCCCCCCCCCCCCCATTCCCCCCCCCCCAGATTTAATAGTCTAATGGCCTCCAACATTCTGCCTCATAAACACCACCCCCTATGGATCATACAGTATGGTGCCATTATGAGACCTTTGTTTCTGTATCAGTTTCAACAATGATAGCGCTAAGCCTTAATTTAATCTGTGATCACATAAATAATTTCAACACACTAGCTACACTTTTTATTCCTGACCATATCAATAACTTAGATAAAATTAACAAGTGATTGTGCTTTAAAACATAAACAACAGACAACAGCATCAAAGAACATTATCATAGAATATAATAAAAGACAGGTGGCACAGTGGTGAAGTGGGTAGAACGTTTTCTTCATAACAAGAGGGATCTCATTATAAAACCTCAGTTAAATGAAATAATAGTTTGATGTGTTGATCAGAGGCGCAAAAGAATTATACTGGACAGATGTTTTTCAGAGCCAACATCATACACACTGAACTGAACTTAAATTGTGAAAACAGCATTAATGTGACTCAACTCAGGCTTCTCACAGTTCAAACACATACATGTTGGAGTTAGAACTGTCTACACCGTGCATATATGTGAATGTGTTTGTGAATTATTTTATTTTATTTTTTTGTATCTGTATGCTGACCCTGTGATTGGCTGGTTACCTATGCAGGGTGAACTCTACCGCTCACCTAATGTCAACTGGGATTCATTGGCAGCAGCTCACTCAACAACCCCCATACAATCAGCTGTGGGAGAGAGGCAGAGCAGAAGAGGGTGAGCAGGAGCCGAGCCAGGTAAGTTGATTAGCTCAGCTGTGGTGAGTTGACAATCAACCTTCTTTGTCTCTGCAGACGGCCGGACCAGGAGAAGAGCTGCTCCTGCTGGGCCAGCTCTGCCCAGCCTCTCTCTCTTACAGCTGACTGTCCAAACCACAGACACCTCAACAATCTGTACATCAGTTTAAAAGCAATAGCACCTTCAATTTCACTATTGATCCGGGTTTATATGTGGTGACACCACTGTTTACAGTGGGAACCCAGAATGTAGCTTTAAAGGACAAATCTGCCAATATTATGTATTATTTCATAACCAAACAAATAACAAATAAATAAATCAATACTTCTGTATACCGAGCCAAAGCCCTTAATGTGTTTTTCTTCTGCACATGGCACTGATGTTGTCTAAAAACTAGCAAAACAAGTTGGGTGCACATCATCCTTGTGTGTTTAACTAAACAGGGTGACTAGTGGACATTCCCTGTTGGCCCACACTCAGACAGACTTTTATTTAATTAATATTGTCAGCATTTCTATGACCAATAATAAATAATAAGTATTTATAAATTATAGAGTATACATTTTCCCTTTTAGACACAGAAGGATACCCTGTGTATCTGTAAGATGACGCTGAGGGACGTGGCAGAGTGGCAGTATATGACACTCTAGGAATGAAAATTAAAAATTTAGGTAAATATGAGTAATGTTGGGTTTTTTACAACCACACTTTTTCTGCAGTTGAGTAATTAAAGGAAAAATTGGAAAATTAGTGGAGAAACAGAATGAAAATGTTCCCATCCATGAGGAACAATGGGTCACTCAGTATAATGAGCAATACCATGACGTGACTCATGAATATGCAATGACCTTCACAGGCCCAAAACCCCAAATAATCTACTCATATCTCCGGTAGAATTAAAGAGATTTACAGCATCACTTGAAGTCAACGTTGATTCTGTTCTGGTGGCTCATAAAGCTGTTTTATTATTTCCACAAAAAGGTTATGTTTTTGGCCACATCTGTTTGACTGCAAGCAGCATAATTCAAAAAGTAAATGAAAGATCTGGATGACATTTTCTGGGGATGTAGGTTATGGCCCAAGGAAGAAACGCTGGTGCTGGTGATTCAGACACGGATACAGATTCAGTTTTTTTTTTTTTTTTTAACAAATGTTAATCTTGCTAGATAGGGGAATATATTGTCACTGGGGGGAACTCAGCTGCCTTGGCAGAGGACTGCACTCTGTGAGTGCTTTTTGTAGTTTGTGTCTGCATTTCTGAACCCCTTTAAAAGAACAAATGTGCTTAGGTCTGTGAACCGAAGGCAGGGAAAGGAAGTTATATTATTTGCTGGCAGTGATGGAATGACATCAGCTTCATCATTTAAAAAAACCTTTCAAAAGAACTCACTGATATATGGCATTGCCCCTTAAGCCGGTACAGTGCAAGCTCATGTTTATTTGCTCTTGCAAATGGTCTGGCCATGACCGATTTCCATCTATCCTGAAAGTGGTTGGCTAAAACCATTTTCCTACAACGAGGCAGGTTTGATAAGGTAATGGATAGAGGACTATTTTTGTTAGCAACCAAGATGGCTACTGCTGATGTTGAGAGGACTGTTAAATCCACTATCGAGACAATTATTAAATAAAGCGGATGGCATAATCTGTGGAACAAAGGCTTGTCTGCACCACACTGCAGCCTGTTTACATTTTGTCACATGTTTCATTGCTCTGACTGGGAGTAGGTCAGCTCTGTGACCCTTGATAACAGCCCTGGGTAATGGAAAATGAACTGAAAAGTTTAAATCCATTTGCAAATGCAAATTGGCTTTGCTGTGCCAGGCTTGTAGACCATGTGTAAGAAATGCAATGGTATTATTTGACATTTTGTGAAATATTGTACACTTACTTGCTTTCTTAATGAGACTTAAGCAACAGGATTGATGTCACTGCTATACTGTATCTGTTTGTCAGGTGTGAACCTCAGCCAGTTAGTTTATTATTATAATATGTTTAACTCCAGAAGATGGCAGTAATGCAACATCATGGATGCAATTTGCTGTAAAACCCCATAGAAAAAGAAGAAGAAGACAAAGTTTCTCATGGGTACATTTTGGCATAAATAGACAGATCCAGGCTAACTAGTATTTTCTTAAAATCTACCACACAGGTATGAGAGTGTTATTTAAATCAAACTTAAGATGGGGTAGGTAGCATACAGTATATGGAATTATTGAGCAATAATTCCATAATAATCCTGCAGCATAATGTAAATGCAAAGATTCCATAGACCCTGGTTACAGCCTTGGGGACATCTGACCCATTAAGAGAAATTTTTACCAATCACAGGACAGTTAAGAAAAAGATGGCATCCCCAATGGCTTTCGTTTTTTTTCTCACATTGGCAACAACTGCCTATGCTGCAAAGCAACCTAAAAAAAGAAAATTTGTTTTACAGAGTTGGACAATAAATGCAATGAACTGCATGTCAATATCGTGGTTGAGTTTTGCAGAGATCTTTGCAAGTCATCTCTCACATGCTAAGCGTGTGTGTGCTCATCTGTTGGGAGTGGGTTAGGACAGAGTGTCTTCATCCCCAAACAATATGGCACTGAACTCAACAAATATTTTCTTGTTATCCTGCCTACTGCAGCTTTAACTGGAAAGTCAATAATATTGAATATTTATTTAAATGCTCACAGAAAGCCAGAGAGATGGGCTGATAAATAGAAAAAGACACAGGTAGACAGTACCTCTCCAACCATGCCATTCCAGACATTGTTGATCTTCTTGCCATGTTTTCCATTTGTAACCAGGTAAAGGTCATAAGTAAACTTGACGTTCCTCGCAATCTTCTTCAGAATATCAATGCAGAAACCCTTGCAGCACTGCTTTATGTAGGAGCCTCCTGATGTGCTGTTACTGAAACACACACAGACAAACATATGCACAGACACGATTAGGGCATTTCTTTTTTAATAAAAACAGTTTAGTGTTACACAGTGTGTGAAGCGAAACTGTAGGTATGATCTTGTTGCCTGTTCCGTCAAACTGTAAAACTAGAATTACAACAGCAGACAGTAATCAAAAATACTGCTGGAGGGTAGTCAGAGCATGTACGTGTGTATTTCCCTTAACGCCAACTAACCAAACCACATGAAAACACATGGGTACTGAGCAGATGCTGCTGGGCTTTAAATAGAACTGGGCTCTGCAGAACAATCCCATCCACATGATTAAAATATCAGCTGTCCTTCCCCTCGTCTCTCCCCTCATTCTTCTACTCTGTCATTTTCTTCTGTACTTCTCTTCACGGCTCTCCTCCTGTCTAAAGCTTAAAACAAACCTACATTCAAAGCAGCCAAACAAATAGGATGCACAGAGCGAGAACTGTTTGTTTAAGAAAACATTTCTGAAACCCATGCAAGAGGAGCAAATTATTCTCATTACCCATTCAACCCTACCAGCAAATTTTCAAAAGTATTTCCATAAAAAATAATTCTGCTCCCTGTGTTGGCCATCTTTGATGTAGCACATATTGATTGGTACAGCTCTTCTGTGACCTTTTCATTTGCCATTTTGACAAACTTCAGTTTAAGAGAAAGTTCATGAGGAATGGAGGAATCCACACGCAGAGAACACAGAGAGCGACTGTCAAAGAACTGAAACATTAAAGGATTAGATCTTTAAACAGCAGTCAATTGTGTCTAGGGCACAGCATAATGTGTGTGTGTGTGTGTGTGTGTGTCAAAAAGAGGACGTGAGCCTCGTATACATCCTGAAAGCGCTTGTGTGTGTGAGTCTGCATATGTACAGTATAGCATGTGCCCCAGGTGTTCTAATGCACACTGTAAACATGAGGTCTTCCCAGCTGAGCCCTCTCTGTGTCCTTATGTCGCCATGTAAACACACACAGCAACAACGATGATGTCCCCAAGGTAATCATGAAGTGCATCGGCGTGATTTGCGTAATACTTTTGTATCAACAAACATACACAAACGTATGGCCACTGAGTAAATGGAGCACTAATGGATCATGGCTTGATGTGCTGTAAGTATGCATGTATGGACACATGGTTGGTCAAACGTAGGGACAGCAAATCTAATGTAAATGCAGAACAAGCAGAGACAAGCTGTCTTGTGTGTGACACTTCTGTGGTGAGAGGATGAGGAATCTCGGGTCACATGTTGCGATTCAGTTGCCTAATTGTCCGTGTCCAAAACTGTGCACTCCCATGACATGGATCATGCAATCTGCAAGCTGACAGAAAACCTTTTGCTATGGTGAAAGCTATTGATTTGAAAATGTATATACATTTTCAGAGAGGAACATAAAGATGGATCCTTATAATTATCCTGAACAATTTTCATTGCCTGGTGCACATTGATTTAATTTAAGACAAAATCATAAGTAGAATGATGGATTTTAGCTGTGCTTTTGGTCTGTGTGGAAGCCAGTGATCAATCAGAAGCACAATACAAATGTGGTACTGAGCTAGTGCCAAATAAAATGGCAGAAACCATGATTAGTATTTGTGTATTGTAGACAGGCTGTATACAGATGAGCCAAGATGTGAACTGTAGAACAGAGAGGAAAAAGAGAGAAGAAAGCTGTCTTGTCCTGTCGTACAGAAGCTTCTTATTGAGGTGTCCATATAGAGCGGATAATTGGAGCCAAACCGGAGATGTCAAAGAATCCAAGGGAAGATGCTCTGAGAAAGTTTTACTCCCTCTGACTATATTTGAGAAATATCTCTGCATTGTTTACACACTTAAGAAGGCTGCCACACATTTCAGCCACTACAATAAATGCCTTTAAGTCTTTTGTTTTCTACCAGAAAAGTCCACAATATCGTTTGATGTGTTGATTTTTGGGAGAAAGCACAAAAGCTTTATGCCCAGCATATTTTTAAAACCCAACATCAACACACTGGTATGAACAGAAATTTTAAGACAGAAAATAGAATGGGAGTCAAAATATGTGTTTATTTATTTTTAAATTATTCATTCAAGTTGTAATAATAATAATAATAAAGACTGTATAGGAAATTTCTTAGTTCCCATATTTACTTTAAAGAGTTGAAAAACAAAAACAAAGGATGGAACAAAGTAACAGGAAATAATGACAGGTATACTTGAGATAATGACTAGTTTTTTTTTAACGTCTTTGCGAACAGACAATTTGGGGAATTTTATATTTAGGACTGAGAAAGTTCACAGTGCAAACCCCAGTTCAACGGTAGCCATTCTGTGTGGAGTTTACATGTTTTCCTTGCGTGTGTGTCAAGAGGATGTTTCTCTAGATACTTTGGCTTCTCCTTTGAGTCCAAAGACATTCAGGTCACGTTACAGTGGACTCTGAGAGGAGTATTTGTGTGAACGGTTGTTTGTCTCTGCATGTTGGTCCTGTAACAAGCTTGTAACTTGTGCACCCACTGTCAGCTTGATTGGCCACAGTGACTCCTGTGACCCCTCAAGGGATAAGTGATTGATAATAGATGGAAGTATTTAAAAATCAATAACACCATTACTACTGGTATTGATCTAGATTTATAGGGGGTGAAACCTGTATTTAAAGTGGGTGGACGGATGGATGGATGGATGGATGGATGGATGGATGGATGGATGGATGGATGGATGGATGGATGGATGGATGGATGGATGGATGGATGGGCGGTGATATATGAGCATGTGAAAAACCATTTCATTAAGTGACACTTTTGTCAAGAGCAAGAGACGACTGATCAGGGAATATTCCTGGGATCACATCAGATAAATAAGAAGAGGAGCTTCCATTTAAATTGTAACAAAATGTGTGTGAGTGTTGTTTTTTTTTTTTTGTGGAATAGAAACAAAAGTGTTTTAGGACAGAGTACCTCCAGAATGTGGTGCAGAATGAGGATAGAAGTGATTAAATATTCAGGAGGAAAAAGATTTTTTTTCTCCTTCTTTCTTTCCCTTTTTTTTTACAATAGGAACGATACAGTATAATTCTGCTATTCCATCTGGAGTGAGGGAAGGACATTTCACTATTAAGGAGTCAAGGCCAGGTGAAATGATGACGTAGCTGCCGCAGGGAGCCGAGAGCTAAGTGGCCGGTTGCAACAGAGCACTGGCTGGCAAAAACGGATAGACCACAGCCTGTAGATATGGACATGCTGCTCCCTGAGGAGCCTTGAATGCCAGGACCAGAATTTAGAATTTGATGTGAACAGCCACTGGCAGCCAGTGGGAGGGAGGTGATGAAAAAGGGGGAACCTGGGGAGGCTGAAGGCAGGGCATGCTGTAAGGTGGTTTGCAGCTGCTGAGCAGAATATTTTACAAGGCTGTGTTGGTGCAGTAATCCAGATTGGAGGTGACAAATAGTTGGGCCTTGTCCCACATTAAGCGGCTTCTCATTTACTGTCAGGCTTGGGTGTCTTTCTTTCTGTTTTTACATGGAGAAAGCACGTTTACAGAAACCAAAAGACCAAAATTTTACATTAAAGAGAAAAAAAAAGAAAAAAATGTTAAACTTTCAATAAACAATAATTCATTAATAGAACTGAAGTGATATGAATTACATAATCAGTCAAAAGTTTGGACACACCTTTGGACCACATTAAATGAGAAGGTGAGTCCAAAGTTTTGGCTGGTAGTATACATTTGATGTGCACAAATTAGGACTGCAACAAACATTAAGTTTATTGAAAAATGATTTGATTTCCTTAAGATGTGAAACTTCATTAAGACAACGCAAGGATTAATATCAAAATTTAATACAAAGCAATAGTATAGTGGTTTGAATTGAATTGATCTTTGGATTAAAAATTCTACTTAAAGTCGTCCACACGCCAAATATCATATATGCAACAAAAAAAATCATTAAAGATGGAGAAGTTCGGATGGCAGTATGAAAACCCTAATTGCTTTATTTTTAAAATTAAATTGTTAAAGAAGAGTTCTGGATATTATATTCAAGAAATGTCTTCCACACTATTTATATAAATTCTGCAAGTTCAATGGTATTTAAAGTTCAACATTTAGTATTCAGTGGTTCAATTTTACGTCACTTAAGTTTCTTACGAGACTTAAATCCCTGTGGACTTTGTTCTGCCGCCATATCAATATTTTTAATACTGTAGGTCCTGTAATGCATAGAAATAATAAATTAAACCAACCAATTTGAAATATCACGATGAATAATGCATGAATGTTACTATTTATGAATAACAGGTAGAAAACAATGAGAAGCTTTAATAATTAATGATGGCAATAGTTTAGACAAGTAACACATTTACTGTTTCTAAAACAACACACAGTCCACAGCGCACTAAAAGCAATAGTGTGTGTGTGACACATGCAATTACAGAGCAGACAAAAAAGCGAGTGCAGAGACAGATTGTCATTAGCAAGCTATCACCAACAAAAAACAATAAATTATTAATATGCACAGAAGTACTTTGCCAGTATGTGTTAAACTCTCTATGGTGACAAAGACTCACATAAAAATATTTGGGAAAGTCACTGATACACTGTAAGCCTCTTCTACCTCAGTTTAATTAGCAATTAGTACAATTTGACATTGACAAATATTTTTCATGATGCAAATAAAGCAATCTACACAATGAAACAATTGTGATGACAAACCGCATTCATTACAACTGTAATACAGACCATGGGGTTTTTGATTTTATGCGTGCCCACTGTATATTCCAGCCACACAGACTTCAGTCAGTGTTTGTCTCAAGGACAAACAGATGATGAGTCATTATTATATAAAGTAAAAATGAGTGGGCCCAGTATAAATCTTTGTAGAATGGAAGTGGACAAGCAAAGGGCAGCTGATTGACCAGTATGTTCTCAGACAGACTATGACTTGACAGACCTGAGAAGAGTGTGATTATAAAGAACAGTAAACATTGGCAGATTAAAGTGTGAGATCAAAAAAAAAAAACAAAAAAAAAAAACAGCACCTCTGTCCACGCTAGGATGTAATTTGTTCTAAGAATAAATGAGTGCGTTTCAGATCCTGCAAAACCTCCAGCCCCTTCATTATACCTTTAAATAAGTGTGGTTTTCAAATGGCTCTTGATTTCATGCGAGTCGTGGGTGTGTAGCCAAAGTGGGTATTAATTGTTCACCACCGTACTTACTCTTTGACATGTTTGCGGCAGGGCACAGAGTTTCTCATGCAGGTGCCGGTGAGGATGTCCACGTTGTCGACAATGACAAAAGGTTTCTCCTCCAGGGTGACAATGGAGAGATGGTTTTCATCTGCATCCTCATCCCCATGGGAGTTATACCTCGGCCACACAGGGAACATCAACGACAACGTCCCATTTTCCCAGCGACCCATCTGTGCGGGCAAACACAGACACAAACACAAAATCACAAGCAGTCACCTTAATTAAAGTGTTCTGACTTTTTAATTTCCTTGCTTCTCTGCAAATAGATTGTATCAATTTGTTACCTTCTCCCACTTCCTTTCACTATTCAGGACGATGACAACCAACTTGGGGTTGGCCTGGTAACCATCCGGAGTGAAGGATAAATCTCGGCCTTCACTCCACACATGCATCATGTGTCTGAAACACAAGGGATTAAAAAAAAAAAAAAAAAAAAAAAAAAAAAAGCAGTAGGAAGCAGTTATTCGCTTTTGTCTTGCATCTGTTAGTGTTGAGCACAACAAGAGTCGATACATTTAAAATAACAAGTTAAGCACTCTGTAATCACCGCATGAGTACTCTTCAAATCAATGCTGCCTTCACCCACTGTGTGTGCATGCATGCCTGAGTGTGTATGTGTGTGCACACATCTCTTTGTGTGTAGGAGGGGGAAGAGTCAGAGGCCACATATCTCACCCATCAACATTCTGCATTGATTTCTCCACAGATATTTCGCCTGAAAGACAAGCCATCGTTGCAACACGACTGACCTCACTGTCTTACTCACTACTGCTATCCCGCATCCACAAACAGATGCTTTGCTGAAATATTTACACACTCGCTAAAGTGAAGCAGTAGAGAGGAGTAAATGAATCAGTATCGCACAAAGTGATTTGGGATTAGGAATATGGTCATGCCGGTAAGATGATTTTCAGAATGTGAGGATGCTCTGAGTGGTGAATTCAGATCTGGTGGGGAAGAGGAGGGTTGTCAAAGGAAATTTACCGAAAAGACCAAATCATTAGAGAGACAGCAGCGGCCCCAGACAGAAAACACTTTGGTCCTTGAGGTCTTATGCTATGTTTTATTAGAAATAGTTTGACTCATTCTGACACTGTGTCAAAACATGGTTGGTTAGATGCACGACAATACAATATGACTAGAATATCATCTGACTAACAGGATTTTTCAGCTAATTTATAAATATCTATGAAATCCTCACAGGATTCACATGTTGAATATACAGAGGGGTTTTTTGTTTACTCAAGTTATGCCATCATTTACCTAGACATTCATTAAATGTCTAGTGTGTGAAGTTTTGGTGAAATTTGGCAGATATTGAACATGTCGGGCCATCTGTTAATAACATAACTGCCCAATGGTTTGCTTGACAGGCTTCAAACTTGACAGGTGATTTACTAATGGTGCATTCAGTGCTGACTTTGTTTGGACGAGAAAGGCGAGAGATAGCGGTAGATGTGCGACATGGAGAAATGAATGGAGGCAGATGCCGTCCTCATTTTCCTTTGATCTGTATGCAGGTTACTGCGGCAACCATGGTAGTAAATTACACAGGCTTAAATCCTCTTAATGCCAGCATAATACTTAATTATATTTTTTTGTGTGTATTTTTAAGTGTACAGTCGCCTGATTGTATGAGCTACTGTTTTTCATTCCCCGTATGAGTATATTTATATCAAGAGCTGGGTCAACTCTACGGACACTACCATGTTTTTACAATAGCCCACCATGGAAAAAACTACACATCTTTGAGTTTTGATGCTGACTAAAGGCTACAACCCACGTGGAAGGGAAAGGTGGGATGAGGAATATTTAGTAAATGTAGCTAAATGGTAAACACTGGACCTCTAAAGGACCTCTAAACATCAAGGGCTTATTGAATGTACTACCATTAATATATTTGTATAAATGTATCACTTAGAAATGTGTTTCTTGGAAAAACCAGCCAGAGCATGCACAGAGATCACAACACAAATGGAGAATAACAGGTTATAAGAAAGGTGTTTTCTGTTGGTTATAGTCTTCATTCTCACCATTAGATATCACTGGTTCTTAAACCTTTAAATAGATGCAGTGTTCTTATAAACTAAAAAAATAAAATTTAAAACAAAGCTTTTGTATTTTTTGGGTCATAGGGAACACAGGGTTGCAGTGGATTCATGCATAAAATCAAATATTGTGGCAGTAAGTCAAGATGAATAAAGAAAATTGTCTGAGTGCTGTTTTGCATGAACCCCTTGGATGAAAACAACGATAATTACACTCAAATGCTCAAATGGGTGGGATTTTATGTTGTCTCATCTGCAGGACATGTATCAGAGTTGACACTTTCTGATAAATATTGTTACTGGACAGAATGGTACATTAATCACCAGCTTTTGCAAAGACTTGGATACAAGCCTGTGTAGGTTTACAGTGCACTGCATTCACACAGAGTC
This sequence comes from Brachirus orientalis, assembly GCA_016785285.1. NCBI lineage: Eukaryota > Metazoa > Chordata > Actinopteri > Pleuronectiformes > Soleidae > Brachirus > Brachirus orientalis. The sequence goes on from JAFBJR010000175.1 coordinate 4,813,492, forward strand.
AAAAGCACATAAAAGGTCCCTGTCTCCCTCACATGCCGGCACTGCAAAAATACCAAACAGTTCTGCGGTGGGAATACGCTCGCTCCCTCAGCAAACACAAATAATTAAATATGAAACTACAAAGTTAAATATAAGAAGCACCTCGGTGCTTTGCAACTGAACCAGCCATTTTACTATACTGATACTGTTTCTGAGTATCAGTGATGTATTAAGACATATGCAGTATATGTTTTTTTTTTTCCTTCATGGTGCAGCAGGTTTTGCCCCTGTCACAGTGAATGGCCACAGCTGAATACAGGATAGCAGAATCACTGAGGCAATCTATTCTGAGAAACTACTGTCTCCTGTCTCAGGTTTGTTACCATTTCTGGAGAAAAAGTATTTTCATTCACACAGATAAAGCTGGTGTGTTTTTGAGGAATGTAAAACAAGTATTTATAATTTGATATTTATATGAATATATGAATGCATGTAGTGCCACATGAAGTATTTAGAATAAAAATGCAAAGCTACAATACAAGAGTCTCGACGATTTATGCAAAACTTTTGGCATTAGAAATTCAATGAAGGGTTTTTAGTAGCAGCATCAGCAGAATCAGAGAAAAATATGAACTCCATTGTGAATGCCATCTTTAAAATGTAGGTCCTGCTGCTTTGACTGTGTGGAGCATTTTTCTCTTACTGAGGTACTTGGGTAGCCATTGTGTGAGCACTATTCTGAAAGTATGAATAGAGAATGAAGGAGGGCTCTTCTCAGTCTGTAATATGGTATCTTTTCAGAAAAAAATGACAGCTTGGGGGTTTGCATGGTACAGTGACTCCTTCAAAGAGAAGAACCTTTTAAAATTTACTACAATAAAAAATCTCAGTAAAAAACAGAACCTGTGTTGTTGTGAAGTCCAAAAACACTGAGCCACAGTCTGAGATATTAATTTCTGTCAAGCAGGATCGACAGGGAATCCAACAGGGTTGATAGTGTCTTTTAAGAGCCAGATTATGTTGTCTTATTCCTCTCTTGTTTATACACACACTGTGGCAAGATTGTATCCCAAATAATACATGCAGAATTCTGATCACAGCCTCACTACTTACAAGTCAGGTTGGAGGGAAAACCAACCTGTCAGTTTATTATCACAAAAATTGGCTGCACTTGTTTTGACAAATATGCAAATTCTATCCAATACGATTGTGAAACAAATGAGGTGCCACTGATAGAAGGGAAGAAAAGACTGTTCAGGAAAAGGTTTGAGCTGCTATTGAGGTCTGAGTTATATTAGATCAACCTGTCAGCGACTGTGGCATTGTATGGGCATTGATATAAATTTCTGATGGGTTAATAAGAGTGAAAATGGGATAATAAACCCATTATGGCGGAAGTCATACTGTGGCTCCCATTCTTATGAGGCACACTTTAAATCATAGATGAAGAGAGCCTGCAACTTTATGCTTTAATTCATTTTTATATGGTCGGCTGAATTAATAATCATATTTTAGCCAGTGTATTAGGCATCATATTTAAGATGTAGTCACAATATCACAGGAAAAGTCTGGCTGAGAGCGAACAGGATTGACAGTTTATGTACCTGTGTGTTAAAGGGCAACAGACAACTTTCATGTTCCCGGCACTCCCTGCTTGGTCAATATTGTAAAAAAGAGCAGGGTCAAGATGTCGGGGAGAACACAAATTTTGTTCCTCAGAGCTGATATTGTGTCAAGACATATTTTACATCCCTGTGTGTAGATACTCGGTAAATTCTTATCCCGGTCAAAAAGAGTGAAAAGAACAAAAGCAAGGTACGTGAAAGGGGCTTCTCTATCATTAAACTGTGTAATGTGCAGGGTAAAGGCAAAGGAAAGGTAATGGTTAAAGGAGGCAGTGATGTAACAGTAATGATGCCAACAGCTCTAAATCACCAACAACAACAGTTGACAAGTTTCAACCAAAACTCGGTCTATTCCCGCTTTATACAGGCAAAAGTCTTTGCAGTTGGCATCTTTGTTCGGTCACTGTCGAAAGGGTCAGCAGTAGCAAGACACCAGCGAGGATGTACTGTAGATACTTTCACTCAGAGCCAGTGTTGTGCAATAATACGTACTCCTGCTACAAAAAGCTATTTTTAGAATACAGCAGTGGGAGAAAAAGCCAGCAGCCAAGCTACTGTCTCAAATCACAATTTAAACAAACTGTTTAACAAAGGCGAGTACAGTGATTCCGTCAAGCACAATATTCAATAAAACACCATCAAAGACAACAGACTGTTGTGTTTAGTTTGGGTTTGCTATGAATGAAAACCACATACATGTGGGCAAAAGAATAACACAGTGAAAACAAGACTTATAGGGGACCAATAAAAACGTGGAAGTTGTTTTTCTGTGTTCATTACACTGTGTGTAATCAGTTTTAACATAATCACGACAAAAGCTGCCTGTTCCAGCTTTAATGTTTGTGCTTGTTCAGGATGAATGTACACGGATGAGCGCTGACTCTCTATTTGTCCTCGCCTCCTGTTTAAGGCATTCAACATCCCAGAGCTTACACATGCACACACACACACACAATGAATAACAACAACTGTATGTGCCACCTACAGTGCTATGAAAAATGATTTAAGCTTAAAAGACCAAAGCTTAAATCCTGACTTGAGGACAGCAAATCCAGTTATAGTCAAGGTGCACAGACAATATGCTATAATACACACAAGCACAGAGTACACATACGAGTATCTGGATAACACAGGGTAGTAACGACAGGGAGGTCTCTGAACTAGAACAAAATAACGAGCTCATACGCAGAACAACCATTTACACAATGAATAGTGTTAAATGTCATTAGACATCACAGTGTTTAACACTGCTGTCATCTCTGCTTCCCTTCTCCCTTCTACTCCTCTCATTAATACATTGAAAACAGTTACGTAAGAAAGCTCAACACTTACAAAAACATAGACAAACAGTTATGCAAGCTCCAAGACCTTGATCTCTTTACACACACACACACACACAACCTCACACAGAGACACACACACACACACCTGCGCAGGGCACTAGGTGGGAGTTTCCCAGGACTCCTGTCTGATGCTGTACTGTAGCAGCTGCTCTGGGCCTCTGGCAGCTCCCCCTTCTCTCGCAGCATGGAGGTGGCTGCAGAGGAAACAATGCTCACTCCATCCTGCACCCTTGTCTCCAGCGGGTACTCCCAGTCATCATAGGACACAGATATCATACCCAGGGGAAAAATCTAAGAGGAGAGAAGGAGATATCTGAGATATCATGTGGCACATGTGGTGAGTAAAATTGTAATTGACATGTTCGATCCCAAATTTAATTATCTAAATGTATTTCTCAAAGGTGGTTTATTTGCTGGATGTTCCTTTCTGCAGAACTCATAGCTGGTGATGAAAAAAAAAAACAAACAGTAAAACCTAAAAGCTAAAGGCTCATTAGGTTTATCTTTTTGAAGTAGGCTGAGCAAACAAAAAAAATGCAGGCACTTCAATATTTCAGTCTACCCCTGAAAATGTTGTTTTGGCTCATAATTTGGATGTTACTGCGTCAGATCTTAGTATATGAATGAAAAATGAAAATAAAATAAAATCCAAGTATAGGCAGGGATGCTGTGTTAAGGATAATGGGAGGAAGGTGAGAGCAAATATGGGAGAAGCTTCTAAAAAGGTAAGAACATTTTACATCCATTTATTCATACATTCATTGTCTACTGCTTTATCCTCCACATGAAGGTCGCAGGTCACTCCTGTGTCAGCCAATCCCAGCTGATACAGGGCAAAAGGAGGGGTGCACCAGTCCATCACAGGCCAACACACAGAGGGAAACAACCATTCACTTTCACATCCACACCTACAGTAAGTCGGTTTTGAATGTCCAATTAACCTCTGTGTGTTTTTGGACTGTGTATGGAAACTGGAGAACCCAGAGAAACCCCCATACACATGGGGAGAACATGAAAACTTCAAGGCAAAACTGCAAGGCAATAGTGTTAGCCAATATTCCACCATGCACCCCAACATTTGACATTTGACCAACATTTTACACTTTTCGGAATAGTGTCACTTTTGCACAGTACTGTGCAAAAGTTTGGGCAATGCTATAACAACCATACAGTATAATTATTTCACTTTTAGTCACTTTTTTGGAAAACATCCAGAAAATGGGAAACATAGCATTTTAAAATAACAGTATTTTTTTTTAGAAAAGAGAGTATTTAATGTGACCTACCTTTACACTTGAACAGTACTTTGGCCCTGGCTCTCTTAAAACTAGAGGTGAACCCTAATTAATGTTACTGCTATTTCATGTCGACAAATATCTGCTGTGAAAAAGGTCTGTTACACCAGGTTAATTGTTTGAGCATTATATACATATGGTGTATGAGTTAAACTCACTGACAGTTTGCTAATGTATAAGACCAACTTTCACTTACACCATTCAAATACCTAAAAATATTTTAGACATAAAAAACAACAAAGCTGGTGATGAGACTTTTGAACAGTACTGTCCATTTAGAAAATGTATGGATGATTATATAAAATTTCATATTCAGGGGCTGAGTAAGTGTAAGCAAAGCAGTATGATCAGTGCTTGTTAGAGAATTAACCAGACTAAAAAAGATGCTACAATGTAAATTATAATGCCACAGTTGATGTGAATCACCCCCCCCCCCAACTAGAGGATAATTGGCCTGCAATTGTCTGCCTGTCCCGACAATTGCATGGTCAAATCTGAGGCTACTCTGAACAGATTATCTGGCCAAATTATGTCATGATGTGGGGATTTACAGATGTCATCTTTGATATTTACAATTTAAAATTTGGGGAAACAGTAGTTGGGCACATGAGCAGAGAATTGCAAAAACCAAAAACAGAAAGCTGACCAGGAAGCTTCTCCTTTCTCAACTGCCTTTTGCACTATTTAAAACTAACAATAAACCTGCATCATACATAAGCAGTGTTGACTCCATTTTTTCAGCTATGACTTAATCAACAGTTTTTTTCAGTTTTTTTTTTTGTTTGTTTATTTTGGCTCAAATCATACAATACAAAAGAGGCACTATAGCTGATGATGTCAACCATCGGCATCCATGTTTATTTTCATTCTCAAGTTTGTTTATTTGTATGCGTTTCTGTGAGATCGCTAGTCCCTGAAATTGCCATTCTGAACTGAAACACCTAAACACTATGTATGTGGCCCTGCATCCTGATTGGATTGTCTAGTCAGTGCTTTGATTGCAACTGTCATTGTATCTGTCTTTTTAAAAAGATTGATAAGATTTGAAAATCCTCTTGTATGCATCAGATACATGTCTATGTATTAACATTTAACAAGGTAAAATGCCTCGTTTGTTTCAGTAAATATTGGTTCAGTTTGATCTCGGCCTATCAGCAGCTACACTCAGTGACAACTTAACCATGTTCCACCTATTTCATTAACCAATACCAGTTTTATGATCAGATGAGCATCACAGGTTAGAGGGAAAAGGTGATGGTTTAAGTTAACAGCAGGATGACAGTTACAAATGTGGTGAGCAGAAAAGCATCTTGGAAAACACAAACCATCAGACCTTGAGGCAGATGGGCTACAACAGCAGAAGAACATGCAGGGTTCCACTACTGTCAGCCAAGAACACAAATCTGAGGCTGCAGTGAGCACATGCCAAAATCCTGAACTGGACATTTGAGGACTGGAGACACTATGGTCAGCTGTTTGATGGACTACATTTGCTTAATCTCAACAGTCTACACCAATGGTGCTGTAATGATATGATAAGTTTCACTGGGGGTGTTAATATTAATCAACTGTTGTTAATGGCCACGATTGTCCTTTTCTAATGGCCAAACTGGTCTGTAAACACAAAGGTGGGTTCACTGACCTTCAGTGGCCTTCAGGGACTAGATTTAAATCCATTTATACTGTATAACACTTGGAGATGCATGAGTAACTGACAGATCAGCAAAAAGTGTTTGACAAAGTCACGTCAACATGGAGGTGATTCTAAAAGGAAAGTGTTCAACATCCTGTGCAAAAAAGGAAATGAATCCCTTAGGAAAGCAATAGGCAGCCGTACTGAGTGCTAGTATTGTGCTTTGAATGAAGTGCTCAGTGAGAGTGTGATTTTCTGAAATGAAGAACTATTGCTTCGTTGTTGAGTTTCTTGATAGCAGCAGACAATAAAAAGAGAGGAGAAAAACAGGGGAAGTGACAGATGACCTGCAATCAGCCTGGAATCAGTAACACTGCTTGTCTTGTCAAACCACTCAGAAGTGGCCACCTGTTACGACATATGGGGCCTCAGTACCTCAGGGGTAAAGTCTGGGTTGCCAGTGGTGAGACTGGACACAATCCAGATGTAACCAGCTCCTATCAGGCCCAAGGACCGAGCTTCATCCAGTATATAACTGTCAAGGAGGAGTCAGAGAGTTAATAAAGATCCACTTTTTGAAATGTGTCGCTGTACAACAGAAAGGCAGAGACAGCAACAGGAAATGAAATGAACAAACACTTACAGAGCCTCATCCTTGGAGCAATACAGCAGTATAACCGGACTCTGAATCCTCTTGAGGGCAATGTGTGATTTAGAGTTTGGGTCGCCATCTACAGCATCTAGAGTCACAACACTCTGCAGGTCCCAGCGGACAAAGCTGTAACAACACAACATTAAATAATCCCAGACACTTAATCTTGTCTGCAGCTGTAAATAAAGGTTTAGGTGGGAAATAGAGTCTGTGTGTGTGTACATGTGGGGATGTGTATTCGTTACCTGTGATCCACAGTTACCCTCAGCGTGCTGATGAATTCCTGGTACCCAGGGAACTTTGAGGTGACAATAGAAAAAACATGCCAATCGTACTCCTCCATGATGGCAAGCATGAGCAGGGCCTCCTGCTGCAGAGCTGCCCCGAACTGGAAGAACGTGGACTTCTCATCCTGCAATGATACACAGGGCAGCAGCAGAGACAGTCAGACGATTTATCTGGGGAACTGAATTAATTGCAAGCAAGACATAATAGAAAAAAAATTAAAAAACAAGAACTGGAGTGAATGAGAGCAAGCCAGACTGGAAAACCCGATGGAATTAGAGGAACCATTTTCAATTTTGCAATCAGTGAGTCAGAGCGGGAGCAGGAGGGAGATAAGAGAGAGTGTAAAAGCTTCAGAAACGAGGGGGAGAGAGGTAAAATGGCCAAAAGAGGAAGAGATACTGTGAAAGTCAACAAGTGAGACTACACTGCAAAAGAGTGACTGCTGACAACAGGGGGGCTAATGGTTGAAGATAACAACATCATAACTCACAGGTTGGATTTACTTCTATCCTCAGAAACTAACACGACCATACATTGTCTTGAAAGCTCATTTAGCCAAACGCAGATCCTCTATCTACATTTTAATGTGCTGTTTCATTGTGCTGGTGCAGTGCTACAAGTGAAATGTGAGAAAAAAATCATATCGACATTAAAAGTACTTAAAGGTACACTATAGTTGCAGAAAAATATGTTGTCATTGTATAGCTGTGAATGTAAATTTTACAGAACTACAAAACAATATAACATATACAGCTAAATAATTTAACTTGCAGAGAAACTGGGGTTCAGATTGAGAGGTACAGAGAGAACAGACAAAGTGGAACTGCACCGCCGGAACTTATAAGAAGCCAACTGTTTAAGGAAGACAACAGGATGTGAGGAACAAATTTCAAACAGTGGCAGGAGCTTTTGAGAATTAACATGGTGGTAAGAAACTCCTCTGAGGTAAAGTGAGGTGAACATCTATTGTCACCATGTTTGTTGTCAGAAAATCAAAGAACATATACAAGACAACACATGGAGGTATGTGGGTAGTAATAGTCTCATCATTCGTACATATGTAAAGGCAGCATAGTTGAGCCTTAAGCAGCAGCAGAGAGCGTTCCCATGAAAGTAACTATTAAATTGAATGATATACATCAGAGAGACTACAACATGTTACTAATGACTGCAGAATGCATGTTTGGATAAAGCATAAACTTGGTTCCCCCTTGGGACACAACAGACAGACAGCAACACAGCCCATCCACCAGAGAGGATGGGAGAGAGGGAGGAGGAGGAGGAGGAGGAGGAGGAGACGGACAGAAAAAGAAAACAAAGCTGAATGAGAAAAAGGCTTTAGTCTTGAGGGTGAGATCGAGATACCTGCAGCAGCAAAGAGGTGAGAGTCTTGGGAGAGGAACAGAAAGAGCCGCAAACATCAAATCTCTTCACAACGTCCCTGTCTTTCTCTTCTACACACACACAGATAGTGAGTGAGTGAGGGCGGGAGGGAGAGATAGAGAGAGAGAGAGAGCCAAAGACAGAGAGACCACATGCACACATAATGTACATGCTCTAAGTTCCGCATAGGGCATCAAAGGAGGAGACACATTAAACATCAAAGCCCTGATAAACACACATGGAGAATCAGCTGTCAGCTCCTGTCTCTGCTGCCAAGACCCAGCTTCACATGCATGTGTGTGTCTGTGCACGTCTGTAGTAGGCCTTGTGAGGACATTTTGACCTTGTAAGGAATAGCCAAGAGTACATGCTACAAGAGTACAATTGTAGCTCCAAACAATCATTGTGAGAGTTGGGTGAGATGGTTAAAGTTAGGTTTGGGTCAAATTGACATAATTAAATAAGCAGCATAATGGTAAGGAAAAATGTATGACATACCCTGTATGACATACAGGGTTTCATATATATATATATATATATATATATATATATATATGAAACCCTGTATGTCATATATATATATATATATATATACTACCAGTTACCATACCTTTCATTTAATGTGGTCCAAAGGTGTATCCAAACTTTTGACTGGTAATATATATATATGTGTGTGTGTGTGAGCTTATACTGCGCCTTTACACTTGACCTTTAGCGGAACAACAATCTCTTCGTTCTGGTCCCAGAGAGATTTAACTTCTCTTACTCCACCACCACAAACATCGGGAGAAGGAGTGAGGAGAAAATTGTACTTCAAAAAGATCCCTCACTGTTTTCATCTGTGAAAAATCTCTCTGCGTGGCAACAGGCACAACATCAACACACAAGCAGGTATATAGACCCGCTCACACCCTCACACATACAAATGTACTGTACACACACACAGCAGTGTGAATACAATAAGTCCATCTGACAATGATTTAGTTGTTAATTGAACTGAGGATAATTCTGGTTAATTACATTTTGGGTCACGTGTTTGCAGTTGCTTGCCAATGTTACGATGATAATATTCCACATTAATCACATCAGTAATTGTCAAGATATGGGAAAATAGGCAGGAACACATAACATTTGATCAAACAGATACATACTGTAGGTCCTAAACAAGCAGGACACAGTATGTCAGCACAAATTTGGCTTGTTTAAAATTTGAATTGTTATGCTCTTACAATATATAAAAAAAGACAGAATTTCTATCAGGAAAAAATTTCAAACATTTACAACTTAACATTTTTTATTTATAAACTTGGATTTGGGTAATTTTTGGATTTGGGTCATTTTGGACATATTATTTGAAAATGTCACTTTCAGCACTGGGGACATTTACGATATGTTTAAATATTTAATTTACTGTTCGTTAAAAAATAAATAATAAGTAGTCACAGCCAACATACTACACACATGTCACTATTTGGTATACATCAGAAACAAACGTGAAGCTCATCATGAAATTTATACTCTTATATTGGGCCTTACATGTTGACAGCATGAAGATATTGTAGAGATGATTGTACATGTCAAACAGGTCCATAACATGCGTTTTATATGTTTAATATTTACATCTGTCACCACGGTTAAAGAGGAGAAGAGAAGATGGAGGGCAGAATGAGGTGAAGATTCTTCTTTAAAAGAGTGAGGGCAGGGAGACAGGGAAGATGAAATATAAAAGAGAAAAAAGAAACATTGACACAGACCTGCATCTTTTCATCAAATCACACCGAGAAATCACCTATGAATAATGCAAAACTGGAACATGTGCGCATACACACACACACACGTTAGTTTTCACATTATAACCCACATACCTAGGGATTTACTGATGACACTGTGCATCAATTATACAAATACACTTAACTCTGTGTATAGTTTAACATCCACCCACATGCATGCACAGAGCACGTGCACATGTGTACATACACAAAGGCCCCTCAAAATATAGCTTCACTCACACAGTAAGCCAGCAAACCAATTAATAATTCACCAAGACCCTCAACACAAACACACATAGGGAGAGAGAGAGAGAGAGAGAGCACACACACTATTCCACGTCAAATTAAATTTTTGTTTACAGTAATCAGATTAAAAAAATATGAGCATGTGGAAAAACCAAGGCTAATGAGGAACAAAGTGACACATTTCTAGAAATCACTGGGAGTAGGAGTCAGGGAGGGAGCGTCCTGTGAGAAGTGAGCGAGGAAGTCGAGAAGAGTGAGCGACCAAAAGTTAAAGGAACAATAAAGAAGAGGCTGGATGAGGATCACAGAGGGACACGCAATAAAAGGATGGAGCTAGTATGCAGAATAATGAGAGATGGATGGAGGCAAAGAGGAGGAGGAGGAGGCCAGCAATGTGCTATATTAATATTTAATGCAGTAGGTCAGTAAGGATGTAGCAGCTACATTAAGTTGGCCTGACAAAGTATGGCCCCAGATGCTGCTAAGTACCTTCTCAATCTCACTTAAGTCTGCACAAAAGTGCAAACAAACTAGCAAATTTACAGTAAGCATCATGTCAACAAAGTGAAGCTAACAGCAGTTTCAAGGGTCACATGCAAAGTGTAACATAAGTCAGTAGCCCCAGAAAAAGAAAAGAGGCCCAGTGGCAGCACAATGACAATGAGTTCAAAGTTTAACTGTAGAAAATTAAAAATACCCTCACATTAAAATTCAGCTGAAAAGTTGGCATTGTCAGTGGATGAATTAGGATATTTTTGTTCCTTTTTGAGCAATGCCATTAATAGATAAGGTTTGTTTCTTCTTAATGACAGTGACATGAATGCCCCTCCAACTACGATGAACATAAACTAATAAAGTCCTACTTGAACTTTAGGTCATGGCTCTCTCTCATTCAACAAGCGGGAATCCAAGCCAGTTATTTTATGGGAGCAGTTAAGAGTGATATATGACAAAAAAAATGTAATCACTGTATAATTAGACAGCCAATATCTCATGCAAACAGGGGTTTTAGGATGGTTTGCACAATGTTAAGACAAGCCAACGTGCACTTTAAAATACAAGGTTATCGAACTTAAAATAATTTACAAGACAGCATTGAAAAAAGTCATGAATATAAATATTATTCTTAATCTTTTTGTACTACTACTGTTCTACTTGCATATTTTCTCCAGTCATTCCAAGTTCTGTACAGATGCGTTAGTAAAAATTATAAAAAAAAAAAAGATCATTATTTTGACTCAAAAGAAAAAGAATATGATTAAACCTAATTATTTGTGGTTATTTCAGTTTTATTAATTTATACATCCACTCATACTACAGTATACACTTATTACTAATTAAAGTTTATATATATGTGTGTGTGTGTGTGCATGCATACGCACGTTTTCTTGTAGCTGTTGCTTTGTGAGGACCAAAAAAATGTATAAACCAAACAGAGCGAGGACAATTTAGCTAGTCCTCACACCTTTAAAGGGCTTTTTCACGGTTAAGGGAGTTAAGTGGCTTGGGAATGCATTATGTCTATGAGGGTCCTCACTTTGAATGCTGCACAAAAATGTGTGTGTGTGTGTGTGTGTGTGCCAAGTCCTCAAAAAATCAGACGGGTAGTCAGGTGCTTTAAATAGAATGGCATTTTGTCACAGGCAAAAGCAAACAGGTGTATGTATTATGTAATTACACTGGCAATGACATTTTCTGTGGAAAATCCAGATACATAACATTGTTGCTCACTGGAACATTTAAAAACAACAGACTGCAAACAATATCAATAACACCTGTATATTTCATGCTGTCTCAAAATGTCTGCTGTGGAAATGGCCTGAATGGTGGTAATTCAAACCTCAGTGGCACAATAACCACTGACAGAGCATCTGAATACTGCTTATAATAAGGAAACGTGTGGTACTGTATATTTTGTGTTGTACAGTACATGAACTGAACAAAACAAAATTTGCTTGCCTGCCTGTTTTTTTTCCAGTGCTAAAAAAAAAAAATCATAGGAAGGTCACCGGAGATAATACAGTAGATGTTTTTTACGAGCTAATGTCTCCCTGTACTATTGGACCTTATCAGAATAATTAACATTAATTAAACACTGCAGGTTAACGCGTTCGCACGATGAAAGTGAGCACAATGAGCAAGGGCCTGTAAGACATTAAAACTGCACTAGAGAGCAACACTGGTGGGCAGGACACGCTTTGTGTTGCAGTCTAATTCTCTGTAAATGCTCAGCAGATGTTCGACAAACCATAGTGTTAACAAACACCGCACTAAACCCATCCGCTAACACAGAATTAGCCCAGTAAAGCCACTTACAAACAAACGCCTGGTGGAGCCTTGGAGGAGGCTGTTATCATTTAACCAGCATTAAAAGTAACACAGCTGAACAGAGAGCAGTTTGTGTTGCAAATGCCTTTGATACTGAACAACAGTGTTGCCAACTCCTCAGTTAGGAAAGTAGCTACTGGCTGTCGCTACATGACGCCATCCTCTAATTTGCATAATTAGCCCTGTATATGTAATTGTAATGGATGCCATTGGGTACTTTGTAGTTCTTAATATGTTCAGAACTACAAATTATTAATTATAGTTCCTATTCTTATCATAGTTCATAATCATAATCATTCCAACATTCCATACCAAAACACTTTTACTTTGAAATTCTGTGAGATATCATCATGAATATCCTAACTGCAAGATCATAATAATATATTTTTAAGGTTATATTGCCCATTTGCTACTGAACTGTTGTTTTTTTTCCCGCTTTTTTCACTGTCCCCAGGTCCTTTGAGCTTGACACCCCTGATCTTAATGGTCTATAAATGGCAATGTGAAAAAATGATGGTAGCTAGTCTGGATCTAACGGTCAACGGTGCGGCTTCTTCTTCTTCTTCAGGTTGAATGTTCATGCCCATGACCAGATGCTAGCTGTTGGGGGAGGGTTCGTTGCACTGCAAATGTGCTCGTGACGTAACTAAACTCGGCTTTTCAAAACTGCTTGCGCAGGTAAACAGAGAAGCCCTTATTTCTCAGAAGTGGCTGAAGTGTTTATTGTGACACTTGATGTTTAGACACGGGAAGGGCACGGGGACACACTAAAAAATATCAGAAATGAGATTTTCCAGTGAATGTCTTCGTTAAACTTATATTTGGTTGACAGAAGGTTACATATGTAGAAATACTATTGTAAAACAGCGAAACGGCATCTTATTTTCTTATCAGGAAGTTGGAAACCCTAATCCAACACTAGTGTTGGTCGGAAAGCTAACAAGGACAGCACAACCCACGTCCTTTCATGGCATAAAAAAAACTCTTGACACTAACAGAATGTAAAGACAAGCACTGGTCCCCAAAGCGCTGAAAGCTCTTCCGTCTTAGAAAAGAGAGGCAGGTCCCAAAGCCCGCGTCCACTAACCGAACACTTCCTCAGTCCCAGGACTGAAGAACACTAGCGTTCAGCTTGGCTCCCAATGCTAACAAAGACTACTTTAGTATTTAACAAGAGGTGCGTCCCAATGCATAAGTCTACTGTACTATTTAACAGCCTCACACTCCCCAGGCAAACACTGAATAGCATTTAACGCCGCACAGAGCCCACAAAGCTGGCATAGCCTAACACAGACATGTGTCTCACCCGTAATAGCAAGTGATGGATGACTCTCAGCTGACAAAGCACATATAATATTTCATCCAAAATTCAGAATGTACAGGGAAAAACATATTTCCAGACACCGACAGAGCATTTAACCACTCCACTTTAAAAAATGAACAGTGTTTTAAACAATGTTCCTTATTTTACATTTCTACCCAACAAAACTAGAACACTAATCCTGTTTGTTTTTTAATATGTTTGCCTGTAGTGAGTCAATATTGGTGATTTTTGTTGTTGCTGTTATTATACTGCCTTTTTCAGATTTTTCTATGGTGTGTCTGTCTATTTACAGCAGAGGTCTGCAACGGATTGGTATCAGTTATAAATGACAGTGGCACAGCCGCCCTACTGACTGAAAATATTAATTTGTGTATTATTTGAATAGCTTAGTAAGGAATATACAATAACAAGGTATGTTTATACATGGCACTAGGCCCAGTTTAATATAAAAAGATTTTTATACAATATACTGTATATTGGGGGGTCTCTGCTCCATATCTCCATCAGTTTGGGGGTCCTTGGCCTGAAAAACATGAAGACCCCGGGTTTAGGATCAGCCAAGCAGTACTATCAGACCTGACAGCGAGCATACATGTCCTCCAACCTGTTTACAGTCGTCTCATTTAACTACCACTTTTAGAAGCTGATCAGGCTTAATCTGAATTGTGTGAAGTCATTTAACAATCACTTGAATGTAAAAGACATTTGTTTATAGTTACACACCACAGTTTTAAAGAGGCACCAGTCAACTTTTATGTCCCGGGTAATTCCTGTTTACTCGCTGTAATAAAGATGCAGTAGTAGCAAGACAAGAAGCAGCTGGGACATTTTTTGAAGAGCTGGTGTTGTGCTGTGTTATATCAAATTCCCAATGAAAATCAAGTGAAAAGTTTCTTGTTTGTTTTATAAATCCTTTTAGATATTTTAGATGCATTGACAGGGCAGCCTAAATATTAACTTTTATTCTGTTAATCCTAAACTGAATTCTTAGTTCTGAAAAAGATCAAATACATCTGAGCAACTTGATTACAGTTTTTATTATAGTACTGATAAAATAATCTGCAAAGTATAAGAAAATGTTGTCAAATGGCTAAAAACTCAAACATTATACATTCTAAATTATATGAATCAGATTAAAATTCAAAGCTAAATGCATTTGTAAAATGTAACATTGAGCCATCAGTGTTGATGACATAATATTTTAATATACCTATTAGAGTGAAAACCTTTTAGAATTGTAGTAGAGTGTACTGCTCATCTTAATTATTTGTGAAGTGCTGCCTTTATCTCTTTTTAAGGCAAAATATTTAAGTGCTCTTCCCTGTTGTCATCAACAGTCATGAATATTGCGAAGCCACTACTATATTTGTCACAGTCAGAAAGGAATACACTCTCTTCTACTGCTTGTTTACCTTAACTTTCTCAGGGAAGTCATAAACTCACATTTGTTTTCAAAAATCCATTAAAAACAGCTCGCAGACATTGTGCTGCCTTGAAGAGCGCGCAGTCATCCATCATTCCCCTGTATTATATTTCTTTCCTGTCAACGTGTCAGTCGAGAATTTTATTTTTTTACAGTTTGTTGGATTTTAGCGAAGCAAAAAATAAATTACTAGTTACTAATGCATGATGAGATTAGCAAGAGATTAGTGATTTATTAATCCAGTGTCACACTCCTGGTACTGTGCCCTGAAGAGCTATCTCTTCTCCAGACTGCCATCAACACAAGCTTTTACAATACTGCAAATACTGTGAACGCTAATAATTTAGTGGGGTTTTTTTATCAGTTGTCAATGCCATTCGATATCTAAGATACTGAGTTCAATGAGGATCAACTAACGAATAGTCTATAGTCTACATAAAATGTATTAAAACCTCCAAAACTAAATACATATAGACTACATACAAAACATTTCACACTTTTGTGTGGTTTTATTGCAAACAAGCAGCATTTAGTGCAGTTATGGCTCTTGGGTAAAAGCTGTTTCTCCAAGTCTTGTCTTATAGTGATCTGCCATAAAATAAACCTGGTGCTAAAACAAGTTCCTGAGGGAAACCTTCATTTCCCCATTTAATTGGTGTATATTGTGGTACAAATTTGTTTTATAAAATGGATTTAAAGCAAATGGTAAACACACAGTGGCGAAGAAAAAACACTGCTGTCAGAGACTGACAAATAAAGAGCAAAAATATGCAACTAAAACAGTTAAATAGGCTCAGACTGTGAAACACAAGCAGGCTCTTACATTATTATTATTTTGATTTATTTTGATTTAATGAGAAAAAGCCCACTAATGCAAATGTTCTTGGTACACTAGGACAGTACAATGGGACAGTAAGCAGGCTGAGAAACTGTGTGAACTGAATGACCAAATAACTATTCAGGCTAATGTTGAATATTAATTTGTTGCTGTAATTTGCGGATAAATGCCCCATATAATAGAGTAATTTTAATTAAGTCAAATTAATCAATACTGTGTCTGTTTATATCCACAAGACAATCATGACTTGTTCTCTATAGATCAAGAACCACACACTCTGCTGATCTCATCACATGGTGCTGCATCAAACTCAACCACTAACTCTTGTGAGGGAATGACAAAATCACAGTGCAGTCTAGGAGAGGGAAATTCATTTCTTGTAAAATTGTGACAAAGCATTGTACTGGACACAGGAGTGTGCTTGGCAAGCAGCTCCAGCTAAATGTGTCTCCTGAGTGGTGGCTGGTGCTTGTGCATGCTTGGCCCTGCCTATCCAAGTGTCAGAATGCTGCTCACGGCTGAGGCTAATCACAACACCTGTTTAGTAGAGATTACAGTGGGATCCAGTGCTGAAACCACCATAACTAAGTGCCTAACCTTAACCTTTACCCCAATCCTAACCTAAACCCAACTCTAACCCTAACCCTAAACCATGTCTTAACCCTGAAAAAGCCTTTTAAATTGGTGTGGCCCAGACAAAATGTGTCCAACAAAGATAGGTTTGTAGGTTTTTTGGACCTCACATAAATACAAGTGCACACACACGCACACATGAACACATACTTACATATACACACAGGCATCCCTGTGGCAGAGGAGGAAGAGGATGTGCGACTATATATGGTGTGTGTGTGTGTGTGTGTGTGTGCTGCCACTAAAGCGTGAGTAATAATAACTGTTTGACTTATAGATCTTCAGAGAGAAAGAGATGTTAATGTTATTTCATCCCCCTACATGGAAAACAAATGACACAGCCAGCCCTATTCCTCCCTCAGTTTCTTTCTTCCCCCATCGGTGAATGAATTTAAAACGGCACAAGAAATGAGCAACACTGTGCATCCTCCTCCCTCTATAGCAGCCTTCATTGGCAAATCAGAGTTTTGCCAGTTTTATATTTACAGCTAAAATGCCTTTGGGTGAAAAAAGCAATCACTATTTCTTACTCTCTCTCTCTCTCTCTCTCTCTCTAACTCTCTCTCGCTCTTTCTCTAACTCTCCCAGCCCACTGATGGTGACTCTGTTGGACTTAAGGAAACCTTAGGCCCCGTGTAAAAATGGCAACAAGCTGTGAGTCAACGCATCACAACTGACTATCTCAGCGATGATTCCTGGACCATGCGAAATGGGCTAACGGACGCAGGTATGAGGACAGAAACAAGACACACCAGTTGGTGTTGGGTCAGGACACTTGTCCAGTGCCACTGCAAAACAGAATGGTCTGATTGCTGTAGGGAAACCACAAGCCAGAAGATTAATTAGCTTACAGTGTGTTAGTCTTTTTGCTGTCACAGAACAGCTGCAGGCCCAGCTGAATACTAAAATATTGTTTTGGTTAAAATTACATTAACCCAGTATTTCTTAAGAAATTTCTTGACAGCTGAAGCATTAGGCTTGCTTAATACCATAGAATAAGTTAATACAATGACACAAACATCCAGGGGGCATGTAGTGAACGGGGGAGGGTGTCGAGAAGTGGTGAAGGGGTTTTGCAGAGATTGTTTGGGGGTAAAGGACTGGGTTAGACAAATCACTAATTCTGCAGAGGAATGGAAACCGGTAGCTGAAGAGGTATTCATTCATTATATATGAGCCTTACTCAGGACTGTGTAAGCTTTTTTTAACACCAAAAACTCTCCCGCAACACTATTGTGCACACACTTTCACTTTCTGAAAAACACACATAAATATGTTGTTGCTACATTTACTTTACAGACAAAAGCTTGTTAATCCCCTTTTCTCCAAGGCCCTGCTGAGTTTATTCATATGTGACTCCATTTTTATACCACGACTGGTCTCCTCCATTCCCCCCCCACCCCCCCACCCCCACCCCCAAATCCAGCCACTTGTTCTCATCGCTTTTGTTCACACCACAGTAACCATCCACTGTTACCATGGCAAATCAATGGTCAGTCTACAGATGGGAGCAGATTTATATCACCCTCGCACATGCATGTGCACGCAAACACGGGTTTGCACAGCTATTCTTCTTAGGACACTGCACTGACTTTCATTAATCTGGAAAGCCTAAACATAGCATTGTTAACCCTAACATTAACCATAAACAGTTAATGCAAAACACCAACCATAAACTAATAACAATTCAGACCTTAGCCCTAAATTTAATCAGTTCCTGAGAAATAAGGTTGTGCCTCATTGTGACCAGGTTTGGTCTCCATTAGGGTTCAAAAGGTCTAAAGAGTCAAAACAATACAAGTACACACATGCATAA
This sequence comes from Brachirus orientalis, assembly GCA_016785285.1. Lineage (NCBI taxonomy): Eukaryota > Metazoa > Chordata > Actinopteri > Pleuronectiformes > Soleidae > Brachirus > Brachirus orientalis. Next base: position 4,832,067 of record JAFBJR010000175.1, read on the forward strand.
ACATACACACAAATCAATATCTTTGCTTCTTGTTCTGGCATTCCATCACACTGGTAATGGATAGGTGTCAACACTCTATGTGAGTGGATACTGGCCTGGCAGGTGTGTGTGTGTGTGTGTGTGTGTGTGTGTACCTTATGTTGTGGGGACCTAAATCTCTTCACACAGTCACATTATTGGGACTTGTCTTCCTTATGGGGACAAAACTCAAATTACATTTTAAGGTGAAGACGTGGTTTAAAGTTAGGACAAGGTTGGGGTTAACTACTGTAGTAAGTATGGTTAAGGTTAGAGTAAGTCTCCAGGAAATCAATGTAAGTCAATGTAATGTCCTCTGAAGTCATGGAAACCAGTGTGTGTGTATGTGTGTACGTGTGGATAATGTGCTAAAGATCAGATAAGTAAATCTATTTTCTTAACTAATTAAAGCGAGGCACCACTCCTCAAGGAAAAGAAAGCATGCCGAATGACAGGGCACAGTGTGCTCAATGCGATAACTGAAATCACACACACACATAAAAACACCCACATTTTGTTGGTTGCGTATATTATCTTTTATATTATCTCTGCTCTGCATTTGTGAGACTGGTTTTGTATGTACAATATATGAGTGTACACGTAAAGTTGCTGAGTGAGTCTGAGCTTGGCAGGTGCTTAAAGCCAGTGGCTATCAGACAGCAGATCAGAGATAATAGGCTACGGCTGATGACACCTACTACGCCTTATTAGCCAGTACCCAACCTAAAGACAAACAGACAGACACACAAATGGGACAAATCTGTACTTGCAGATTTGTAGTTTTATGTCACTTTCAGTGGGTGTTCCTGAGTGTGCTCTGTTGGACAGCACATGCTTGGAGAGATAGATGAGATAAGAAGAGTGGAGACATCCTAATCTATTGGTGAAAGTGATTATTCCCACACGGGTGGGAGGTTTAAGGCAAGACTTGAAGAACAGGAGGACGTAAAGGAAGTGCTAAAACATTGTCAGGAAGGGGGGGGGGCAGTAAGAGTGGCAGAGAGATGGAAGGAAACATGGAAAAAAAAATCCTTCTGTGTGATATTCAATAAAGAAAAACAAGTGGAAAACTTCCGCTCCAGTATCTGACTGTCGGCAGCTGACGTTGTGCTGAGGAGAGTAGGAGTTATGACACACATCACACCGTGGCTCTCTAGATCCATCTGTCTATCCATGCACTCTTCCTTTCATCGTTCTGTCTCCGCCCTGTTTGATGCAGCAGCTTAAATGCGGACGTGGCTGCTTCTGCTCGAGAGAAGAGCCGAGTAACTCACGACAGGTGGCAGCTCAGGAGCTGGAGACTGTGGGGTTTCTCCGCAGAAGCAGCATGGTGAGCATGGGGAGGATTAGTGATGACGTCGAGGACAACGAGGATGATCACTATCAGAGACCAGTTCACTTGTACATCCTTTCCTGTCCCTTCCTCAATGAATCCCTCCTCACACTCTCTGCCTCCCTCTATCTTTGCTTCCTGTTCAACACTACAGAAGTTTGATCCACTGGGAGATCATTAGCAAAGGATCAAACCCCTGAACATTCACTGTCCACACACACACACGCGCGCACACCCACACGCACGCACACACACACACACACACACACACACACAGATAGGCTGGCAAAAGCACACTACACATACACACTTATAGGAAGACAACACATACCACTGTTACACACACAAACACAAGAAATGGGGGCACACGGAAGAGCACTGCAGATTAAAATCCAAAACACTGAGTCATAATGTGTGTGTGTGCTCAAGTGGACATCAACTATGGTCTGGTGGGGGATAGAAACAGGATTGATGTAGCACTTTTTTGGTAGAAGAAAGAAAAAAGTATGACTTACTTAATCTAAAACTCAGAAGATATTCATTTACTTCAACAGACATACGTGTGCGTGTGTATGTGTGTATGTGTGTGGGCCACATGAGCATCCACCTAAACATCACAAGACCATTCAGTGGGTCCGACTGGCTTCTCTCATACACTCATACACTAATTCCAGTACACAAATAAGGAAAAAGTTGTATTAAGACACATTCACACAGAACTTAGTCTCCTCATTTACTCTTCAGACAAATGCATTTGTGCACACACCTACATGCACACACATGCACCACAGCACCTAGACACGCACATGCACAGTCATAGTCAGTCTCTCCATCAGAAATGTATTAAATAATTCAGTGTAAGGGAAGTACACAAGAGTGTAAGGAGTGTATTCAGTGCAGGCCTGAGGGCCGGCCTCTGCTCTAAAAGCATCATGTCACTGCCAGTCGTCTCCTCTTGTCCCTTTCCTCCTGCTTTTTATCCATCCGACTTGCTCTTTGCAAGCTCTCCACCTCACTCTCATTCCAATGGTTAAATTGGGTTTCGACGGCACATTTGATGCTTAATTGGCTTTGAAATCATGAGGCGTGTATATTTAAATGAGGACGTGTGCACAAAATTCAGAATTAAAAAAAGACCTTTACAGACTATTAAAAGTTGCGATGCTTAAAAAAGTTCATTTTCGACAGACTGTTAGGAGTCAGACCGGCCACGTTTTTCTTTTCTGCTTCATCCATTCCTGTCTCTCTGAATTTTTCCACCATTCATTCCATCTCAACCTTTCCTCTTTTCAGCTCTCCCCTCCGCCCCTTCTTTCTGCAGGTTTGCCAGCTGTTCTGCTGATCCACTGAAGTCCCTCTCAGATGTAGGTCACTCTCTCAATTAAGACAATTAGCAGCAGACGGGTGAGACCGAGCCACTCTCATTACAGCAACAGGAGCCATAGGCTTGCATCACATGGCTAGCACTTAACACTCCACTTGGCACCTGCATTTGCCTTGACTAGAGCCAATCTGCCAGTATTTTCTTGAATTGGCACTGAATTGGCCAGTGCAGAATAACCAAGCCACAGAGCTCAAACTATAACACAATTGAATCTGGATTACTTTTACTGTGTGTAATTTCATGGATCATTCACACAAGATAAAGAGTCTCTAGAGTCATAGACGGGATGAAAATTGCTCTGATCATTTCTGGACTGTGAAAAAAAGCATAATTTTTTAAAAAAGGAACATCTACTAAATGAAAGGCATGTAAGACCTCAAAGACAGAGGCTCGTCTTTGACATTTTACACGTGCGATGATGACTGGCTCACTGCCACTCAGGAAACATGTTATTAAGACTGCAGTAATTCCTTGTTTTCATCGCAAAAACATATTTTGAAAGAACACAATTGGCAAATCACAAAGGCATATTGGAAACAGTTCATATCCAAATCTCATCCTTGCATTTCATTATAAAAGTTAAAGCTGTAGTGTTTAGATTTTAAACATAAACAAATGTCCATTACATTCAAACCACTGTCAACTGAGTTCACATAATGCTGACAAAGCCTATCAGCTCCACACAACTATCTGTGTGTTTCTCAGTATAGCAGTGTTTTGGTGACATAAATGGCAAACTGTAGGTCAAGGAATTATCTACGGTTCTCTGAAACATGAAAGAGGTGAAATTACTGTTGAAAGAAAACTTTAGTTTAAAGAATCAACCATGTTTTTTTTGAAACATTAATGAAAAGAAAGGAATATGGACCTTGAGTCGTCTTTTCGTCAATTATGAAAATAAATATTTTGTGGTAATGCTCACATTTTACATCTATAACACACCAATATTGAGAAGCTTGACTTGAAATATACTGTATATACTGAAAATCAGCTATTTAATCTGTGATAAAAATCACATTTGGATATTTTCCGCCATTTTGTTGAGCCCTAGATTATAGTGGTGTCACTTTGAATGGAAAAGACAGATGACATTTGGGCTGTATTTTGATCTGCTGTGCCAAGACTATAGGATACAGTTGATGCTAATAAATGGACTTTAAGGTGAACAGACAGGTTAAATTTATACAGGATGTAAACAATACAATAATTTCAGGATCGTCTTAAACAAATCCCATTACAGCATAATCTATATAAAGCTGGCTGAAGAAAGCATCTGCAGTATGCTGATCTGCAGTGCAATCTTTTAGGATGTGGCAGGCGTGTAACACCCCCAGCCATCATTAACTGGCTTCAGAAATGTAGGCCTCTCTCCGAGTATTCCCGATCCCGGTCTTCTGCTTGCAAGCCTCGCACCAATAACAGCTGATTAGTACTGGTCTGCAGAACAATGTTCGAGGATGCATCACCATCAGCTAGTTTAGCAACACCTCTGGACATCATTAGCTGCAGCAGCAGCAGCAGCAGCATCAGAGAGGTTGGACATTCTCATCCACCCTGCTCATTTCTGCCGTACGCTCACACTCACCTCCTGCCAGGGTGCAATTAATGACGGTTTAATTTTTATTTATGGCTTTTCACATTTTCACACAGTTAAACATTTTCTTTCCAAACACGTTTACATAAACAAATGTACTTTACCGTTCAGTAGTTAGGTCTTTCACAATTTAATCATTCAATATTCTCCACATATTTTCCAAAGCTGAGGAACTTAACTCACCCATATGACTGGGAAAGGTCAGCTATGTCTGTTTTTTTGACTTACCATACTCAACAGACTCCTAGTAATAAGAAGGGAAATAGAATAATACAGGTAGAGCACAAAACAACATACAGAAGATTAGTGTCATCTTGTCTCACAGCTGTCAGACTAAGCCACATTTTCTCAGATTTCCCACATATTTACAAGTAGTTTAAAGGTAAAAACTGAGTATAGAACAGGCTGTGCTGTATATAAAAATGGACCTACTCTGTGGGTCCAAGTAAGGACAATGTGGAAGAGAAATTACCGCACCTCTCCCCTGATATTACAATAACAATAGTAACATGATGTGATGTGAAGGAAGAGGAGGATGATGAGAGAGCAAATTATTTTATAGTTAACAAATCTGCCTCCTGTGAAAAGTCCATAGCTGACTTTGCTCGGCCTATTTACACCACTGTATATTAATGTTGGTGATAACGGAGTTCTTTTGTTACAGCTTTGTCACTAATTACTAATTTGGGGTCTTCTTCAATTCAACATGTTATAAATTATGGATTTTATCTAAATGCAACCATATGTATGTAATGTCTGCCACTAGGGATCTCTCAGTCAAAACAAAAACAAAATAACTAGTTTAATGATGTGGGGAGCTTCGGCAGAAAAATGCATAACATTAAAAATTAGTATTGGTAATCCATTAGTGCCAAATACGCAGAATGAAAAGAAAAAAAAAAATAATAAAGACAACACATTAGCTAACTTGCAGTAGCAAATATATCATTTCTCAATCTGAATTTTCATAGGTAAGTTATAGCAGAGATATTTGTGCTGATATTTGTGCCATATTGACCAGTGTTTGTTTTTAAGTGACCAGTGAAACTCCACAACCCATAACTTTGGGGGTCCATTACTCTAACTAATTAGCAATAAATTATAATATTATTTATTTTTGGGCAGTACAACAGGTGATGAACATCCTGCTGGATCTTTTCATGTCTGAAGTGAAACTGAGGTGGAAAAATCTGTGGCCATTTGTACAGATGGTGCAGCAGCAATGACGGGCTAAAGGAGCTGAGGTTAAAGTCTGTCAACCTGAAGGTTATTACTACTCACTGCCCGCTGCAGCGGCAGGTGCTCGCGTCTAAAGCCATGGAACCAGAGCTTCACTCTGCTTTGAACAAAGCTTTGACTGCAGTTAATTTTGTGAAGCTGATGATACTGCCATCACATTTGTTTGAACAGCTTTGCAGGGAGATGGATTCTGGATAAGACTGGTTTATCACTCCTAGAGTGTGATGGCTCTCTTGTAGAAATGTTTTGCAGTGGGTGTTTGAGCAACGCAGAGAGATGTCGGAGAAGAAAAAAGAGAGATTGCAAAAGTTATCGACATCTAGGAGTAAAAATGGCAGTCAGCATATGCTTGATTAGTGTTGATATAATGTGCTGTCCTTTGAAAATTGCTTCTTTTCTGCAGAGTTTTAATTGCATCTTTTGAACAGATGGTTTGAACAAACCAGGCTCATGTACTTGTTTTGTAGAAAAGCAATATCAGACAATTGTTCCAAGCAGAGACTTTCCATTTAAGTGAATATACTGTATGATGCATAAATGGTTACAGTGCATCTGAAAATATGACTTTTACATTGACCTCCCCAACAGATGCAACACGGTTCTGATTAAACAGTCAGTTCACAAGCCAATGGATGACATTATGGTGAGTTACCATTTGGCTGAGAAATACATATGATCTGTGGCATGTATCAAAAATGCTGATCAGGCACAGCTGATTCAATTTTTCTTCTATTAAAATGTCAGGAGGAAAAGATCTAAGTGACTTTGAAAGAAGGTTCAATGTTGGGGCAGACACAGCAGAGGCTTCAGTCACGACGACTCTTCAACTGGCTGGTGATTTAATAGGAACAGTGACTCAAATGACATCTGCACTCAGCTCTACAGGGAAGATATCAATAAATAAGGTCAGAGATTATGGCTGAAGGTGCACTTGTGATGCTTGTGGATAAGGAAAAATAGAAGAGCAACTCCTTCTCTGATGACTGAACATTAATGTAGGACGTGATCAGACAGTAAACAAGAACATTTACATAGAGGGAAATATTACAGTGGGGTTTCACTGCATAAAACCCTCATTACAAAGACGAATGCCTATTCTAGAGGTCAGTGGTGCAAAAACAACACAGGCACTGGTCTACACAGGTGTAGGAAAAATTGATATGGTCAGAAAAGTAATCTTTCATCATATTCTTGGCAGTTGAGTGAGTGCATGTGTAGCACAAACTGTGAGACAGACCTGACTGCTTGACCTCACTCACTGGTGAGGGGATACATTGGCTCTGTTGTGCTGTTGGGGTCATTTTCCTGAAACTGCTTGGGTCATCTTGCCCCTTAGGGGGGAAAATGTCACTGCAAATCCATACCAAGTTGTTCTGATTGATCACTTTTATCCTGTCATCAAACATTTGTATGCTGATGAGAGCGGCCTCTTCCCTAATGACAGTGCCTCACTAGGTCACTGAAGGGATTGAGCATGAAAATGATCTCATCTGACTAACAGTGGGTTTCCCTCACTCTTTTTTATGCACACTTTCAATTTGCATGCAAAAACGACCAAAATGAAAACACAAATTAGAAAAAGTCCAGGTGGCGAAGTGGAAAAGTTGGCAAATGCAAATGAGTTCAATGGGAATAGAGAGAGCGAGTTTCGAAATCACATGAATGAAATGTTTATTCGGCCTCCTCATTTTCGCTGCACTGAAAAAAAAAACGTTGGAAATGGCAGGTGAGCAAAATTATATGTGAAAATGAAAAAAGCACAACGTTCCTTTAGTGCAAGAGGCAAATACTACAATGACAGACAGAAGCAGTAAGGACATGTCTCCATGTATCCAAAGTTACTAGCATGATGTGTATGTAAAGATATACACATCATCAAGTGTCACCTGCTTCTCCTTCAGTGGCGATGATGGATATTCACTTAAAAGCAGGGGATGGAAACACATATAAATGCACATATTTGCCATTTTACCATTTTTGGCTTTTGAAAATGCCATTAAATTTGCTATACATTTCAGTGGAAACCTAGCTGATGACAGTTTTTCATCTAAAGGGGAGGAAATCACAGGGAAACTTCAATATGATACCTGGTGACCCACAATAATAATACTATCACAATACAATTATTCTGTGTAATTGTATTGCAGCACAGTCATATAATGATAATCACAATATCTGTCAATATCTGAAAATTTGGCCAAATAGAGCACTAGGGCTGAAAATTACTTGAGTTATCAATTACAAATTGATTACAAAATAAATCATCAAGTATTTTTAATTTTTAAAACAAGTTTTCAGATTTCTTTGCTCCTTATAGCAAAGAAATCATTAAAACTTGTGGACAAAACAAGACATTTGAGAACATCATCATTTCCAGGTTTGACAAACACTGACCAACATTGTTCGAAATTGTTTTTACATTTTACTGGCCACATGATTACTAACATGATAAATAACTGACAGATTAATTGATAATGAAAATAAGTTTAAGTTGCAGCCCTAGTTTGCACCAGCCTATCAATAATCGTAACGATCACAATGTATTTCCGTATCAAAATTATGTCTCCACGTTTTCACCTCCCCTTCCAGTGCTGCCTTTAACAAGCTGAAAACACTCACAACTTATAATATGATCTGATGGAAACAAAAACTACATGTTGCTGTTTTCTACCATTCACATATCTAATGACAATCTAAATCAAAAGCTGTGAGAGTTTGAATTTTCTGTAAAGTGAGTTGAGTCTAACCAAGTGTGATGTTCACCACAAGTTAAAAAAAAAAATGTCAGTCAGATTTAGCTGTTGTGCTTGTAGCAGAAATGATCTGAGCTGCTGCGTTCTCTTTACACAATTACTTATACTGCCCATGATTAACTGCTGCCTAAGACAGGGCATCTCATGACACACACACACACATTTGCGCTTCTATCAGAGTGAGGACCCTCATAGACATGATACATTCCCTAGCCCCTTACCCTAACCTTAACCTTCACAACTAGATGCCTAACCCTAACCCTTTGTCATGTTCTCTGTCTGGCTTGAGTTGCTTCTCTATTATTGTTAACTTCCTGTTTTATGTTGGTAGTTGCTTTTTGTGTTCCTGGGGAAGTGCTTTGCTTTTTGCTTTCAGGAAGCTGGCTGGCAGGTGAAGCAGGGAGACTGATTGCCACAGCTGCTTCTGATCATCTCATCACTCCTGTCTACTTATACCTGGGTTTTCCTGCGGTCTGGCGTCAGCGCGTCATGTGTGCCACGCTCGGTAACTCGCTGAACTCTAGACTTGTTGCTCTTTAGCTCCTAGTTTTTGTAGTTGGTGTTTTTCGTTATCTTTACATTATCCTAATCCTCCGTTTCCCTTTTTTCTAGACTCCAGTTTCCCTGAGCTCTGCCCTGCCAGCCGGCCTGCCTCTGCGTTTTGTGTTTCTTTATTGGACTGGTCACCCTTAGTTATTTTTGTAATAAATCCTTTTCCTTTTTACCCATTCGTCCCTGCTTTTTGGGTCCGCTTTTAGTTATCCCTTTTTATGATTCGCACGAATCGTTACACCCTTACCCCAACCCTAACCTAAACCCAATTGTAACCCTAGCCCTAAAACCAGGTCTTACCCTGAAAAAGCCATTTTAAGGGGTGAAAAAAAGTGAGGACCAGCCAAAATGTCCTCACTTTGTCAAAATGTCCTCACTCTGTAGGGTTTATACGATTTTTGGTCCTCACTCTGCAGCAAGTACAAGAACACACACACACACGTCTATGTGTCTCTGAAGGGTTCATACTGTACATCTTCACTTCCCTTTCTCTCTCACACTTGTTCGTTCCCTCTCTCATCCTCTCAAATCACCTCGTACTCAATGTTACCATATATGGTTCAATTACTCTACAAGCCCTCTCAATCTCCTCTCTCTCTCTCTCTCTCTCTCTCTCTCTCTCTCTCTCTCTCTCCCTCATCTTCCTCTTGAACATCTAATATCACTCTGATCAGCTCTATTTTTCCATCCATCTCTTTCTCTCTCTCCCGCTCTGCTTCCCCCAAATATCCCCCACTCCTCCCTCTCTTCCTCTATCATCACTCTCTCACTCTCTCTCTCTCTCTCTGCTGCTATTGCCTCCCTCATCTTCTTTCTCCCTTTCTCTCTCTGAACTGCTCGGAGAGTGTTATTTATACAGCAACAACCCACGCAGAGTGGAGCAGAGCAGAACAGAGCAGTGAATGCAGTGTGACTTGCCAAAGTGGGCATCACCTCAGAAACACAACGCAACTCTTCACTCCTTCAATTCCATCCTTACGCCGCTCTGTTTCTCTTCATCACAACTTCCTCATTCTGGCTGGGCACGAAAGAGTTAATAGTCTAAGGGCAGAGAGGGGAGTATCAGGGGCACATCCACACCAGGTGAAAGAAACCAAAACATTAAACCTACGAGTTTCAACAAGGAATAGAAAGACTCCTTTATCAATGCAGAATGCAAAATGGAAGAAATGTGTTGCTGAAGTCTTTACACTTAACAGTGAAGTTGTCATTAAAACTAATGCTGATTCCAGGGGTGC